>OU015527.1:53923220-54265720 GCA_907165065.1 Caprimulgus europaeus | reverse complement strand
ATTAAGAAGAGAGAAAAGCAGTTCATTCATTACAGAACCTTTTCAGGAAGTTGATTTTTTCTAATTCTTATTGTAATTGCATTGTTCTAATCCTGTATTATAAAGGCAGCTGCTTGCCTATCATTTGTACTTTCCTCGTTAATCCTGACTCAGTGAATTAACCTTTAATTACAGCCGTTAAAATTGAAATGAGCCTCTTGTCTGGCTGGGGCTGCCCCCTTCCAGTGCATGAGACTGATGAAAATTTTTAGGGTCAATGAATATGTCCCATGTCATGTCTGATAGATGCTGAAGATGTGAGGAGGTAAATGTTACCTTAGAAAGATGTGGTTGAAATTTTTAAGAGCTAGGTTTTATTGACAAAATAAAACAAAAATACGGCTTAGGTTACCACTCTCTTCTGTCTGAGTTACATAGCACAACACACACACAGACACACTCCGTTTTACATACATTACCACACTACATATTTAAAAAATAACTTATTGAATCATCATCATGTATTATGAATGCTTGTTTTTAAACACCTAGCATCAACTCTGTTTACAGCAGTCCGATTTTAAAGAGTGTAATATATGTACTCATGTTGGAAAGAAAAAGAAGCATTACTATAAATTCTCTCATAGATCTAAGCATTTAATTCTCAAAAAAGTTGGATGAGTTTTAAGGACAGTACTGACTTTCAACAGAAGGTAAAAAAGATAACGGGTCTCCTCACAGTAACTTATTTAAAGGAGTTTTGTTTTTTTTTTTTCAATAAATCATCCCCCCAATTTAATTTCTATTTTATAAATAGGGTTTTAATTTTACTTTGCACTTTACTTTGCAATTTTAGCACTTTTACTTTTAAATACAATATTTTAATGTTAGTATAACCTTTTTCACTCCAAGATAACAAAACAGCAAAACAGCACTCAATCAGGAGCATCACTGTTAATCAAAGACCTGGATACTTAGAATATGATTTAATTAATATAAAAGTTGATAACTAATTATACACTATATTTATATAACATATATATAATTTATATGCTATATATAAAAGCATAAGTAAAAGAACCAATCTGGAGTATATCTAGTACTAAAATGCACAGTAATCAATTAAATCAATGAAATTATACATACAAGTAATATACCTCTTAGACTATGCATACTATTATTTAGGCCAGTGTCTTTTATCAAAAACTTTTTTCTGACTCAGAAGAAAGATCTTGTTTCAACTTCCAAATTAAATTCTCTAATCTTTTAAAATAAAAGAAGTTGAAGGTTCTTAATTCTTAAGTGTAGAGCTTGTATTAACGGATTTAATAAACATAAGATGGGTATTTTCAAGGCTTGAACACTAATAAACATCACAAAATGTTGACAAATATATTTCTAATTAAATAATAAAGGTGAAATTACACTTTAAAAATAGTGTAATGGCAGGTTTTTTTCTTTTTTCCAAGCTATCATTTTAAAAGTATGTGGAAGCAATTTCTGAAATGATATTATAACTTTCAAATATTTGATGTAACACATACACTATGCTAACAATTTAAGAACATACTCTTATACGGCAAATTTATATAAACACAGAAAAATAAAATTAAGGATGCAGGAGGCTTTGTTACATTTCTTCTGTCTTGGCAATGGTTAATATCTGGTGATGAGCAGCTACATTTTCTCATAGATCTCCAAGTGCTTTCCCAAGGTGAGTAAGCATCATTATCCTCATTTTTCAGATGTAAAACTAAAAGATTAAGTTAATCCCGCCAGATCACACAGCAAGTAGTAAGCCAAAAATAGAACTCATTTTCCATATGTAACACCCAGTTCTGTATCCATTGGACCACACCACCTTCCCACAAGCATCAGTCACACCTAATCAGCTGCCTAGTTGTATTTTGGGCAGCACTAAAAGGAAGTTACTATTTAACTCTTAAATTTAAGATTATGCCTTTTCACTTGCTTCGTAGGTACAAAATTTCCCAGGCACACTACTAACATTATATTTGCAAAAAGTGGTTTCAATTAAGCCTTATGCTAGTTACAAATCTTGTAGATCACAGAGTAGGGGAAAATTGAGACAACACAGATACTTTAAACCGTTCCATGTGGAAAAAGCACCGTCTGAAGAAATGAAGCTGGAGATAAAACTATACAACATTTTAAAACATCTTTGCTCAAATGTAGTCAACAATGCGAACAAGTTGGCACACACAAGGACAGGATACATGTAGACTACTTTGTGGCACACTCCCTCTCAACAAATCTTCTCAATTTCAATCTTTATATAAAAAGGCAGGCTTCAGAAGAAGCATAATGAAAATATTTAATTTCTAGGAAAAAGCTCTCCTGTGAGGAGACACCAAAAGGATAAGACATTTCTTTTAGGTAGCTGGGGAAAAAAAGAGGGCAAATGGTAAACTATAAAAAATAATAAAATTATATCAAGGATACTAGAAGCCTGTGTTATCCTAAAACAAAACCACAAAAACATCTGATAAAATAGAAGATGTGGCTAACATTGAAAATCAATTTAAAAGGTACATCTTTTATCTAAGTAAAACATTTTAGAAGTGTCCTAAGAGGGATTGAATATATTTACAGAAATATAAAACTAGTTACTTAAAAAACAATGGTAGTTGATCAAAATCCCTCTGAGACCATAGGGAAGAAGAGTACCAAGAATCCAGTTGATCCATCTCACATAGTCCACTACTATCCCAAGTGATTGCACTCTCTCTTTCATGACATTAACAAATTAATGTTTCTTCTGACAACTGCCATTCCTAAAGAATTGATACCAGAGTTTATATGAATGATAAATGTATCTAGTTACAGAATAATTACTGCTAACAAAGCTCTGAAAAAATAAAACTCATGAAACTGAGTGCATGCCAGGAACTATTTGGAAGAACTACTATTGATTTCTCTACTGTATGACTCCGCAAATTCTTAAGCACCTCATGCTAACCTTTCCTGCAAGCTGCGTAGCAGACTAGAGCCATGATACAATCCATTATTGCAATCCTTGTCTTCCCAGTACTTCTACGAAGAGATTCTTCGCACAGGAAGGGAATATATTTCAGAGTCAGTCTTAACACTTCCTTTAGTGGAATTAGAAAAAGCCTAAATGGACAAAGCAATCTTAATGATAAGAAAGTTTTCCCTGTAAGGACTACCACACCAACTTAGAAATTAAAATACCATTTAAGGTGTTCTTCTATTCTGAAAATATTTCTAGCTGAATATTGAAAGAGTTTGTGTTTACTGATTTTCAAGGAATTCTGTAAGTGTGCTCAAATTTACATTAAATATATTTATCACATGGTTTGACAGGTCTGCAGCTTGACCTTGACTTTTGTCAAAAGCTATTATTTCTGCTCTATGCATCACCACTCTAAAGAATTTCTCAAAGTGAATCTCAAAAGTTCTGTAGAAGACATGAGACAGAAGACAAGATTATTTCCTCCTCCCTTCCTAAACAGTTTTCAGTGGAACTCTAAGTAGTAGGAAACAGTCAAAACACATCATAAGAAATAACTAGTATCAAAAGACTACTCTGAACATGCTGAATAAAACCTTAATAGTAAAGTGGTACCACTTCTACAATTCAAACATAATTCCATATGCACAATAATTAGTGGCAACACTAAATTGTTGCATCAAATATTTTTCCAAGTACCTTCTCACTACAACAAGAGTTTTCCCGTCTTTTGCTACATGCTTTTATCATGAACTTCTCTTATTCATCCTCGACTTTTTCCCCAAATTATCCTCTATTTGGGGCAGGGGAATCAATCTTCGCCCCTTAAATCCTACTCAACTCAGCCCATACTTCCACACAGTTTTTGCTCCATCAAACTGCTGCTGCCATCAAAGCTCATATCCAGCTGTCAATTCTCCCTTGTACTAACACTTTTCTGCAAGATATCAAACTTCTTACTACCAAAGCAGTACTTCCTTCTCATTAATTTTATTTTTAAAAGTATGTGTCATTTTTACCAGTTAATTATTATATGCAGCATACTCAGGGCTCTACACATTTAGCAGCAGTTGCCTGTATATTTTACTATCTAAAATCCTAATGAGAAACGAACAGGTGGTTTAGCTTTTTTTCTCATCACATGTGTGATGGGTAGGAACAGATGATCACTCCTCTCTTTGGCTTCTCTCTGATACCATAGCTCTCTCCTCTTCCTCCTCTAACCATTCCTGTTCAAAATACTATTTCCTGCAGCAGGTTATAACCCTCCCTGTCCTTATATTATAACCCTCCCTGTCCTCCCTGTCTGTGATATTCTGTGATATCATTAATGAGTTTTTCTTTCAGTCCCATCTTCTCTCACTTTATAACCTCCCTTTAGGGGACAACATGCACTTCCAGTGTTTTCAGATAACCATTTTACATTAACAGCTCGCAGCTTTCTCTCAGCTCTTGTTTTTCATTGGCACCACATCTTCAATTATCTTTCAAGCTTGCAAATGTACCATCAAAAACTCAATCGACTCCAGATGCAGAGTTTCCCCAAGGACCTAGGTCTGACTTCTCTGCTGTGCACATCCCAAAAAGCCTCACAGTAGCCTTTGGCAACCTCAGTTACCCGGTTCAGTTGAGGTACCTGAAGATGGACTACATGTACCAGAGCAGAAGCATGCACAAGGATTTACTATGTTTTGCATCCAGTTGGAAGAAAGTTATGCATAAATTACCAGAGAATTTTGTTTTTCCTGGAGCAAACTATAATATGCATGTGTGCATTTAAATGAGGGGGAAATATGCTATATGTAAACATGAATCATAAAAACAAATGAGCCACAGCACAAAGCATCAGGTTGTGCACTGTAAGTCATATTAAGGATATTTTGGTTTTGTAGGTTTAAAGAGACCCATACCATTACTGTAAAATCATTCTTGTATTTATACTTTCTATAATGTTCAGCAGCTATGAATTTGGAGTTACAAGTTTTCTAAAAGCTGTATCCAATTACAGTGCTGAATGATTTGAATAATAGACTGCCTGACATATTCCAAGATAAGTGGCTGCTACATTTCTTTGATATTAGGGTCATATACTGTACTTATCTATTTTTACTCCATGCTCTCCATTGCCTAGTAATAAATTAATTTCTCACTATTAGTTTGGCATGTGCCCTACAGTTAAATTCATTTTCTCTCCCATTGAAGGGAGAAAAAGTTTTCTGAAGTATGACAACTATCCTCCTTATTTTTAGAATTAGACATCACAGAGTAAATTCAAAATACTATTTTAAGAGGGACATTCCCACATAAAGTCTTAAAAGCTGTTTTTACATTATCATGTTTAGAAAATTACCTGATGGTGCTAAACAACATGTGACAGTATTTAACTACTTAGAGGTAAGATTTTTATGATATGTGGATAGTGTTTAATTTTTGTTGCTTCCTGGTCAAAAAAACTCAGCAAAGAACCTCATGTACATTTGCAATTATTATCAACAGCAATGAGAGTTGAGCATAGATCTGAAAACACAATACAGCTCAAAACTTGTAATCACTATCCAGGTAGCAACAATTAATTCTTATGTGATTTCAGTTGGTTTCCAGACCGGGGAGTATGAGGAAATGTTCCAGCTTCTTATCTGGTTACATGTTTTACCAGGAACTCAGCAGTACCAAGAAAGAGGCATTTTGCAGAATCAACCCTTTCATGCAGAACTTCTGCTGCTGTTTAGCCTAGACATTCAAGCTCTTTCTAACACCTCTTTTTCACTGCAGCTACCTTTTGAAGAATGGAGAGAAGCAATTTAGCAAACAAGTAATCATGAGGAAAGCAAGCATGAATATGGGAGTGGAACATGTGTTCATGTACTGTAGGTGATGAAAGGACTAAAGACAAACAGGTCGTGTTCTCAAGCATCCCATGTTGCTGATTGCTATCTTTAACTTACCCTCAAAGGTGATCATTCTGAAATAAAGCAAAGACACTGGAGTCATTCTTAAGCTAACTCAGAGCCAGAGAAACAGATGATTGCCTGTGTTCTGAGCTGTCAAAGCCATAAAGGATGGCAAAGAAGCAACTGTGGGATTCCAGTCACAGGAATAACAACATATTTGTAGTTAAACTCAAGTTTGCCACCTAACACTGCATACTACACTGCAAAATAACACAGAAGAGAATTTCTGGCATTTTCAGACTCTGTGACAGGTGAACCACTACGCATCAAGTAAAGCAAAATGCACGTCCACAGATTGTTACTGTTCTGCTTGAAATTTAAATTGCATCACAATTTTCTTAGATAAGACTAATATCCAACTTATTATCTGAAAGTCTACCTTTTCAACACCAAATTTTAATGCTTGTAAACATGAAACTAAACAATCAGCTAAGATCTCTTATTTCTTGAGTCAAATCATTCATACACCTTCTTTATATAAAAAGTATTTGATTTTGAAAATGTATTGCTCCCAAAGACAGGACAAAGTACTTTACCAGTAATTATTAAAATTGCAGTGTAGGTTCTATATACCAGCCTCATTAGAAACAAGGCTAGGTTAAAAAAATGCCTGTGCCTCTGGTACTTTTTCTGGTCACTCCCATCCACTTTCAAAGATAAGTACCCTATGTTATACTCCTGCAATTCCTTATTAAATTGCAAATTTAAGTTGGACACACACAAAACCAACAAAAAACCACCACACACTCTTATCCTTTCCCCCAACAAAGGCATGCCTTGTACCTCTATGACTTTGTAACCTTAATTAGACCTATAGTTCTGAGATTCCCTAATGGAAAGTGCTACAAAGCAGAAAGCACTAACAGAATGAATCATGACATACTGATATACTATTCATTGTAAATCTATACCCTTTTTATTTGCACCCAGGGGCTATGCTTTGTATACTCACGAAAAATTGCTCCCAGGTAGCAAAATGTCATAATTGGAGGCATGTACAGTACACAAACAAGCTGAGGATTAACTGGTATGTTATTTTCTTGTAGTTTAATAGTGTAGCAACTGGATGATTTGAAATATTTGTATAGTTTGGATACTTATTTTTGAATTAAAGTTTCCCTGAGGCACAGAAAAAGATAGATTGAAAGAGAAGGTTAAAAATCCTTGAAGGGATCCTTCTCAGAAATGTAATATTCATACTTTTCTCCACATTTCAGAATGTAATTATTACAGATCACAAAAAGCTGTCAGACCTGCGTGTAAACCAGAATTTCATACAAGACTTTTATCAGTGAAAGTACTTAAAAAAAATCATTTTAATGATTGCCTTAAAAACACGTGAAATGACTAAAATCAAGACACACACACATCCTCCCATACAGTCACCCATCCCATTTTTTAAAGGCTACTTACATCAATGACTGATGAACTCGACAGACTTAATCCCTCTAGGTCTGCTGTTAAATCTGGGGACAAGATAGCTGCTGTAGGAACTGCCACAGGAGTTGTCACAGGACAGACTACAAGAAAAAAGGTAAATTGATATTTAACTCTAAAAAATATAAAATACTGAGAAGGACAATGAGCTATTTTCAAAAAGGTTTTAAGTCTTGATCTAACTACTTTATCCTTGTATATATGTTTCTTAAAAGAGGAATACTATTTTTTCAGACATATAGACCCAATACTCAAAATAATCAATGAAAAATATTTTTTCCTCTATTTTATCTTTCAGTCTGATCCATGCTATGCAACACATTTTCATTTACAAGTTATGTGCAAAGCATATATTCATGCAATTCTAACATATATTGCACCTTGAAGCAAACTTGAAGAATGGAACCACAAAGCAGAGCCAGAAACCAGTGCCAGTTCTACTCTATGCTTCCAAGACTACTTTATTCTATTGTTCAGAACTGCAAGGTTTAGTATCTTATTACAGAACCACAATTGGTTCAGTTCATAGGTTGCACAGATACAAGTAATATCCATTAGAACCTGAGAAAATAAGCCCACTTTAACAGAAAACAACTCCAGACATATTAAAATTCTCAAAATAATTTTTTTGCATACCAATACATTCAAAATTTTGAAACTATTTCTCAATTCTAAAACAAATAAAATCACATATTGTAAAAATTATGCTTAAAAATAAGCTGATAGTGTAAGCATTTTTTTTTTTTGTCAGGAAACTAGCATGGTAAATGAACAGAATCAGTATTTCAGACATTTAAAATTCATTGAATTAACTGAATTGAATTCATGCCAGGGGAAATATGAGGCTGTAATCAAGATACTTACAATCATCTAAATCTAAGAGAAACACATCTTGTTTATTTGGAGCTTTTCTATCTTGTACTGGTTTTTCTTCTTTCTGTCAAAATACATGAATATTTAATCTTTTACCATATCAGCAAAAGAGAAGTCTTCAATACTTTTAAAAAGCCAAGTGTATTTTCTCTGCTGTAAAAGCAAAACATCCATTTTCAGAGCATTCACCTAGTGAGAAAGATTTCTTTGTACATGTAAGCTGAACCTAAACTCCACATTTTACTTACATTTACTCCTCTGAAAACCATGTTTACATTTAATATTAATAATAGTTGCTACTCAAATAAAACTTTTGGTGACAGGTCGGACACTTCTGTTGACACCACTGAAACAGAGATAGAAGCTCTTTTTTTGAAGGCAAAAGACTCGGGTACTAACATTTCTGTTTCTATATGAAAAACAGGACAAAATTAATTAAATAATAAAGTAGTGCAATTTGCTCCTGTGAGTACAAAATCTGTTCCGTCATCTACTGTGATTTTACTTAGTTGCTTGACAAAGAACAAAACCAAAAAGTTGGTTTTTGTCACAAAAGAAGTTTCAATTGTAAGCCTTAGGATGAGTTCTAATAATAAGGATCGGCAGTACTCTAAGTATTCTAAGTAAAGAGCAGAGCAGTAATAGACTAATCTCAGTGACTTGGCAATCAGAATATTTCAACAAAATTGCTTCAATACAGCTAAATAAAAAGTTCTAAACAAATCTAGTAAGAGTGAGAGTGTTGGCCATACCTACACAACACATTTACACAGTGACAATTCAGGACAGAACTGAGTGTGTCATAGATTAATACGTACTCCCGATAAGGTGCTTTAGTAAAAAGATTTACCTTTGGATGTAGCCAGAACCTGGACATGTTACACACTGGATTCTCATCAGGCAGCTTGTCATCATGCTATTCCTACCCACTCTTAAGCGTCCTTTATCTGGATCAGCTCAAGAATTCCTTCTGCCTTTGCTCTCTCTGGCTCATTCACTGAACAGAAGGCTTTGTCATTCTTTCAGATAATTTGTTGACTGCCTTTACACCTTAAGACATTGCTCACTACCCAAGATACTGCAAGTAATTTAAACACAGTCTTTCTAGGAGTTAGACCCTGTGAACCTTCTAGCTTACCAGTTTCTTCTTCCATGGCACATGGCAGCCAAATGCATATACATGTATTATCCTATTACCTTCTCTAATATATGAACAGGTCCAAATAAATCAGTAAAACTCTGTATGCCCATTTGGGCTTCCATTTCTCAAGCATTAATTGCAAGCTGTCACAGTATCTTCAGGTAGTCAGGTTACAAATTTCTACAGGAGCTTGCAGTCAACTCAAACTCAGCAGCTAGAATCACTTTCTTTGACTATCACCATAGAATAAAATGACCCTTCTTTTCTAAAAGTGCATTCCCTTTTTTCTAGTCTCTCAGCTTCATGGTCAGTTGCAAAGTGTCCAGTGGAGTCCCCCAAGGGTCGGTACTAGGACCAGTATTATCCAATATATTCATCAATGACCTGGATGAGGGAACAGAGTGCACTGTCAGCAAGTTTGCTGATGATACCAAGCTGGGAGGAGTGGCTGACACTCCAGAAGGCTGTGCTGCCATCCAGAGAGACCTGGACAGGCTGGAGAGCTGGGCAGGGAAAAACTTGATGAAATATAATAAGGGCAAGTGTAGGGTGTTGCACCTGGGCAGGAACAACCCCAGGTTCCAGTATAGGTTAGGAAATGATCTCCTAGAGAGCAGCGTAGGGGAAAGGGATCTGGGAGTCCTGGTGGACAGCAGGATGACCATGAGCCAGCACTGTGCCTTTGTGGCCAGGAAGGCCAGTGGCATCCTGGGGTGCATTAGAAGGGGTGTAGTCAGTAGGTCAAGAGAGGTTCTTCTTCCCCTTTACTCTGCCCTGGTGAGGCCACATCTGGAATATTGTGTCCAGTTCTGGGCCCCACAGTTCAAGAAGGACAGGGAACTGCTTGAGAGAGTCCAGCACAGAGCCACCAAGATGATTAAGGGAGTGGAACATCTCCCTTATGAAGAAAGGCTGAGAGAGCTGGGCCTCTTTAGCTTGGAGAAGAGAAGACTGAGGGGGGACCTGATTAATGTTTATAAATATTTGAAGGGTGAGTGTGAGGAGGATAGGGCCAGGCTCTTCACAGTAACGATCGATGATAGGACAAGGGGTAATGGGTGTAAGCTGGAACACAGGAGGTTCCGCTTAAATTTGAGAAGGAACTTCTTTACTGTGAGGGTGACAGAGCACTGGAACAGGCTGCCCAGGGAGGTTGTGGAGTCTCCTTCTCTGGAGACATTCAAGACCCGCCTGGATGCCTTCCTGTGTGAATTCATCTAGGTGTTCCTGCTCCGGCAGGGGGATTGGACTAGGTGATCTTTCGAGGTCCCTTCCAATCCCTGACATTCTGTGATTCTGTGAATAATGCAGAGCCTATTGTTTTACCAGTTTGGGGAGAAATTCCATGGTTCCCTCCAAGGAACATGGAAGAAACTAGCTAATGTCCTTGGTATTTTAAGTCCTTGATGTTAAAGACTATCAGGCTTGACCTGAGCCAAAATGCCATTGCTCGTAATTTTCTTCCAATAAACCCATGGCTCAAATAGACAGTAGGCACTTATGTGATCATGACAGGTGTGCTTTAGATATTTGGGGAGGAGAAGAATCTTGTGGAGAGAGAGGAACAGAAGCCACTATTTTAAAAATTATTTTAAAATCAACACACTTCAATGGTCCTTATTGCTATGGTATTTGAGTGTTCTACTATCGCTGACTTATCTGAAAAGCAAAACTCCTACAGAAAAAAGAAATATTACAAAATGTCTTTAAAATGGTGTTAATGTTATTCCATTCCTGATATGCCCGGTATCAGGAATGGAATTAGTGAATTAGTGAAGTACTGTGCTGCAGAAACCACTCTCTTGAGTTCCATTCTGGTCACAACTACCAGACTTCATTTTTCATTTCCAGTGTGATCATTGGCTAGTCATTAAACTTCTTTTGGCTATTTTTTTTTTTTTTAATCTGTGAAATAAGGATACTTCATAAGCTACAGATTCTACTCGAATTGCTTATGTCTATGAAGTGTCAGAGAAGCAATCTAACGACAACTCTTCTAATGAATTAAAGTCTTTTTATAGCATCATTTGGTGAATATTTAGCCTTGAATCAGAGATTTAGATGTTATCTGTAGCACTTTTACTATAAACTACGTATCACAACTTTTTTCCTAAACTACAAACTCTTCAGACACCAGAACATACTAACAGAGAACACGGTTAAACAAAATGCAAATGTATTTAAAAAACCTTCCCCTTCAGTTTCCCAACTCTTTCACTCCCTACCCCCACTTACCCATACGATACAGTTCTATCTTCAACTATAATTAAGGCTCAAAGGTTATTTTTATCTAGAGTTCTATATTTGCTGATTATTACAGTAGAGATGGGATTTCTTCATTCCCTTTTATTGTGCAGCCAATTAAAGTTTTTGAAAAGTGGCTCACCCACATGACAGGCACCAGGATGAGAATTTGGAATATGCTTCATTTCTGCCAATGGCAGCGTTGCTAGGTCAAGATGTTTAAAAAAATTAGGAATCAAAGCCAAGAAATCCTCTTACTGCTTATCTGTTTACTGAAGACAATTAAGATATTACATTCTATGTCACAAGTGACACCAATAGTATGCTTTAGTTCATTTTTTTCCTACTATTTTTTTTGCCATTCTAAAGTAGTTACTAAGCACATATCACAAAGCTTGATATGTAATTTTATAAGATGAAATGCATTTCTCCACTGATATTATTTGAGTCTACTATGTAATTAATCTGTAAAAATGGGGGAAAAATCCTTCAAGATAATTTATTTCTTATACTTGAAAATAAAATACAATAAAATGATCCCAAGATGAAGCACAAGTACATAATCATTACATCAAGGTAACGCCTGGTAAAAAAATGTTCACTGCACACTTTATCACAGTACTGTACTTAAGTACATCAGTTCACTGTAAAAACCACTAAATAACACCCTCCCCCCAAACAAACAAACAAAAAACAACCCTACCATCTGGGAAGTGTCAAATTGGAAGCTAACTAATTCAAGATAAAGCTAATGTTAAAGTACAATCACATTTTATTTTCTACTCCAGTCAAGTGTGTCAAGCTTAAGTAAATATTCAGCTAGTTTAATGTGTGCGTGTGCACGCTATATATGCACATAAACACACAAATATTTTCATATTTATATGTATATTTCTATATGTGAGTATATATATTATTTGTGTGCAATTCTGTACGAACACCGAAGAAATCTATTTACATTGGTCTTGCCATGATTATTTTTTTAAGTTGTTTTTTTCCAAGAAAATAAAATTGATTGGCTTTCTAGGAATAATAAATAGCCAATGACTGCAACAAATACTACCAACAGATATTCATATTGAATGAAAAAAGTTTTGCATTCAAATCAAGACAATAAAAAGGCTCTGATATGTCTGGCATTTCTCTGTAACATAATTTTTCATCTTTTTCCTTAAAACTAAGTCTACCATATAACCCAAACAGTTTCCTACCAAGAGAGCCCACTACAGGAAAAGCAGAATATTAAACAAAGAAGTTAAGCTATATTCCTTCAAACATTTCTCCATTTGCAATTCATCTTGGTAATAGAGACAGAACCTGGTAAATGCATATAGGACTTGAAGCAGGAGATTTCTCTTGCTCAATGCATAATTCATGTGCTCCGCCTGCAAAGTGTGTAAAATGAGAATTTCACACCGCAGCATGAGCCATGGAGCTGCAGAGAAAAGGCAGATGAAATCATATTTTGCTGTGCGAATTTTATTTCTTATCCTCCCAATATTTATACAAAACCATCATTGACAATCCAAATGCACGGACAGATCACCCACTGTTTCCATTGTGTTAGCACTTGAAAAGAGATCAGGCAGAAAGATAGACAATTTGTTTTTGTATATTTTTTAAATAGTAGATCAGGTTTTTAACAGCTGAGTGACTGTATTATACTTGTATAAGGAGGTCAACAGTAGCTGATTTTAAAATCCCACTGTAGAGACACCTACTTATATATGCATCATCCTCAAATATGCATTTCAGCTCCACAGTATTTATGTGTACAGTATAATACATATCTGAACACCTCAAACTATCCATATTTCAGAATGATATAAAACACTGCAGTACAAGAGAGTGACTTTTCTATTCACTGCAGCTCAATTACAATGAACACAACAGCTTTTTCGAAATGATTCTTCAGGAGACAAAATATAAAAGCATTAATAATATATTCAAGAAAAATAATCAGAAGGTTTTGTAACCTATTTTAAAGCCATTAATGCATGGACCTATGCATTAATTAAGCTCCCATGTGAGTGTAATCAAATCATTTTTATTATGAAAATTCTGCTGAACATTGCAATGGTACCCAACCAAACATAGAATGTTAGACACCACCCAAAATATCAGCTATGTAACAGTTCATAATGTGTGGCAAACTGAGAAACTTAAAAATACGGCCTACTAACTACTTTCTTATCAGTACGTATTTCAGAAAATCTTTCAGTTTTATTTAAAATGAAAGGAAATCTTAATGAATCATCCCCCCATATACAATGACTAAATTAAGAATAACTTATAGGAGAATAATATAAACAATAGCTTTTCCAGTAAAAATCCAGCAGAATAAAAACATGCATTTCTGAGAGCCTGGTTGAAAACACCTGATTCCTTGGTGGTCTGAAAAGAAGTCAGGTAGGAAGGAGAAAAATTACTAGATTTTCCTAGAAATAAACTAAATATAGATGTTTTTTGTAAAATGTACCTCAACACAAGGGCTCTCTGCAAGACTTTATCTATAATGTTCTTTAAAGTTTGTTAACAATTGCTTTCCTTTCTGGCTTGGAATGACTTATCTAGGTTATCATCAGTTAGCTCCACCTATCATCACAGGGCTCTAAACAGATGCCTCTCCAAAAAAAAAAAAAAAATCTATTAAACTAGTTAGCCTAACAATCACCTTTGATACAAAATATCTGTCATTCTTGCCTCCACCCCCTCATGCAATTATGCTTCTAAATATAAGTAAGTATCAGAAAAACCTCAAGTATAAATGCAGGCATCTAGCATGGCTTACATGGAAACTTCATGGTCCTAAATAATGTAGTACACTGAAACAGTCCTCTAAGTTCAAGAGCATGAAAATAACTTCCCCCCAGCCTCCTTCATATATGACCATTGCTGTTTACAGTCCATCAGCCCTAGCTTCTTGTCCTTACATTAAATGTGCTAATTCCTTAGTGAAAAAGAATTTAAGGAACACAGACATTTAGCTTTTGCATAGTGAGCTCTATGCTATCTTTTCTTTTCAATAATCCCCTTGCCTCTTTTCTTGTTGACAGACATATAAATCCATTGTTATTTGTTTTAATATTTTTTGTGATGTTTAAAAGCTTTGTAATTTTTCAGTTCCACTCTTTGACTCTCATCAAGTAGCCTGTTAATTGCTTATAAATACTTTTTGTTCCTAACACATTTCTTTTTAAGTGCTTCTTAATCAAGTTAACATTTGAGGACCACTGCAACGTTTTTTCTCTTCTCTTCTCTTAAAATCCAAGGGCTTGACAATTTTCCATTGACTCAACAAAACAACGTCAAGCTTCGTGGACATTCTGGTTCTCGTATTATTCAGTGTATTTGACTTCACACATTCTCGACTGCTGTTTTAAGGTATGGAAAGCTTCTTTAAGCTAGTATCCCTCATGTATCCTGCGAAAGAACCAGAACAGTTCAGATAACTGCAGATAACCATGAACAATGGCACTGATATCCTGAGAAAAATAGACAAACACAGCACAGAGAAGACACTACTGTTTGAATATAGTTTTGCAGCAGCTGCTCAGAGCTGAGCAGGTCAGATCACCTATTATTTTTTGGGGAAAAAATACTGTGCTAATATGAGAAGCTGCAAAGTGTTAGAATTAATTCATGTCCTATCTAGGGACAAAGGAATTTATTCTGAGAGGATTTAGGTTACATTTGTTGTGCTACTATTTTTTGGCAAGATCCAGTTTGGCTTGTCTACTAGAAAAAACTTTGACATAGGTGTGTTACCCAATATAGTATTTGAGCAAGAAACAATGATCAAGCCATGGAAACATACCTCCATTTCTCAGATACTACAGTCTCACTTCATCTTTTGTTCTACTTCGTAGAAGAAGGAAATAGATTAAAAGTTAAGGTTACAATTCAGAGTTCCTGTGCTCTGCCTGCGAAGTGTGTAAAATGAGAATTTCACACTGCAGCATGAGCCATGGAGCTGCTGTTTTAAGGTATGGAAGGTTACAATTCAGAATTCTTAGGTGGACCTATGAAGTTACAAAATTAAGACCATGTACAACATAAGTTCAAGACTGGAGAAGTAGAGAGCCTTACCTCCTCAATTAAAGGAAAATCACATTGAAAAAGCTTAATAAAGTTACAGACTTCCCACTTAACTGTTCAAAACACACCTGTCCACTAGCTTCTACAATTGCATCAAATGTAACAAACAATGTCTGTTTTGGCTATTCAGAAATCTAAACAGGAGTACTGACTGAGATGTCTTGGCTTAATTTAAAATGAATCACAGTATCACTTAATTTTCAAAATCACATATCACTATTAAAATGGGAACTTCTGAGCTACAATTTTACTCATCAGTTTTTTTTAATATATATAGAAAGAAACGTACAGGAAATATTTGTTAACAGAAAAATAAGTTTCAGAAACTCTTTTACTCTTCTTTCTTAATAGATTTAGCATAAAGTTCCTCAGTTATTTATTTTTTAAATTAGAGGTAGAGAAACAGAAATCAGTTCATGCTATCTGCTTTAGTTCTATAATGTTAGCTTGACTATAATGAACCTTTAACCTCTTTTTCTTCACTAAAGTAAACAATTAAAATTTAACCAAAACATGAATGGTTCTGTTGAACACTTCTGCATCTTCACACATTTACAAAGGCAATTTTAAAAAGATGTATTTGAAAGTTTGCTAATTCATAAGTGTTGTAAGAAAGCTAATACAAGTTGAAGTAATGGAACCTTTTATAAGCTTTATTCCTATCAAACACAGAGTGCAATAAAATTGGATTACTCAGTAAAAATATTAATTCTACTAATCTACTTACACACCTCAAGTATAGAAGCATTAACTGAAGTATTCTCAGTTTTAACAGGTAATTTAAGAACAAAGCTAGTGGTTCTACTAGACTGGCTTCAAACTCTTAAGAAAGAATCTACCAACATTTGTTTCTTTGTTTTTGCTTTCTGTCAGACGCAGGTCCTGTAGTAGTTATACTTTAAGACCTCATTTTAACATAATTATAATCCTAAATCAGGATATTAATATTTTGAACTACCCATGTACTATGTTTTCAACAGTTCAACAGCAATCTAAAAAATAATTAGTATCTATTACTCTTCATCTACCTGGAGTAAAAATATAACATAATTAAAACTTAAATATGCCTTTCAATGCAAATTGTTCTTATTTGCTTAAACTGTCAAAGGACTTTGGGATTGGTTTTTATGAAAAGTTAAACATTTTTTTCAGAAATTCTCATTTTTTAGATATCCATAAACCCCCCACCCATCTCCATTTTCAGAGAAAGAAACACATATACATGATTGGATGCATCTTTTAATATTTTATAGAGTTTGGTTTGTTTTGTTTTTTTTAGAAAAATTATTTTACCTTACTAGAGGTAGCACTTCTAGATTTTCCAGATTCACAATCACTTTTAGAGTCTGAATCTGACTTGGAGTCTGAAGAACTTTCTTCTGATGAAGTGGACTCTGTATCAGAGGAACTGGATATGCTTCTCTTTTTGGAGATCCCCTTTGATTTCTTTCCAGTGTCCTCTGAATCACTACATATTGAAAAAATAACTTTAAAAGACATCTAAAACCACCAAATCCTAAGTTAACATTTCAAAGTTTTACTAAATTAGTTTTAAGTCATTATTTCTTCATGATAAAAAACTCAGCCAAGATGCCAGAAGCATTAGTTTATTTAAGGGTACACATTCTTCTATCACTAAATCTAAATCAGTGAAACAGCTAAACAAAAATGCGAACATATTAAATATTTAAAATATTATTTGCATGCATTAAGCTTGTGACATTTCAGAAAGAAGTGCAGACATTCTTTTATATGAAGAAACTTTCAGACTTTCACCTATGGTTAACAGAATCTGGATAGGTTATAAGATGTTTTTGCAAAGTAGTATTGCTTTAAAAAAAAATAAAGCAATGCATTGAATTTATTCTTGGTTAATTCTGCTAAATCAAACCACCTAGAAATAAGGCCTATAATATGTACTGAGCCATTAAAGAATTTATACAAAAAAGCTATTACATTCTGACACCTTTGGTCATATTGAGTACCTTACAGGTAACGGACTTCAGAGACACTATTCTTCACACAGTAAAGTTCTGTTCACCCTGGCAACATTGGATTATGTTGTTCTGTGCCAACAGCTACTGAAGATTATTAAAATCTGCTTTGTTCACTTCTAATAATACTGAAATTACCAATAGTAAATTAGCCTTTTGTCTTGGAGGGCGTTACTGCCTAAAAATATCACAGGAAATTAAAATTGTTTTCTAATTGTTATCATGGAGCAGATAAATTAGCATTGCATATAAAAAAAAATTATCTCTTCTTCCATCTGCAGGCAACCATTTTATACTTCCAAATCAGGTGTTTCACACACCATCTGATACAGCTTCTTCTCTAAGACAATAAATTGGTTACTAAATTGCTTGAAGGGTAACAAGGTCAACAATAATTAAACAAATCCAGACCACTCAACTATTAAGAGTCTCTCTGGACTCAAATTAATTTTTATACATTTTTGCTTAGCTTTAGGTAGAAATTAATGTACTATGCTGCATTACTGTCTGATAGCAATGTTTTTACAAGGGAAAAATGCAGATAAGGGGAAGTGAAAAATCTGACAAAAAGGAAAATAGGACAATACCTTCCTCCTCCCAAATGCTTCCCAAGACTGAACTGCCTAAATAATATGTAATCGAAATTATTAAAAATTAGTATTAGCATTTAGGCTATGCTAACAATGCCTGCCCATGTTCCTGAAATCAACTCCCAAAATTTTAGTCAGAAGCATTTTTTTTTCTGAAAGCAGCAAACTTGAAGCTTGCAAAGCTAAAAATGAAACAAGAGTACACTTCACAAAAAGTCTAATATAGTATATTTGGTTGCTAAAATAATTGTTGAAAATAATATCAAAATTATGTTTCGATATTACAACATCTAAAAAATTGTTTGAGGTCAATAAGCTAAACATAAAACATTCACTAGTGTACACTGTTTAAAGTTTCTTCTTCATGATGTATAGCACAGGCACTGACAAAATTATCTACATTTCCTTCTTTGCCATTGAACAGAAGCTGTAGTTGCATCAACAAATAAGTTATTGTGAACCCATTATATAAATGAAGTAAGCTGTTTTTCAACAATTTATCTTTAGCTTATCTTTAAAACTAGATTTGAAGATTAAAAATGTTACTTCATTGTACATCAGCCAGCTTCGATGGGTAATCATTGTTTACCTTACTGTTTAAAATTTCAGATGTTATTCTAATGAAAAGAATTTACTGGTAACTAGCTTTTTAACTTTGTGATGATGAAAAGCCTGTATTAATTTAACCTACAGATTTCATTTGTTCTGAACAGGAAAACCAATATAAATCACTTTTAAAATCATTAAATCCTGACTTAAATTAATAAAGTCATAATTAGGGCATTATGCTGTGTTTGTTATGGAAGTGGCAAGGCGAGCTGCTTTAATTACTGTCTGTAATAAAAGGAGCAGTGTGCGTACTGCGCCCCAATCAGCGCTGTCAGCCACGACTGAGCTGAGCTGCAAACTCATCAAGTGAGCTGGCAGCAAACTACAGAGTAAAGGGTGATCATGTCTGCAGAGGCCACTTGCTGACAGCAGTGGAAGAAACAGATTCATACAATCCAAGGTATTAGCCCCAATTACTCAAAATTTTAATGATACTTTAATACATGATAATGCTGTTGATAATGGGCAATCTTAAAAAGCGCTAACACTTAAATATCTTATGAACGTTTCCCTTCACAGCCCTTGCCTCTAATATTTGGATCATAATCTTTTTAATATAACATTATTTAGAAAAATCAATTGTCTTAGTTACATAATGGCAAAGTGTTGAAGGACTTAATTTTAGCTCTCAGCAAAATTGCGGCAAAAGGTAATTAAGTGTTTCACACAACTGTTTGATCACTTATTCAGCCTCCCAAGGTTACATCAATTTTCAAAAAGCCTCTCAAGATTTTACTGAAGTCAGAAATTAATTCCAAACATAAGAGTAGTCTGATTAATGAAAATATGAACCCAGTTCACACAATAAATACTACTGACATATACTTAAACAGGAGGCATCAGTCCCTGTCCAATACACCCCAAAAAAGGCCTAATTAAAGGCTTAACAGACTGTTTACAGGAAGAGTGCTTTAACAGAGAGTATCACAAAAAATTAAAACCATACAAGTCTATACGTACCTTTCAGCAGCAGCTGTAGATGTTTTATTTGCAGTACTTTCTTTGCTGTCTGATTCACTGTCACTTGATTCTTCACTGGAAGAGGAACTCCCACTACTCTCATCATTGCTGCCTTCCTCCTTATCTCCCTTCTCACTTTCACTGCCAGACTCACTCTCTGAAATAAAAATAATTCTTACAATTTTCTTCTAAATATCTTACAGAATTAGTATTTTAGGAATCCAAGTTTGTTTTAAATAAAACAATGTTTTGGTATTTTAAGATCCAGTTGAAAGCTTAAGCATTATTTACCCTGTGACAAAAGCAAGCAGGAAAATCACTTTTCCCTAATGTTTACAAAATTTTGTTGGTTAAAGACTTCTTTTCAGCCTACAGTATTATATTTTATCAAATTAAAAAGCCCAGTAATAAATTAATTGCATGTGGATTCTTCAAAACTATATAACCTTATCAGGAGCTGGAGATGACCTCAAATTCTCTAATCTATACATTCTCTTAAATGTAAGATTATCTTTATAACCAATTCAATATTTCTTGAATACTGGTAGTGATGATGATTGAATCAAATCAAACCTCCCTCAAAAACTGAGGTGCCTTTAAATTTAATTGGAGTTACAAATTCTCTCTACTCTTACTGGACTCTTACAGGATGAAAATAGCATGCCAGCTTCTTTAACTGGGAAACAAAGCAAAGTCTAACTCATTTAATAAACACATAAGCCATATCTGTAAAATCAGCAGTTATTGCACAGCTACAGTGAATGCAAAATTTCCTCCCTAATTTCCTAATTTTATATGTAGCTCTGGCTTTTTTTGAAATTTCTTCCCATTCTTTTTAGGTAGTGGCCAGTTCTGAAGATACAGTTTTCCAGGCAGTGGAGATGCAAGTTGGTTTCCAAACATCTACCTGATGCACTGGTACTGGCAGACTCATCTTCCTCCTCTTCTGACTCAGAGTAGAACTTTTCAGTAGGTTTCTCTTTCTTTGTCTTACCTAGAATTCCAGTCCATTCCTTTGCCTGTAAATAAATTTCAACTTAAGTTTACTTTTACAACCAGTAATACAAAAATATACACACAACAAGGCAAAGAAAAACACTCTCAGTAGTGGTATTAGGCAGTTTCTAAATAAATCCTCTAAGCAAGCCAAGAGAAACTATTAAATTCCGCTTACTTTACACAATTAGGAGAACTAAAAGTTTTGTACACACCTGTAAAAGGTGAGATATGTCTATTAGAGAGTCCAGAAAAAGATTTACTAAGGCAGATTAAAAGCATCAGTAACCATAAATAAATTTCTATGCCAAAAGAACCTGAAGTCTGAGAGTTTTATCTCTAAATCCAGCTGCGTTTAGCCTATGACTAGAATGAAGGGTAAATATGGCTAGTCACCACCTTTATTATCCCAAGTTTTCCCCTTAAAACAGACGTGGACCCAGTAGGCAGCAGAAGTTCCAGCAGCCACAGAGCAATTATATTTCACTTTCTTTGCAATTCTCTATATAAAAGTAATTCTTATCACCAAGAGAACACCAGAATGTTGCAATACTTTGGCCAGACTTTTTTTTCTTTCTATGTCCCCCTATACTACTAGAGAAGCAGAAGAAAACTCAGGCGAAGAAAAACCAAAAAACCAAACAAATAGGCAGAAAACTGTATCAACAGGGAGATACATGTCTGCCTCAGTGACTGCTCTGATCTGGAATAAGACTAACTTGAAAGAGCTGTCACCTGCAATGGTACACAGCTTTTAGAGACATGCTGGCTTCCTTTTAAACATCAAAAGCTGCTAAAGCTTCGTAATGCTCCACGGAGCAATTGGTATTTTAAAAAGCCAGTATTATTTGGATATAAATGACAATTTAATTGTGTATTGCAGCTTAACAACTCAGCTTCACTCACATACATTGTGTCGGCACATGCAGTATTAGGGAAGCCACAAAATGAATGACAATGAGGCACTTTCCAAGAAAAATATTTGCAAAAACATGGAGAAAGGATTTTTTTGTTTGTTTGTTTAAACTTTTAAATGGTTGGAGGGAGATGTTTTCTATTATGTGGTAGTAGATGGATGTTACTCCATTTGATCGATTTCCTGCAATGCTTTTTGGTTTTACGGACAAAGGTGCCTCCACATATTCTTTCATGCCAACCCTATCATTTATAATCCCTTGCTTCAGCTGATTGCCTTCAGATTCTCCCCATAAAAGCTTTCAGAAGTTCATACACAAACACTTTTCTTGAAATGTATATAAGAAGGTAGACAAGTAAAATTAAAGTAGTAAGGAGAAATGCTTATTCTACCACATTGCTGTTCACTGGCTTCTGCAAGGCATACTTATTATTTAGAATTTTCTCTACTCATTCTATGCTTCACATTTTATATGCAAATGAATTCACGTGCAATTTACTGTAAAAGTTGGCTCCTGACAAGGACCACGTGCTTTTCTGGGTATACCTGTTACAACGATACATCTCCAGGAGCACCATCAGCACACTATATTCCAATACATTTTTATTTCTGTTACTGTTCAATAGCTTTCATTGACATTTAGTAGGACTCTGGTATCTGATGCATAAATCACAACTCCAGTACCAGAACATGACTTTGTCTCAGAGTTTAAAATCCAGTAACAAAAACCTATTGGTAGTAGCAGACCAGCCCTGTAATGTCAGCAAATCACTAGTACACTAAAGGGTGACATTTTCGTATTATAAACTTTCCCAATTGTCTCTAGATGATCTGAAATGTAAACCCAGGTCTCTTCCAAACTTCACACTTTGAAGCATACATAATTTTTCTCTGTGCTGCTGCCTTGGGTTGACATTGCCTATTGTTTTTTGTTCAGACTTGGATTTACACATGAACAAACCTCCACTCACCTCCTTCGGTAGTCCACCTACACTCACCATTAACAGCAACTAACATGCTGCAGCACAGCAAATATAAGAGGCATGAAATCAGGGAAAAAAGCCCATTTAATCCACAGGCAAAGCAGAAGTGGTCTACAGTTATCTCTCATTGAAAAAAAAAAAAAAAAAAGCGCAACCATCATGCAGGTTTCTAAATGTTCCATTTCCAAGCTAAAATAAGCAACATGGACATTCACATGCATCAACGTTTTTCAGTACAGCGTACAGATAGTAATTAAATCCTTGTATTTAGGCTAATACTGTCTTTCTGTCGAGTGCCTCTAGTGACGCTAACTTCTAATGATGCTGACTGCTGACGTACCGACTCGGCTACGTCGACGTTTCGGACGGAGGGGTCAGGCGCCACCTCTGGCCAGTCAGACAGCTCCAGGTAGCCGGTGGCTCGGCTGTTCAGCGAGTGAGACAAGGTGCCAAGCTGGAAATGATCCCGATCTATTAAAAAAGAAGAGGGGGGGGGGCGGGGAGGGGAGAAATAAACAAACACCATGAGCTCTACCACAAAGAGCAATCTTAATCAGGGCTAAAGGTAATTGCCGTTATATTACCTCAAATGTCATGGAATAAATATAAACTAGGAAGCTCTTCATAGGTCAAAAAACTGATTTCAGTCCATAGATTACAATAATCTCCCCCATAATGGTCAATAAAAAAGCTAATCAGTCAGTGTGTTTAGAGGTGTTGCTCTGAAATGTAGCTTCTCTAAAAATTACTTTACTGTGAATATTAAGAATGACAGCACAGTTAAACAATCCATATACATGTCTTGGCACAAACACATTCAGAATTTTAATAGTTTTTCTTCAAAATGGAGCTCCTTTTAGAGCTCCAAAACTGGGATTAAATAAGTAGAAAAATTAAAATGGCAAATCGTCACACTAACAAGAGTATTTTTAATTAAGATAACCTGATAACCTTTTAATTTGAAAAGATAGACAATGGTTCTTACTTGTAATAAGACAGAGAAAACATACAGGGAAAAATATTAATTTGGAGAAAAATAATTAAAACCTAATCTATTGATATTTAGTTTACTTAAGATTCATAAAATATTTGCAATACTCACATCAACAATCTTCTATTAAAGTCCAGATAAAAGACAAGAGCTATTTTCCTAAATAACAGTTTCCCTCAAGAGACACCTTCTGTGATGTAAATAAAATTCAAAATCTACATGAATAAAAAACGATCAGTTTGTCAAGCTTTATCATCAGAGAAATGCACTGTGCACTATGCATACGTTACTTGCTAAAAAGCAAGTAAGCAAAGCAAGTACTCTTGCATATTAATCATTTGTACCTGCTAAGTGACAATTTGTGAGCACATCTGAAACAGAATAGGCTGCCACATTTCTTTACACAATGAACATTTACCAAATTGTTTTGGCAGTTATACCTTTAAAAGGAGATTCAAGCAATGGGGCAGGTTTCTGCGCCAGAAATATTTTTTTGGCATATTTGCTTAAAGCTCCACTCTTCTCATTCGGAACAATAAGCTGCCTAATAAATCTTGTACGGTCTCTGATGTCGTAGCTTTGATCATACTTTCCGAGATTTAATACATACTGGGTAAGCAATTTTGTCTGTGGAAAAAAACAGGACAAGAACAGAATACAAGTTATTTATGATTATTGATAACTCTGGATAAACATATTTAAAGAGGTAATAAAAATGAATGGTTATGTCAAACAAATGTTGTTCCACAGGGAACATGCATTTCTAAAGCTGCAAATGGAATCCTGAAGCCAAAGCACATGTCCTCTTCTGTATTGGGGAGGTGAATGCTGAGTACTGAGAAGCAGCCATGTGCTAGATTATTAAACTGCTGAAGTGGAAAGAAAGGCATCATTAAAAAAATAATCATATATGGCAAACCCGCTGAAGGGTCTACGTGAGGATAATGAATGTGGAAATACAACTAAAAACATGGCACTCAAAACTTAATCGGAAAAATATGCAGGACATCAAAACATCAGAGGGTATTAGGGGGCTGGCAAACGGCTTCTGCTGAGGTGTGTTTTATGAAGAGATACTGTCCCTGGCATAAGCAGTGTCTGCACTCTGACTGCACTCAGTTACTTTATCCTGAATTATGACCCATTAAAGCAGACACATGAATCACTGAACTGGATTACTGCAAATTATTTGCAGTGCATTTAGCTGTTACTTTTTCATAAAAGCAAGCTGCTGATGCCCTCTAAAAACCAGGATAAAAGACTTCTTCCATTTTTTTTCTTGAAGCTTAAAGCCTCCAGTAATATCAGTCATTTATTTATTTATGTAAGAGAGCAACTTATATTATCACAGCTTTTTAGAGCACAATAGGACTTCCTAATTTGACGTCTGAGAATATTAACATGTATTAAATAATTTTAATAATTCAGCTAAATTTTTAAACTAAAAAAAAAATATTAAAAAAATCAGGAAGACTTTCCCAGTATCTTAGAAACAACATAATGTAACCAGAAAAACAGTGTTGAACAGACACATTTGAAAGAAGTATGCTACTTCCTTTATATACAAAGAAAAAGGAAAAAGAATAAAAATAATATACCATCATAAGGAAGTAAATTTTTACTATTTCAGTTCAGAATGAATGAATAATACAGGGTTAAAATATATTGTCAAGGAGGATTTCTTTTCTTTATACAAAGCAACAACCTTGCATATATATATATTGTTTCTCATGCTGCTGTTATAACAATAACAGGGTTTCAATCTTGTGAGCAGAAAAATATGTTAAAAAAAAGTCAATTTTGTTATGTGCAATTTGATAAGAGAAGTTCAGTTTAATAATTTCCACCTCAAGGATGCAAATTAAAGTTTTTTCTAGAGGTGTAAAAATACTTTTTCAGAATACTGATTCACTCCTGTAAGTTACATACACAGTGAACAAAGAACAGTTTTAATTTTAACCACATACAACACAATGTATGCAAGCATTTCACAAAAATACCCTATGATACCAAAGATTTGAAGAAATTAGTCATATTATATTAGAATAATAGTAAAAGTATAGTTTAAAAAAAACCTTTCAGTGAAATATTTTCCTTTTCTTTTTTCTCTTTGATACTCAAGGATGGTTCTGTGAAAAGCTATTTTTTCTCCCAAGGTATTGTTTTAGCTCTGGGAAGGGTAAAACTATTCCATAAGTACTCCACAGCTTATTGGCAGCTATTTTTATATCAGGGTATAAAATTTTAAACAACTGCATCAGATACAACATATGTAATCCGCACTGATGCAGGATTTAGGCTGTTCAATCTAAATGGAATTGGAAGGAAGGGTTCCCAGGTAGTATGAATTAAACTAAATGACAGGTACCTCCTGCAGCTTTTGCCATTGCTTCTCCTCTGTAAAACAAAACAAGTCTCCTTGCTGTCATGGCAGAAAACTCAGTAGAATGGATCAGAAAACAATGTGGTCTTTGACTATGAATCGCTATAGGGATGGGAAAAGTTGAGGGCCTTGCTATCATAGTGGGCATTTTTTCAGTGAGCACTGATTGAATTAGATAACGACTTGACTGCATTTTCTGTAACGGGATCATTTTCTTCATGATCCTTTCCCTTCCTCTTCTCTAAAATATCTTTTCCATATAACCCACTACAGATAAAGACACAACAAATTTATACGGAAGAATGCTTGATATCTGCAAGAAGCCTCCTTGCAAGCATCATATATAGTATAAATAGTTTTAATGAAAACAGCAATAAAACTTTTTTTTCTTTTCTTATGGCAATACAGCCAATCAAATAGTGAAGCTTTTCTACGTGGAGGTAGCTAATAGAAACAATTAATTTTAATTAAAAGAAAAAAATAAACTAATAAATACACATCAGTTTTTCCAACAAAGGAAATTCCAAAATTTATTTGAGCAAGCATGTTAATTTGGTGAAATATGACAGAATCTGCACACCATGACTGCTTCATAGAACAGTAAAACAAAGTATTCTGATGTATGACATAATACACTTATTATCATATGTCAACATTGCCTGTTATCTGGACATGCTCATTATATAGGCATAATATAATTTCTTTTATCTCCACACTGTTAGAATAAATTACTATTTTTTGTACATTTTGGCTAATATGAAAAGTATACTTCAAGTCATCCTTCAGCAACATTTCTAGAATTTTCTAGTGAAAACAGTTCTATTTAGAAATTTAATGCCTATCCTATACTAGCAGCAATTTACCTTTTGGTAGATTCTCGCCTGAAAAATTTTATAATACAATTATCAACAGCAGATGATGCTCTATAACAGGAGAGAAACAGCTACCTATCCACTCTTTGATATCATTCAATTACAGTAACTTGATTCTTAGACACATGAGATAAGGCTATTGTGCTAAACCACATCTGACCTACCCATTTACACACTAGAACTACTCAGGACTTTTTCTGGTGGGAATGCTACTGTGTCACACAACAGAAACTCATCAGACTCTCTTTATTCTTCCTGCAATATGCAAGAAACACCTAAAGTAAACAGATGACATATTTTCTGTATAACTCTTTCTCTTATATGAGCCCCATTTAGACATCTATCTAGCACATTCATAAGGATTTTTATGTCCATAAGTGATGAAAAAAGGAACCAAGTTTACCAAAAAACATAGTTGACCACAGGAAAGCTTATTCTTATAACATATTTATCCAAATAGGATTGAATTTGAAACTCTTCCTTGAATTATAAGCAGCTTTTGAAAATTCATGGGGTGATCACAGGATTTAAAGGATATTGAAAATTCTTATTAGAAATCCTGAATCTTAAAAGCATACCTGAATATGTGCTGCATTCAGGGTTTGAACATATAGCTATGAAAATTACCAGCAAATACTCCTTTAAATGACTCACCACTGCATAATACTTGTATCTTTTCTGCCTGTGGAGATTAGATGGGTGTCTCCACAGAGAAAATCTACATGTTACATGACTACTATGTCCACCGTACACATGGCTTGGAGCCCTAAACTGAACATGGATATGAGAAGAGATGTACTTTGCCAAAATCAACCCCTGTTGATAGCAGTTTTCTCCCATGTGATCGACAGACAGCATTGATATCTGTTGCATCTGAACCTTCAGGCCATACACCAAAAACATGGAATCCTAAAGTACAGGTGTAAGATATTTACAGAAACAAAAAAAAAAAAAAACCAACAAAGTCTTACTTCCTGCAGAATTTTGTGCTCTTCTCCAAACAACACCTAACAGACGAGCTTTACTTGCCTTTCCCTCACCTGAAAAAAGAGCTCTTTTTGTCTGTTTGGTTGGTGTTGAGTCTCTCTTGGCTATCCTACCTCTACTTTTCAATAAAATGACATTGCTTCATTGAGATTTTTCACACCACCATTGACTTTGGATGAAACAGATAAAAGGATTTTTAAAAGTACTATGTGGTAGAGTAGAATATGGAGGGAGAAAACAAGGGGAGATAGACAGACCAACAACTCAGTAGTCAAGTATACAACTTTTGCCTTTTAAATTTGAACAACTAGACTGAAAAATGGCTGAACTTTTTAGGAACTGAATTCATTCCAGAAATAAATGTTTTAATATTGAGTGAGTAAAGAATAGTTACACCTGAGATTAAGGATGTAGCTATAGGAAGAGTGTTGCCAGCTCCTAAAGGCAAAACCATATTCTAGTTCGGTAGGAGTTTGAGTCAAGCCAGGTTATCAATCTGCTCTGTTTGAGTTTTGTATATGAATAGCTTGACCACTTGAGAAGACATTTTTCTGCAACCTAAAACTAAGAGAGGAAAACACCCTTCAATGCAATTGATCATTTAGTAGGCATCTCAGGAAACATTCTTTTCTTTATTCTAATAATTAATGGTGATAAAGGGTTATGCAACACTTATAATGGCGGCTTATAATGTATTAAGACATGAAACTGGAAAAAGTGCATTACAGAAATCATAATCTCCTTGTAGGCAATGAGGTTTTGGCCAAATATGCTGTGGAAAAAATAGTGGACAAATACAAAAAATATATGGAAAAATCAGTAAATATTATGTAATGGGCCAAAAGGAGACAGTTCAGATAATCAAACCAATTTTTCTTTAGCTCATTCAGCATTTCCATTAAGATGAATACTGACAGAAAGAAGTCACCTTTTGTTACTGCCCCATTTTAGACTATATAAGCAAAGGAGAAGCATTCATTCTTATCTGAATGGAAGGCAAGACAGTTCATTTCCCACATGGCCTACAGAATAAAGTCTCAGATCAAGTCTGCAGATGGATATAACTATCAAGGAATGAGAAGACACCACAGTTGCAGAGGTACGAGATTCTGTGCTGTCCAAGCTGTTGTAAAACAAATAGCCCTAGCAGCAGGAAAGTGTATACATCTCAGATAATCTGTTTCCTACATTAGGAAAAAAAAAAAAATTACAACTTTTTACAGTAATATAGGAATTACAGTGAAAAATTAGAGTCAAGATGCTATATGTCATAACCAGAGAGTGATGAAGTTCACAGTTCTGTCACAGAGAAGAATGAGGCAACTGGCACCTCTAATAGCTATCGTTTGCAGCTACATGGAGACATAAATTTACCTTTTTGTACTATTAGATTATCTTTGTTACTAGAGATTATCAAAACTCAGACTCTCCACAAGGTAAAGTGAAATAGTAAGAAATACAGAAAACGGGAAAGTGGTTACTATCTTTACAATAAGCATTGATGGAAAGACATAACGAGGCCTATTGCTAGCATCTCCTTTTAGATATTCCTGAACAAAAAATGAAGTTTCTTGTTCAAATTAACAGTACTCCCTTGAAAATTCTTGTCTTAGAAGCAGAAAACAGCAAATCACATATGGAAAAAACACCAATCTACTATTAGTAATACAATTTAAAAATCTTTCCTATTTATGTGAATTAAGAAATCTACAATTTCCCCAAGAAAGAGGCAAAAAAGAGCGATGGCATCACTTCTTGAAAATGGATGATCAGCTTTTTTCCCTAGAATAATATGGACTAGTTTTTGTTAGTTAATAAAAGAAATAATTTATACAGACCGTACAAGACATACTGTGACTTTAAGTACGTACACTTCTGAGTTTAAGCTTACCTGCTTTGAGTTTGTTAAATAGAGTTTTGCACCCAAATTTAAGATCTGCAACTTTACAAGGTCGTCTTCATTAGTGAAGCTCTTGGCTGTCTTTCTCAAAACATCAGGTGCGATCTTTGGAACCCGTTCACAGTACTCACCGATGAGCCAAAGAATGCTGGCTCTGGCTACTGGAACCTGAGAAAACATTGCACATTAAGTTAACACATTCACAAAGACTACTTGTGAACTTGTATGTGTCTGTGTTCAGTAACAAACTTAACAAAACACTGTCTGTAATGACAACTGTCATGCAAGAAATACAGATTCAAATTAAATACTGTTCAATACTGCCACTGTGGTAGACTGAATATTCATACAAATAAAAGATACAGATCCTGCCCCAAAACCCATGCATTCCAAGCTGACAGGACAAATAGAGCAGGAATGGAAAAAGAGACACTCAGAAGCGACACATTCATGTTCACAGTACAAACTGGTGGTTTGAGGTGTAGTTGGGAATTCTTGCCACCAGGTTATGCTAAACACTATGTTGAAACAAAACAGTGCTTTTTTTACTATAGTCACACAGAAATGGTTTCCAGCAATACAGCTTCGTCAAATTCTGCCTATCTACTTTAAAAGCACAATAATTTCTTTAAGACTATTGCTATCTTTCCTTGATTTTTATTTAAAATTTTATTACAATAAGATTCATATTTTTGTAAATGTCCAAGGTCAGCTGAAAACAATATTGGAGAGACAGGAGTTCAAAATTTGGGTTCTCAGTTTCTGAATAAGATCTAACCCCTTACTGAAAACACTCTGACCAGAAACTTGACACAAGTTTTATTGTTTTGGAGCTACTTGACTGTCACTGAAATAACCAGGAGTAGCAGTTTTCAGATGAACTCCCAGTGTACGGTGACTTCTCAAGTACAGAACTTAGAAGTTCTGTTACAGTTATAGAGGGGAAGCAAAATGGAAAAGCACAGAAGGAAACCTAAGGTCATGCTCCATGCAGAGTGTGGCTAGGAGTTAAATGAAATAATATACACACACTCTTCTTAAAGGTGAGCTACCTTCTATTATCACTTGGCAAAATTAAAAATTGCATCTGTGTTACATAACTCCCTGAAAACATTGTTCTCCCTCCTTGACAGGAAGGAAGAAAGTATGTGATGAGAAAATTCTTCCAGGCAGAAGCATGTCTTGCATGGCACCTACAGATTGTGGTGCTGTCACGTTCAGTAAAGACTCTTGTTTGACAGATGTTGAAATATTAGGTAAAACAACATAACTGTTCTATCATATCAAATGACTAACTAGTTTAGAAAAAAGGAAAGCTTCCAACTGTAACTGCAATTTCATCTAGTTTTGCTGATTTTTCTAAAAAAGTAAAAAACCTTTGCATTAACACTTTTTCACTACCCCCTACACTATAAAGTGATTTTTTAAATAAGTTTACACTTAAGCCAGCATGAGTTCTGCCTTAGATGAGATTCACAGGAGAAGCAAGCTTTAGAAGTTCAGCATTGTGGTTCTCAAAGCCCTAATTCTTAGCATCTTTTATATATGCTTAAATTATTTTGCCAGCATATATCAGTTATTCATGTATGAATATCTATTTCTCAGAATTGCAATGGGAACCAACTGTTAAGTATCCTGCCCTGTACACACATAAAATTTGAAAGTACTGCTTTCCAATTATGTTCATAAAAGGTAACAAATGCAAGTAAACTACCAAGATTCAGGATAGCAATTTTCAAACTACAGTCCACAGTCCCTAACAAACGGCCCACTAAACCATATTAAAATCATAGAATTGTTTGGTTGGAACAGACCTTTGAGATCATCAAGTCCAACTATATCTGTCCACTACTAAATCCTATCTCCAAGCACCCCATCTGCCTGTCTTTTAAACACCTCCAGGGATGGTGACTCAACCACCTCCCTGGGCAGCCCATTCCAGTGCCTAAGAACCCTTTCAGTGAAGAAGTATTTCCTGACATCCAGTCTGTACCTCCCCTGGCACAATTTGAGGCCATTGCCTCTTGTTCTACCACTAGTCACCTGGGAGAAAAGACACACACCCACCTCGCTACAAACTTGTTTCAGGTAGTTGTAGACTACTAAAAATAAATGCTGATTATGTTCACAAGAAATTTTAATGATTAAATATGTTTTACTGCTCCAAAAAGTCCAGGAACAGCTTTGAATAAAGTAAACCTGCCAAGATCTGCCTCTATAAAAAACCTCCTCCAGAGATAAATGCCAATTCTGAACATGGAAAATATATTTAAGGCAGAGGTAACAAAGTATTGAGAGTGGTATAACACAGTGATTTAACATACATAAATATATGTAAATACTGATAGAGATACGGTCTTGGAACTTAAGAGTGTGAGAAAGGGGAACAAACTGCTGAAACCTGCTAAATATAAAAACTTCAAATGCAGTCAGAATATGTTCTCCCGTGAAACGGTTAGACTGACGCCATTACTGTACACTGATTTCAGAAGGGAAAGAGGTTATTTCTAATGTTCCAAAGGTTACACTGCATTAAGACCTCACTCCCAATCTATTATTTTAAATTGGGCTAAAGAATAGTAATTGAGTGGTACATTAGATTTTCCAGTATTGGAGCAGTTCAAGTTGCCTGCTGTACAGATAGATACCTCTAAATAAGAATATATAGGCAACTTCAGATTTCAGTTATGCTAGATTTATTTTTCTAAAATATTTCATTACAGACTTGTTAAAATACTAGAATTCTACAAGAGATCACCAAGTACCACAGTTTGGACAGCAGCCTATTAGAAACATCCCTTTTCCTATTACTGTCTTTTCATAAAGCAAAAATAACTCATAGAGCAGACTAATTTCAGTAAGAATATTTATTATGAAAGCTAAAAAACAGTATATAAAACAACAGTAATTGTACTTCTCCTAGTCAAACCTAAGACTATACCACAATGAAAAATATATAGTTAAACTGTATGCATTTAAGCACTGTTTTACTCTCTAAAGTTTTTTCCCAGTTTGTAAAATGTAATTATCAGAGTAATAAAGTAGTTTTAGAATGTAAAATAAATAGACTACAAAGTTAATTTGAAAAATAGCAAAAAGAGAAGGCAGATAAAATTTCTTGAGAGATTCTGCCTTTTAACCAGGTGGTTAGCTTACTATGCAAATACTGTATTAAACACAATTTTGTGCAATAAGAATCAGTAACAATTAAAGACTTTTTAAATCAAACCCTGAGTGGAAGTCATTTTAATGAAAAGTGTATGTTGAACTTATGAACTCAATGTTTCTGCATCACTGGATTCATTTGGGGTCAAAATCACACAATATTTTCTGACTTCTTTTTCCCTGTTTAAGTCTTCCAGTCCTCAACCATGTAATATCAAGTGCATGATCCTGCAGACGTTGTTTCCAGGGCATTCAAAACAGAAAACAAGAAACAAAGCCACTTCTAGACCTTCATTGCCTTTTCCAGTATAGCTTAAGTAGGGACCTTGAATTGACAAAAATGCAGGAAATAATACTTTCATTATTCATCCTTGCTCTGCATTATCCTCGAAGGCAACAGTATTGTAAATTACTTTGCCTGATGTTTTATTTCATATGCCCCGAGCAAGTGGTTAAGTGCACTTTTTAAGCTTTAGTACCAGAAGGCAGTCTCTACTGCCATTTTAACCCATTACCTGTCTGGAGGAAAATAAATAAATGGTTAAAAAATAAAATCCAGACAGACACTCTCCCCTCAAAGCTAGCCTTTGGTTACTTACAGCAGTTAAAGAAAGACATTATAAAGATTTTACAGATCACACTAAGCAGCACAGTTCAAAAACTATTGTACTTCAGCTCTAATCTTACTACACAACAGACTAGGCTAAAGTACAGCTTAAAATCGCCCATTCTGTTACCCACAGTTGTCACAAAATGAGGAGATATTTGAATAGCAAATGAGGTCTAATTCTCTGCATTCAGAAGAAAATTTGCATAGCTATCTTTTTTAAAATTTCACTTGGAATCAGAAACGGAAAGAGGGATGAAGTCAATGTGAAATGTCAGAGGCAGCAAGAAGAAAAGGCACCCAGGAACGAACAGGAGTAAAAGACAACTGTTTTTTTTGTTTTCAAATGGTAGACCTTCAAGGACTCCTCCATTATTTGAACACCTATGCACAAAATTCCTTTAAAAAGGATCTCCACTGATGACTGACACCTCTTATATAGTGTACACATTTTGTTTAAATTATGTCTTATTTAAGCTGAACATTTGTTTCAAGTTCAGCATCCAGTATCTCTGGACACAGTGTCCCAAAGGCCACATATTCCTCCCAAATTCCAAAACAATACATGGATATTAGAGCAAGTAAAGAAACTATCAAATTATGAGAATTGTTCATTAAGGCATTACCTACACAAAGGTTAAAAGATACATTATTAAAGCCTATCTTAGGGAAAAGTATGTGGCTAGAATCTGAAACCTGCAGAATATGTGAATATATGAATGTCATACCTTGTGATACCTTCCAGCATTGAAGGAAAAGAGAACTTTAATTAAAGAAAGCACGCCATCTCTGCTGTGAAGTCATACCGGAAACACAGCAATGAGCAGTACTTATGTGGAAATACTGCAAAAGAACTTAATTTGTTATCGTTGGATGAACGAACAGAGCAGTGTAAAAAAACCCCAGTTTACCTAGTCTAGTAATAAGAATCCTAACTCAAACCAGTAATTATTAATTCTTAATTGCTTCCCTAAGTGACGAGTTTTTCCCCACATACTAAGCTCTTCAAAGTTACATGCACATCTACCTTATTTTTCCTCTAAATCTGCAACTCCTTATCCCACCTTTATACTATCAGTAAGTTTTCCTCCTCATCTCTAGATTAGAAAACACTTCAGACTTCTCTCATATTCTCATCCATATTCTAGAAGGAACTAGGAGTAAGTCTGTAAGCAAGGATGGCAGAACTCACCAGCTATGAAATGATAAAAACCCTGCCCTAGCAGTATTGTAAGAGAAAGTCTGGGGAAAAATCACACCAGAACTACAAGGTTCCCATCACCCAGAAAGCAATCACTACTGGGTAAAATGTATAATCATAAATGATTTTTCTAAAAAGGAAAAGGCAGAAACTAATTTGGAGACTACTGAAGTCTGTTTATGTGAGGAAATACACAAATGCAGAACACCACTGAGACATTCTTACACAGAGCTAATTCTTGCTAGGTTGATTTACATTAATTCATTGCTAAAATGAATTAAGATAAATCAAAAGAGGCATGCTTTGGATGTAAACAAAAGTGTCTCATCTTAATCCAGTTTAATCAATGCAATCTAACCAATCCACTTTAAAACTTAATTCAGATTAAATTTGCAAGTATTTGCACTTAGACAAATTCTGGACCATTGGTGCTTTGAAGGAAAGATTTTCTAAAAGAGTAGACTACACAACCATATGACATCTATTTGATGAGAGAATATTCCAACACTTTTGAAAAAGCCCCTCAACATCATCTTTGAAAATGTCTGCCTTTACAGAGTGGAAAGGCACTCTCATGAATAAAAAAGGACTGGATAACAGAAAAGACAAAAAAAAAACCCAACAGTTATAATGGAAGGCAATCATTAGATGTCCCACAGGGACCTATAGGCAAAAATGTACTGTGCAACAGATTTTCAAGTAGAAAAGGGCTATCTAGTGAGGAGACAGTCTGCTGACATAAAATTTTTCAAGGTAATCTAAACTAAAACAGAATCTGAACAGAGGAAGATGGTTAATTACTGATACTTATGAACTGGGCAGAATTGATGCAGCTGCCCTTGAAACACTAACAACAGGACTTAAAAAAAAAAAAAAATCTACATGAACCGATGGACCCCAAAACTATTTCTAGGGAAAAATATCTCAAAGTCATGAATACTCTCAGAGAATTGTAGAATTGTTAAATCAATGTTCTGCAGAAGTCATAAGGCAGAGAACCCCAGGAAAGTGAAGATAAAAAAATGAAGAACAAGTAATATCATTATGTCACTGCATAAAATTTCTCCTTCATACTCTTGACTACTGTGCACAATTCTGGTTACCTCACTTCAAAAACCACACAAGTACCTGGAAAGACGAAGAGAACAGGGAAAGGCTGATCACATACAGAATATGAGGAGAGATGAGAATTCCTAGATTAGTAAGCGTGATGACGGGGATAGTAAACTCAAGCTTCCAGTCAGCGAGAAGGTTACACTGGAGGTGCATCACAATGAACTTGCTCTTACCTTTAAAGCCTTCTCCATAGAGCATCAGTTTTTGGTGCTGTTGAAGATAAGACTACTCTATTAAGAGGACTTTTGGATAGAATCCATGTCATCCTTTTTTAAATAGCCCTTTCCAATACACATATTTTTCAAACTCCTGTCACTGTATAAAAACTGTACACATAAAACAAGTTAAGTCTACCTCAGAGTGAATACCTAATACAAACTAGCACTGCTTATATCTCTGGCCCACAATTTACCAAGTCATTAAACTGTAAAGCATGACAACACACTAACATCAAAATGGAAACATTTTTATGATTTAAAAAAAAAAAAAAAGAGAATTTTAAAGAGATACAATTATTCTCTTGTTTAATGTCTTCAGAACACCGTCAGACATACATTTCTCAGCTACAACTTTTGAAGTGTGTGGAGGAGAGGAGCTGGAATATAGCTAGATCAAGCTGTACTATGCACAGGTCTAGGTACTCAACAAGTTACAGACACAAAATAGATCTCATAGATATTTAAAGCAAAGGAAGAAAACTAAGCATTTTTTCAGATACGTAAGAAACAATGAATTAAAGAGCAAACTGAAATGGTCATAGTCCTCAGATTTACAGTAAATGAGAATCAGCGGTCTGCAAGAGGTCAGTAGATTTTAATTGAACTTTAAAATATTTCTTATAGTTGGTCAGATATATTTAGCTTACTATCCATCCTATCACCTTCTAAATGGCTTCTATAGATGAAGAAGATGAAGATAAGAATTAAGACAAGATGAAGATGAAGACAAGAAGGAGTGAATTTGAAATTGGATGACTTGAAAGAAATATTGCTATGAAAGATTTTTAGGCACTTTATTATTGATAACCACAATCTCAGGCTAACGTAAGTGAAATTTATATCAACATGAATGATGAAATAAATTCAGGCACCAACCCAAAAACTTACTCCATCCAGTTCACACCAATTTTGTTTATTTTAGTGGCTAAGTGTTCACCATTTACCTAACTTAAATCATGACAGAGCAATCAGAAATTTATTTTTATCTTAAGTGCTTTTCTATTTAATTGTATTTAATTCTCTTCATGCCTTTGGTTGTGTTTTACATAGTATTACATATGATTCAAACCCTAAGAAGCACTGAAGAATTTTTTTGCCCATACTCTCCCATCCTCCAGTTACTTTCAAGTTTATTCTTGATTAAAATTCTCAGGAATTCCAGTAATATTTTATTAAATGTTAAAATTTCAAACTCGGATCCTCAGTAATTAAATAATCCAAACATGGCCTTCCTGAATGTGTAAAACTACGCTCATCCTTTTCAGAAGTTTCGGGGTAGGGGGCTGGACTTGATGACCTTTAAAGGTCCCTTCTGACCCAAACCATTCTGTGATCCTGTCATTCTGTGAAGGAATACATCCGTTATCAAACATAAAAGGTGTAAGTTATTTCAGGATAATGCTGTGGCATACATATTATAAATATGAACTTCTTCCAAATTTATTCTTTAATCCAAAGTCTTAAACATACTGAGGAAGATAAATTTACGGAAATTATTAAAAAATTACAAGTTAAAACATAAAACAAGATGTACAACAATCACCCTGGAGAGCCTACACCACTTTCTTCTTGAACAAGAAGCATGATTCAGATTCAGATTTTTATTTTTAGTTTATTCCTCTAGCTGCTCTGTTCCACAGACTGTTCTCTTACTACTTGCCATTTTCTGATACTGTGTACAACCTCATTATTGGAGAATGTGAGTACATCAAAGTAGTTCAAGTACTGCATGTCTTTTTTTAATCCCTTATCAATTTACAATAGGATTTTCTTTTCCGAAAAAATCCCCTGTACTTAAAACTTGAAATATTTACTCGGAAGTATTAATTGTATAAAATAGATAGAAAACTCTTTGAAGTGTTAAAGAGAATGTTTAGAAAAAAATATTTTATCTTGCACAATATGTGGAAATAAGATGACAAACTTATTTGGCAAATTGCCAGAAGATGTGTATAATAAGATTATACACAATTTATGAGAATGTAATTATCAAAATATCATAGAATCATAGAATGGTCTGGGTTGGAAGGGACCTTAAAGATCAGAAAACACAGGTGACTATTATAAAATAAGTAATACTGATTTGACATGTAATCAGCAGCAGTATCTTACAGCCTCTTTTGATTGTGGATATGAGCACACCAGTAGAATTGTATTTTCTTTACAACACTTAGAAGTTGAACATCAGCTCTTAGTGGCCAAAGATTTATTTGTTTAATCCATTCAGTAAGCATGAACTGAGAAGACCGTGTTTCTTTTTTCTTTTAATATTCCAAACCTTGAAAAATTCAGGTATAGAAAATGGAAGATTCACTGGTTTAGAAACTATTTACTGCTTCATCAGTAGACGCACAATTATATGAAACTGAACACACCTAATTATAGCATCTACAGAAAAATAATTATTGACGGATCAAATTCTGTCACCTTTGGGGTTTGATGCAATAGAGTGATAGTTTCACTGCACTAGCCCTTGGCCAGCAGCCAACACAGCCATTCACCCACTTCTCCCCCACCCCCAGGGGATAGGGGAGAGGATTGGGGAGGGGCAAGGAGAAGGAGGCTTGTAGGTTGAGATAAAAACAGTTTAATAATAGAAAGAAAACTTAAAATAATACTAATATTAAAATAGTAGTGATAATGATAACAGTAACAAAATACGCAAGTGAATGACACCCAATGTTATAGCTCACCCCCCCCCGCTGACCAAGCCCGGCCCGTTCCCAGATAATGATCCTGGAGGAGCAACAATCCCGAACCGAAACCGCGATCCCAGAAGAGCGAGAGCCCGAGCGAAAACCAGAGAGAGCTGAAAAAAGAAGACCCTCACTAATGTAGTGGACAAGGTGTGATATGATACGGAATATCCCATGGGCATATCTAATTGTCAATTTAAGTTTATTAATTTGAATATTCCTCACCCCCTTAGATCTTGTGCTTGTGGACTAAAAGAACACAAAATCCTTCACTTCCAGTGACACAAATGCAAACACTGGTGTGTTATCAGTGTCTCTCTCGGGTTGAAAGCAAAACACAGCACTATTCTAGCTACTGAAAAAGAAACCCAGCTCTGTTTCAGCTAAAAATCAGGACAAATAGGTAGCCAATTGTCTTCAGCCCTACACTACAATTTAGGACAGACCAGTAAATGTTTTATTGATAACTGTAACTGGGAGGAGAATTTGGGAAATAATATGGCAAACCTAAACGTCAATTTAATATAAGGATAGAGAATAGGCAATAATGCAAATATTACTGTTATGCCACAGAATCTTAATAATCTAATGCCACAGAATCTTAAATAACCAGAAGATAAAAACATGACTTCAAGAAACATTGCAACACACTCGCAGCAGCACGTCCAGTACCATGGAAAGGTCAGGTGATTTAGTGGTAGGGAAAAAGATGTAGAATAACATTTTTTAAACGCCACCCCAGATCAGGAAGACAACAGACTGAAAACCCTCAAGTTAAGTGCTGCTTTGCCCTTATTTTCATTTCAACTTACCCACTTCACATTTGAAACCTGCTATTCATCTTGGCGTAATAGTACTAGTACCACTTAAAATTTACAGGTATCAATTTAAAAGTATCTTCCCAGATCTAAGGTACAAATTGATGCCATCTGGTAGACTCTATTTCCTTTTCCTTAAGATCATGAAAAACGGTATTTTATGTCAAAAATAAAAAATTATGTTGTATTCTCTAATACACCTACTTCGATTTATGGTCCAAATTCAAAGGATATGCTGTGATTTTTATCAGTAAACAAGGAAAATAAGTAACTGAGCACAAATACTCACTGTAATGTTATCCAAGAGTTTGGCCATATGCTTAATGATTTCACTATGGTGTGCTGGCTGAGTTTGCAGTAACTTCTTAATGACAACAACACTTTCAGCAACTACAATTTCTGTTTAAGAAAAAACAAATTATTAATTTTAAAAGCATTTATGCTAAAGAAAAAGTCATAAATAATTGATTGTAAAAGATGCTATCAGCTTTCAAAATATGCTTTGCACAATGAATTCTATTTACTTAGTAACAAAGATGTAAACCACTCTAAGTAATACAAGCTCAGCTTCCAGAATCAAGTTATAAGCAGCAAAAAGAGAACAGAGAAATGTTCTAAATGTAAAAATATCATCCTATTACATTTTTTTTTAAAATCGCCTTTTAGTAAAGTTGCACTTGGTATTTTTCCTTTTCAAATTGAGAAACAGTACTAAAAAAAAAATCTGGTTTTCACTGGAATTATGCATATTCCTAAGTAATTTACTATCTGCATTAAAAATATAAACACTTCCTTAATTTTAAAAGTAACATACAATATTAAAAGTAATAGCTTATTTATAAACAAGAGAAATAACTAAACAGTTCCTTTGTACCTTTTCACCTTCTAAACAGTCTCTCTCAGATCTGTAACCTAATCTCTAGTACATTCAAATGAAGTTTCTAAATAGAAAGCTGTTGTAAAATTTATGCCAAAGTCATGCACTGGAGTGCTTAACTACTGTAACAAGTAACTTTCACAGCCTGATCAACTTGTATGAAATGTAGAATTTTTGAAGCTGAAAAAACCCACTGGTGCAGAGGTAAGCTTCTATGCAAGAGTAAACTCATGCTGTAAGGAAAGATGAAGGAAACTGAAACACAGCCAAAGCTGTAACCAAAACAAAGGCTAAGAGTTCACAATAATTCTAATTTTAATTCATACTACAAGAAGAGATGAAGTATTTCTCTTGAACTATCAATGCTTAAAACAAAGAAAAAGCCCAATTACTATTTGTTAAATAGCCACAGAGGTATTCCGACATTTCAAGAGTTAATCTAACACATAGACCACTCATTCAGCAATTAACCAAGCTGACGTTTCAAAATAACGGTATGGGGAAGAAATGTCTGAATTTTTTATAACTTTTTTTTTTTTAAGACAGGAAGCTTCTTTGTGGAGAAGGGCTTTTCAAAAGCTTTGAATATGCATCATTATGCCATAAGCCTCTGAAATAATAGAAACATAAAATGGTTGGGTTGGAAGGGACCTTAAAGATCATTCAGTTCCAACCCCCCTGCCATAAGCAGGGACACCTTCCATAACCATCAGGTTGCTCAAAGCCTCATCCAACCTGGCCTTAAACACTTCCAGGGAGGGGGCAGCCACAACTTCCTTGGGCAACCTGTTCCAGTGTCTCACCACCCTCACAGTGAAGAATTTCTTCCTAATATCTCATCTAAACCTACCCTCTTTCAGTTTAAAGCCATTACCCCTTGTTCTATCACTACCTGCCCACGTAAGAAGTCCCTCCCCAGCTTTCTTGTAGGCCCCTTCAGGTACTGGAAGGCTGCTGTAAGGTGTCCCCCTAAGCCACCTCTTCTCCAGGCTGAACAGCCACAACTCTCTCAGCCTGTCCTCACAGGAGAGGTGCTCCAGCCCTTGGATCATCCTCGTGGCCTCCTCTGGACTTGTTCTAACAGGTCCATGTCTCTCTTGTGTTGGGGGCTCCAGAACTGGACACAGTACTCCAGGTGGGGCCTTATGAGAGCAGAGTAGAGGGGGAGAATCAGCTCCCTCGACCTGCTGGCCACGCTTCTCTTGATGCAGCCCAGGACACGGTTGCCCTTCTGGGCTGCAAGCGCACATTGCCGGCTCATGTTGAGCTTCTCATCCACCACCACTCCCAAGTCCTTCTCTTCAGAGCTGGTCTCAAGCCACTCATTGCCCAGCCTGTATTTATGTTTGGGATTGCCCCGACCCAAGTGCAGGACCTTGCATTTGGCCTTGTTAAACTTCATGACGTTGGCACAGGCCCATCTCTCAAGCCGGTCAAGGTTCCTCTGCATGGCATGCTGTCCTTCCAGTGTGTCAACTGCACCACTCAGCTTGGTGTTGTTGGGAAATGTACTGAGGGTGCACTCAATCCCACTGTCCATGTCATTGACAAAGATGTTGAAGAGCACCGGTCCCAATACCGACCCTTGAGGGACACCACTCCTCACTGGTTTCCACTCAGACTTTGAGCTGTTGACCACAACTCTTTGAGTGCGACCATCCAGCCAGTTCCTTATCCACTGAGTGGTCCATCCATCAAACCCACATGTTTCCAATTTAGAGATAAGGATGTCATGCTTAAATTTAACTTGCAGCTTTTTGTGTCATCCTTTATTTGACATGACATCTCAGTCATTTTTCTAGACTAATTTCTTGAAACAAGATTAACATGTCTGCGTCACATATCTCAAAGTCTTGCACAATCCTTTAGATTGTGTTTTACCAGTTATTAAAATAATTATCAAAATTTTAAAATGACAATCTGGAATATTTAGAGTGGGGGACATTGTCATTACAATCTTCATCACTGAGTGTTTTATGATACTATTTAACAAGGAGAATGGTTAAGCAAAATAAAACTGAACCCAAAAAACTGAGTGGACATGAAGTAATTATTAAAAACACCTGTTTACAATGAAGAATTGATCATGATAAAATGAAATGCAGTAGATGAAGTGTCACCATAGGAACTATTTTGATACAATCAGTGGGAACAAATTTAAAGAATTGAATCAGAATTGTAAGCAAGTAAACTAGCATGGTTCCTTTCACATGAGTTTAGATACCAAAAAAGAAAGTACAAACAAAAGCAAAATTAATTTCTATAGGGACTGATACAGTCCAGAAAAAAGAGAGGCTCTAAGGTCTGCTTTGTGCACATGAAGAACCCCAAAACTGAGCATGAAAACGACAGACATACATTCAGGTTCATAGGAAAAAAAAAACCAAAAAAACCCCAAAACAACAACAACAAAAGGAGATATAAAATTGGTCTTCTGAATGAGCAGATTAGCAGTACGAAAATTCAAAAACGAAAAATTCAAAAAAAGAAAAAGTGCATATAAGGCAACGATAAATGAACACAAGAATTTCAAAAGAGAATGTAAATTATATTATATCTAAAGGGTTATAAAAAGTAAATAAAAGTCTTAAAATAAGGACTAAGTATATCAGAAAAACTGATCAGGAATGCCTTTACCAATAAAGGAGACTACAAGAGGTATCAGCAACTTCAATTTTCACAACTCATAGTAAAAATCTTAGCATAACGTTCACTGCTAGTTTTCTTAAAACAATATGGAAGTAACTACTCTGAGTAGGACAATCTCTGAAGACCCTGGAGCATGACAACTTATCAAAAACTTAAAATACATTCAGTCCTACAATGTTCCATTTTGCCAAATACTGATGTATAGTAAAAAAAATTAACAAAGTATTGGACATTAACTTGTTGGGACTGAATTACAGACTTTTTCATAACAGAGAATCTGTCCACTTTATAACAGAAACTCAGAAAAAGATCTTAGCAAGGAGAGTATTACCAGAGTACATTCAAAAGCGGCATTCTGAATTTTCTAAAAGCAGCAAAACAGCATAAACTTTTTTTGGAAAGAATATACCAACTGAATCTCATAGCAAGGCTGTACAAATGAGTAAGTGAAATCTCAACAAACTTTCAGGTGACACCAAGCTGAGTGGTGTGGTTGACACACCTGAAGGATGGGATGCCATTCAGAGGGACCTGGACAAACTCAAGAAGTGGGCCCATGTGAGGTTCAACAAGTGCAAGGTCTTCTACCTGGGTTGGGGCAACCACCAGCATCAATACAGGCTGGAGGATGAAGGGATTCAGAGCAGCCCTGTGGAGAAGGACTTGGGGGTACTGGTGGATGAAAAGCTGGACATGACCCAGCAATGTGTGCTCACAGCCCAGAAAGCCAACCATATCCTGAGCTGCATCAAGAGAAGAGTGGCCAGTGCTTGAGGGAGGTGGTTCTGCCCCTCAGCTCGGCTCTGGTGAGACCCCACCTGCAGTACTGCATCCAGTTCTAGAGTCCTCAGCATAAGAAAGACACAGACCTTCTGGAGTGGGTCCACAGAAGGGCCACAAAAATGATCAGAGGGATGGAGCACCTCTCCAACAAGGAGAGGCTGAGAGAGTTAGGGTTGTTCAGCCTGGAGAAGATAAGGCTTCAGGGAGACCTTATCGTAGCCTTTCAATAGTTAGAGGGCTTTAAAAGGATGGTGAAAACAGCCTTTTCAGTAGGGCCTGAAACAGCCTTTTCAGTAGTGATAGGACAAGGGGTAATGATTTTGAACTAAAAAGAGGGGAGATTCAGACTAGATAGAAGGAAGAAATTTTTTTACTACGAGGTGGTGAAACACTGGCACAGGTTGCCCAGAGAGGTGGTAGAAGCCCCATCCCTGGAAACATTCAAGGTCAGGTTGAATGGGGCTCTGAGCAACCTGACCTAGTTGAAGATTTCCTGCTCTTTGCAGGAGGGTTGGACTAGATTACCTTTAAAGGTCCCTTCCAACCGAAACCATTCCATGATTATTTAGGTTATTAGACTATGCAAATCATTAAAACTAAAGTTAAAAGGCACTTATTAGAACTAAGTATCCAGACAAACAATATGTTTCTCCTTTTCAGAACTGCCTGAACTCTAAGCTTTTTAATTTTTCCACCCTTAAAACATAAATAATGGAAGTTTGAAACCACATCAATACATATAAACTGACCACTACAAAGATGGTTTTCTTTTATGTCATTCTAACAGTAATTCCAACAGATAGGTAGTAGTTTTGTGATATATTAACAATTCCAGTGATTTTATGACTTGCCTGTTCAAATTTGTATAGATTGGTAGAAAAAAGTTGTTTTAGGTATACATCCTACAATTGTGTTTACATTCTTTTATTATCCATAACCTGCAAGTTTCAACAGAAAACATCACAAAAATTTGCAGGATCTCTAGTACATACAGTACAGACAGACAAAAGAGAATTCCTATAATCCCATCTGCTTCTTACATCTAAAATGACTTTTATGTCATAGTGGGGCCAGCGGTCAGTTCAAATTATCAAGGCAATTGCTTAAAGGAAATGCATCAGTCAAATGTCACACTGAAAAGCCAAAATAACTTTTCTTTTTGTAATTCCTTTGGCAGACGAAGAAGGAAAATAATTCTCAGTGCTCAACATGGCTTCCAGAAACAAGGCTCTAGGGAAGTCGAGAACTTCTCTTGAAATTTTATCTGCATATTTATGAGTGCTTTGTTAAAGACAAGTTTTCCCTACTCAGGGAAGTTGTGGGCTACAGGGAAAAAAACCAAAAACAAACAAACAAAAAAACCCCCAACAAACAAAAAACCCCACAACAATAAACCAAAACACTTGAATTGCAGAAGCACATAGAGAAACTAGACTAAAGTTCAACGATGAGACACTCGAGGAGCTTTGTGAAGAGTTATCCCAGCTGTACCTGACTACTGAAGAGATTGTTTTGTGTAATGACACTCTCAGCACACAAGTTCCAGAATGATTAATGGCACAGCTCCTGTGCCAAGCACAGCCAAGATATTTTGGCTGTTGGGTTGTATCTACAGTAAAGGCCTTTCCAGAACAATGGCATAGAATTAGAAAGCGGTTTTGCCAAAAGATTATTCTTCAGGATTATTTTTTAATTTGGCAGAATTAATTTGGTCACCTCTCTACCAGCCTCAAGTGAATTCCCCATAGGAGAAAGCTGGAAGCTGACTCTGCTTTCAGGGACCTCAGAACCTGCTGGAGTTACCAGATCAGGCTTCATGCTATGCAAAGGCAGCAGAATAGCTTCCAGGTTTCAAACAACCATGGAAGAAGTAGCATGGCAAACAGATTGCTTCCACATTTGAAGGGTGAAAGTTGGAGGAAAGCAAGATTAACCAAGACTCTTAAACTCTTCCTATGTTCAGTAAGCTGTGACTATCGGTAATTTCCTGCTAACTGAGGAAAGGTACCATGTAAATTACACCATTCTATTCACTCCTTGAAAGAAGGAATAAAGACACTGCAGGAATGGTAAGGCAATTTGCCAGCTGCCAGGTTTAAAAGATCCTCAATATATCCTTTGCAGTCTTTTAGAACACTAAGCAAAAGAAGATAATCTTCTTTGCCAGACAACTACTCAGAAACAGTCAAGAAAATTTATCTTTTTGAGACAGATCTTTGTATAGATGCACATGTATATGTGTATGTGTGCATATGTATATATGGCATTATTGTGAAGAAAACATTAAATTGAGAAGCTATGATAAAAGAAAAAAAATCTTTTCCTCTTACCTTGGTTCCTTCTTAGCAAAAAGAAAAAGCAAGAAAATGGAAAGAAGGATTATAAGGAAAAAAGTCAATATTCTGAAGTGATAGTTTTATTATTCTATTTAAGACAAAAAAATGGGGATTTTTAGATGCTGAAATAAGCTTACTGACCTAGAGAAGGATTGCTAGTAGAATTAAATAGAATCAAGAACAAGCTTTGAAGCTCATATTTCTATTATGGTAATTGCTGAATGTAATTTTAAAAGGTGCATTGTACAGACATGGCCTTGTAACACAACATAGGAAGGTATTTTAAACACAGTTGATAGCCAGAAAAGCATAAAGGGACACAAGGTTTGGAGGACTAGGAAATTAAAGTTACATATATTAAAATTATCGAGGTATACACTGAGGTGTCTCGGAAATTTCTGATACAAGGTGAAGTGGGAGAGAAGGAGGACTCGTAGTTCATAAACCAAAGAAGAGAAAGCTCTGAGAGTATCAGTGGATCACAGGATAACTATGCTGTCAAAGTGATGTCCCTAATAAAGGCCTTCTTAGGATTACCATGAAAAATATGTCCAGTAGATATGGAAAGGAATTAACGTCACTTTTCAAAGCTTAGCGCAGATTTCATCTGTGTTTGCTGAACAATTTTAATTACCTCAAGCCACCTCAAAACCACACTTTTCCTCCTTCCTGATATTATTATAAAAACATGTAGTTAAAAATATTTCCAATATTTAACCATACTGATGTATATTGCACATTATATAAGTTTACAATTCTCTTATTGACTATTTCTGTACATTCATTGATAACTGGTAAGAATATACAATACCATCAGGTCACTGATTTACAGTGTCGCTATACCCTATTTGACTTTATCTGCTCCTTGTTGCGCTTATTAGTGACTTGCAACTCAGTTTCATTATATAAAAATAGCAGAAGGCTAGACTACAAAATCAAGCCAAATTTAGGGCCATTTATCCTAAAACTATTTAATATGGGGTTTTTTCACTTAGGCATTGATGCACTAAAAAAATTCCAAGCTTTGAGCACCCTCTACAGGCTAACTGTTTTGATGCAACTGAATGTATAACAGTAAAACTACAGTCACAAATGATATTCACAACAGCACACCAGTAATTAGAACATTTTGAGAAAACATTTAAACATAATTGCGGGCCACAAGGAATTAACTTCACCAAAAAAGAGAAAATAAATACTCAGTGGTTATAAAAACCTTTTAAAATGCTTACAACAAGAAGCACTAGAACCGCTATTTTTATCTGGTCATGGCAGCCAAATTCTTATGAAAGTCAACTCCCATACACTTTTTAATGTGATCTGCTCTGTATGTTTTTCATTAAGAAAAGGTTTCATGCCATCACCTACTCAGAAAAAAAACCAGAACATTTAGCTTACCATTCCTGTTGGAGAGCAAACATACAAGGCCATTAAGACATGTGTCAGTCACCTCGGTGATATTGGTTGCACATCTGCCTATAGCCTGAATTGTAGCTGCAGCAAACTGTTTATCTTGGCTTTTCACGTAAGTCTAAGGAAAGAAGATTTCTGTTAGTCAATACGTAAGTTTTATCAACCACAGACTTAACAGATTATCCTTTTAAAACAGACAAACTGTATAATAAATACAATCCAGAAAGCTACACTGCACATTAGAAGTTACACTTTTTTCACCTTATTGTCGCTTCTAGAAGACATTTTCTTGCTGGCTTTGACTACTCATGGCTATGCAAACCTCTAATTTCAAGAAAGCTTGGGGCAGAGAGCAATTACCCAAAAACAGCAATTAGTTTGCGCGCAAGGTTGGAGGAGCTGATGCGCTACCTCTTCAGAGAGGTTTCAGTTCATTTAACTAGGAGCATCTGTGAAACTATGAACAACCTACCTGCCTGAGAACCAGTACCTTTCACAGAAATCCAGCCAGAGAACTGAAGCAATGAAAATAGATGTCATAAGCAAAGATGAAAGAAAGAAAGACAGACACTGTTTCACAATATAGGCAGAAGATCTTGCTGCTACATAAACAGATACTTGAGATAATACTATTTCATCAAATGACTTAAAAAAATTAGGGTTGGCAATATATGCTAACGGCATAATATTGCTAAAACTAAGACCCTATCATCTAGTGACTTAGAGTGTCAGTGAAGTTGGTAGAATTTGTTTTAAAGAATTTGGGTATATTGTTTTCCTCATCACTTTTTTTTTTTTCGGTAGCTGGAAAGAGAGTTAAAATAAAAACATTGAAACTCCTTTCCACATATAAGAAGTTCCATCATCCATTATGATATAAAACAGTTTCACTTTCATTTCAAGAACATTTTATTGTGGAAAAAACTTTAACTTAAGTAATTTTAGACTAAGACTAATAATTTAAGAATCTAGGTGAAATATCCAGTAATAGCAACTGGCCAACAGAGAGCATTTCGTATAAAAAGAATACACATTTGCACAAACCTGAAATTCTCGAAGCAGAGTTGCTATGTTGGCTTCATTTGCTAAATTTGTCAAGATTTCAAGCTACAAGAAAAAAAAAATCAGGTATTTTATCAAAAGCTAAAATAAAATATTATAAACAGTACCACATACACACTAAACTTTCATTGAATATAAAGAAAAAACAATACTATTAAACATACCACTTAGAATTCAATAGAATAAAGGAGATTTCAGTATAAACTGGTAGTAGCACTGCACTAAGGAGGAATATTCTCTTGCAAGTACACACAAAGTTTTCAAAGCAGAACTCTAGGGTTCAGTGAAGCATTTTCTACGAGCTCCTGCTTTAGTGCCGCACTGCATATTAAATGGGCTTGAATACTTCTAGTAGCATGGTTTCCAATGTTACATAACAGGCCTTAGCGCATAAGAACCATGTGACACTAAGAAGAAATAACAGAAATCTCAACTGCAGCTGGGGAGAAATTTTATTATTTTCCATTATATTCAGATAATCTGGAATAAAAGACCTTTAAACTAGGAAAGAAACAGTTACATCTATGAGATTCCTCAGATCTTAATCAACATCAACAACATCAGAGCCTGAAAGGCCTCCTCTTTGTTCCTGGTGAAAAGAGGATGACATTTGGCATATATTGTTAAGATGCTATGCTTCCAGGCTGTTTTAACTTTGAAGAAGAAAGAATTCCAATACAATCTGAATGAGGTAAACTAAAGTAAAGATAACTTTGTCTCTGTAAAGGGAAATCATGCCTCAGAAATCTGTTGTATTTTTTAAGTTGGATGCATGTAGACAAGAACACTTAATTGATACAGTCCACCTGTACTTCCAAAACAACTTGGTAAGACCTGTCAGGTCTTAAAGGCTCTTAAAGATACCTATCTGGCATAGCATACAAAGCAGGTAGATAAATGAAAGAAAGGAACAGGAAGGGGAAAAAGAGACTGTTTTACAGTACAGGAAGGCTATCAAAGGAATCTTACAAATATTTTGGTTGGTCTTTTGCTTTTCAACATATTTACATATAAACTATTAAAGTAATGAGCAGAACAAGTGAAAAAGTTTTCAGCTGATACTACAGTTTTCAGAGAAATTAAGACAAAAGCTGACTGTGAAAAGCTGCATAAAAACTTCAAATATTAGGTGACTGGTTGATAAAATGGAAAAAAACATTCAACACAGATAAATGTAAAATAATCTCCATAATTGGGGAAATGCCTTAACTTTACAGAATATTAAGGCTTTGAGCTGATTACTACTAATTATAACTGAGAATTTGTGGTTCCTATAGGTAACTCCACGAAAGTATGAGCTCAATGCTAAGCAGTGATCAAAAAAGCAAACTTGATGTTAGGAAAGAAACAAAGAACAAAGCAGAAATCTAAACAGTGCAGGAGATGAATTGCCATGTGCTCCTACATCTTAAATACTGCCATAGGTCTTGTCCTCCTATCCCAAAGCAGACAGGATGGCACTACCGGGGTAAGGGGTGGAGAAAAGCATGAGATGTTCTTCTGTAATAGTGTAGGTTGTCCTAAATTCTTTAGCCACCAAGAAAGAACTGAAGCAATGAAAGAAAAAAACACCATTTCTACTTCTCCACCTCTTCACCACTGTATAATTACTTAATATTGGAATTTAAATATATCAACTTCCAATTATTTCAGGAGTGATTTTCCTGGATAACACTAAATCTTAGCAGTATTCCCAACAGTTTCCATGACCATTAAATGTGGGGAAGATCTTTCTGGCCTCCAGCTGCCTCAAATTTACTTAGGTTTAATGCTGGACTAATAAAAACAGGATGGGTTTGGCATAGTCATCTTAGACTGCACCACTCTGCCATGTAATGGGAGTGCAACATGGATACAAAATGAAAACAAGGGAAAAATGTTTCTTTGAGAAACCTGCACCTTCTGCTCCTAAACACAAGTGCCTATGACAATCTAAAGCAAAACAAGAGAAAGGGCACATAATAGTAGATAATTTTTAAGTTATTGTTTTGCCAAGGATTTAATGTCTGTTAAAGACTAAGAATAGAGAAACAAGAAGACAACAGCCTAAAACATGCATTAAGATGCAGCCTTGAGGAAAGCCTAAAGTACTTCTCATGTCAAATGCTGACTTCAAAGGGAATTTGGGACTCTAACGCTGTCCCATTTTGTTCAGGGAAACTCTTTTTAGCTAATAGTATCAAAGACTGATTTCATTTGATTTCATTTCTCTCCGTTTGAGAAGATTCTTCCTCCCATGAAAACAGTCAAACTCTAAACGTTTGAATGGTTGGTTAGATAAAAATAGTAATGCTTTATCACTGAAAGGTACCAAATGCTGTAGTGGAAAACAGAGCCCATCTGCCATCTACAACATGGTAACAACAGAACTTTCAAATAGCCTGACAAGCTTGAAGGACACTCATGGACTTCAATAAAAGCCACAACTGTACAGGAAAAGCACAGAATGATGTGTGTCGTATTAGTGCAAGAAAACACTACCTCCCTGTTGCAAACAGATTTGTCTAGCAGTACATAGATACATTTGCTTTTAAACTCACCTTCAGTGTTTTGATCATTGTTGGATCAGTTGATCTAACATAGAAACTCTTCAGATATGGTTCAAACATGCCCTGAAAAGCAGAATATATTTAAGTAGCTTGCCTGTGTTCCTTATAAAATGTGGTTTAGAAAATTCTAAACAGGGTATACCTTTCTCTGAATTGACATAGTGGCAATGTTTTGCAGAACAATATACTGCACCTCCCTAGAATTTGAAAAGAAAAACAATAGTTAGTCTGCAAAATTACAGATACATAGAATAACGTAACATGGCAAAGACAGTCTCATTCTATTATACATTTGACTTGGCACAAACAAAAAAGGAAAAAGCTTACTGTCAACTGCTACAAGTTCATCATCTGCTTCACAGGAAAATGCATGATGAAACTAGGCTGTCATTTTTAAAAACTTCAATATGCAGAAAAACGACTGACAACAGTGCAATGACTCTTCTGGGGCTTGGGTCCTTGTTTAAACCAAGAATTCATTTAAAGCATCACCATTCTGGCATCTCCAGAAATAGCTGACAAAAACCTTACATTTTGTCCACCGTCTTGAAACTTAAATATTTCAGGATGACATAGTTCAGAACCTTATGTGTAGTGTGAAAATGACTGCATTAATTACAAGGACAGCTAACCCATGCACAACTAGCAAGAACTGCTATGACTTTTTTGGTTCTAAAAATGTTTCCTAGTAATTCTCAAAGAGGGCCAGGGTCTCCTGTGACTCATGAGTATACACTGGCAGGCATACAAATCTACCAAAAAAACCCACTTCAACATAATAGACTTTGACAAGTTACAGACAATAGAATTATGTAATATTTTAAACACAAAAACATTTAACATGTTTGGAGGATATTGTCATCATTAATGTATTAGTTTAAAAGCCTCAGCAGGAGTGAGCAAAAAGAAAACTAGGTGCTAGTCTGAAGCTTTTAAACTACAGAGTTTCTGCCACTGATTGCTTAAAAACTAAGTAATAATTTACACACAATTTTTCTGAACCATGAGTGTTCAAACTCTTTCATTATGAAAATTACATTTTAATAGAGAAATCATCACATCCATTATCTCCTCTTGTTCAAAACTGTCTAATAGCCCTGTGGTAATTACAGCTGTTGCTTATAAAGAAAGGTAATAATAGAGAAGTACTTAATATCTTTTAAACCTATTTTTATATAATTCTTACATAGGTACACGGAAGTAGTCAGCTGCACAATGATGAACCAAGACTGGAAATTGCTATGAAATGCTCTTCCAGGTACTCTCACCCTAACTAGATTATAGTGTATTTGACATTAATTTAAAGGCCATAGGCACATAAATTCAAGGGCAAACAGCAAAAGCTTATTTCAAAGTGGGTCTAATAGCAAGAGTGTTTCACACAGACTGGTAACAGAGAACAGACAAGCTATTCAACACAGGGAAATCAGAAGATTAGTGCCATTTTAGGCACTAGTTGAGGTACAGGAAAGATGTGACTTCTCTTTTGATGAAATCTGAGTATAAATGAGTAATAAACAACATGCAAAAATAATAATTTCAAGCTGTGAGGATGAATTTAGTTCTATATATTACGTGTACAGATGCCAAACTGCTTTAGCTGTTTTACTTATCTTTGTATAAAGAGAACGTGAAACATGCTGTACTACAAAACCAAACACAAAAACAAGAGGGATTCTTTTTTTATCTGAAATAAAAGTATGAATACTTTACCAAGCTAAATTTTACTTCACTAGTCTAACTTTTAAATGATAGAGACATTAGTCATGAGTGACCTCCAGAAGTTTAGAGAAAGAGCTCTACAGTTGCTGAGCTTACAAAAATTAACGCTCATCTAAGATGAGTAATCTTGTCAGACACAACAAAAGGGGTTTTTTTAAGCTTTTTGTCTGTTTGTTGCGATCAACTTTAAAAAAGAAATAATTTTCACAGCAAAGTTCGAGCCAAGAATACCATGTTTAGTTGTAAATGTACTCTGAGAACATCTTAATTTTGTGCCTCCTCTTGTGTCTCAGAGGTGGAATTGGCAGTGTTAGGTTCATAGTTGGACTCAATGATCTTAAAGGTCTTCTCCAACCACTATGATTCCGTGATTCCTATCACCCTTTCAAGGCCTTTCATACAGATACATAAAAGTTCAAAACAAACCCACTTTTTTTTTTTCCCACTGAGGGGAAAAAAACTCACTTTTTTTTAGCAAATATTGGCATAATATGCCAAAACTGCCAGACACAAGGAAAAAAAGAGCATTATCAATCTTATGAAACATGTGGCCAGTAAGACCCTTCATAGGAAAGCAGACAAGATCACATTAAAGATGATAAAGTCAAAATTAGTTGTCCAAAATTAAATATAAACTTATTATTTCAAAACAATCCAAGGATTAAGGAAATACAGGAAATTCAGCAGTATCAAGTGGTATTTTAACAAATACGTTCCTCGCTTTCTCTGTCAACAAGAAGCCTTCAATAGAAAGTGAAGGAAAAGAAAATACACATCTGAAGATCTCTTTAGTGCCTAGCAAGACAGTTAGATACTCCAATATAATTAAATTTCCAGTAACTTCCAATAATTAAAAAACCCAAGAAACTAAGCGAACCAGTTAGTACTGCCTCTATTTGTATGCTAACGAGACACCCATGATTCTTCTTAGAATGAAAGTCATAATTAAGAATGAAACACTTACGATACTGAATGATCACTGGATGTGATACTGAAAATGATGGAATTACTTTTAATGATCCTCATTTGTTGAGTAAAAATTAATATTAAGGACGATTTCAAAATGAAACTCTAATAGTGCAACAGTTATATTCTTATAATTATGTCTAAATAAGCATACATGAAAAACTCTCACAAAAAAACAGACATAACAATATAAAGTACAGACTTGACCTACCTATTACTACGGAGTAAACGGACCAATGACTTAGAAACAACACCAGCTTCGGATTTGGGTGCCAAATGCCAGTAAAGCTGTGCAACTGCCATTACCACCTAAAAGAACAACATTCAAAACAGCACATTAACTTCAAATCTTCACACATATCTATCACATTTGCTTCAGAACTGAAGAACTACCAAATGACTCTTCTTCAGAAAGCAAAATGCATAGCCACATTCTTCTTCAACAAAGCAGATTGAGGGAAAATATCAAAAGAAAGGTATTTTTATTTCTCAAATCAAAGCTAATTAAGTATCTCTGATTCCTCTCAGTATTTATTGTATACTCTAATACACAGAAAGACAGAGGAAGAAGGACAAAGAAAAAACGCAGGTAGTTCAAATTGTAAACATACCGATATAATCCTTAATAAGTCAGTATTGTTAACATCAGCTGTATGAATTAATGAGGAAATACTGTTTAAAACTTCTGCAATTTTTCTGCTTTTATTTTTACTAAATACAGGTTCAATATGACCTATTATTTAGTTTCCACTTAAAATCTTACATTCCATTATTCTATTATGCAATTTATAAAATGACAGCTGCCTTTACAGGCAGCTTCTCAAGTCTCAAATCCAACAGAAAGTAAAATCTACAGGGTTGTATGCCAACATCCTGGCTAGCAAAAAGCAGAAGACAGATACAAGCAACTTAAAATCCATACTTTTATATTTCTTTTCAAGTTTTCTTGTAAGTAAAAGACAAGTGATGAACTTATTAAAGTCATGTCACAACCTTCCCTACAATACTACCATGGTCATCTTTCTGTTCAAAAAGAAATAAATCACAGAAAGGAGACACCAAGTAAAGCCATCATTTGATTTATCATCTTAAATCTTAGTACCAATGAAACAAAAATTATTATTAAACAATAAAAAATGATTTAAAACATCTGAAAGGAGTAGAAGATTTTTAGCAATATACTAGGAGTCTTTTAGCAATATACAAGGGGGACTTATTACTGACAAAAATCTAAAGTCAAACAGAAAACAATTTAACTGCTGGCAAATTCTGTGAAAGATACAAAAATTGGTGTAATGGCAATTCAAAGAAGCATGATTTCACTTGCCAAACTGCACTTAAATATTTCAGTTAACTTTAATTTCATAAAGTTAAAGATCATAAATGTGAGAATCAATACCATATTTAACAGATATAAAGAAAATGATTTATGGAACGTGGAAGATCAGCAACTGGAACTATTCTCAGTGCAGTATGATGGCAAACATAACTAATATACTTGTCCTTTGCATGAGATGAGAAAATATCATATAGACATTGAACAGTGATTTTAGCAAAAGGTTATGCTCTAACAGAATTATTATTATTATAAAACTGTATTCAGTTTGTTTCCAAAGTCTGCTGGCAGATTACAAGTGGTTTTGTAAAGAGTCAGAATTTAGAAACAGGTTTCGAGAGGGGAAACAAAAACTTGATCTCTTTAGCTTATCAAGAACAGTTGGGAGGTGACTTAATCATGGTGCAGTAATTGGTTTTGCAATTATATGAATATTCATTACCACTGGAAGTCTTTTCCCAGAGACATCTAGTCTTGATTAACAGGACAAACTGAGGTTAGAAATAAAGTTCTGTGATCTGAATAACACCACAATGATTCACCATCAGCATGGCTTTTTCTGGTTCTAAAAACTTACCTGCATCTTAAAATCTCACGGAAATATTGTGGAGCATACTAGACTCATTATTTCATATCTATCCTACCAAGGCACCAACACTAAGAATATGGCTTGGATTGACAAAGAATTTAGTCATCTAACTGTCTACTTTTAAAACGTGAGACTCAAAGGAAAGCACAACTTAATGAATCAATAACAACTATGATTTTCTTTGTAAATCTGTACCACCAAAACTGACAGTTCGTGCCATCCTAGTTGCTCAGAGCTTAAGCATTAAAAGCTAGCTACAGTGTAGTCATCACATGCTATAGAAGCTGGATTCAAACATTCTATGCCTTCTCTAATACTTTCTTTGTCCTTAATAGTTAGAGCATGTATAACAATCAGTTCAGGTGTTTTACTTAGAAGTTAAGTTAATTTCCAAAAAAAGAAAGAACCATGATACTTCTGTGAGTTACTAAAGAGTATTATCACCACTTCTAAAGAAGTACAGATTTTACTTTTCAATCTTTTAAATTTTCTAGAAGCAGAGATATTTACTAGTTTAACATTTTAATCAAAAATGAATTTTTCATACAGCAGCATTTCGGCTTTGTAGCAAGGGCTTTGTATTCCGTAACAGCAGCCTGTGATCTGGGTCCATAGTATAGGTGTTTTTCAATTTTCGATCCTTTTCTTTCTGTTCTTCATCAGATTCATAGAAATTATTTTCACTATATTCTTCTACCACCTCATCATCCTATAAAAAAAAAATAATGACAAAAACATACATAGAATATCTGAATCAAATGATTTTATGCACTAAGGAAGTAACATACAGCACTACAATTTCATGCAAGATTCATACAATTTTTTACAGATAGCTATCAGCTCTTCCACCTCAGCTTCTTCATTAATATTCTGTAAACTAGATTAGGTATGAATATTGTCTTTTTTGGAATTAATTCCTATGATCCAAAACTGACATTTCTGAAAACGGTCAGTTTAAAATTCCCCTTTTTAAAAACTTAATGCAACTCATGTGCATTCTTCCCCCTCTAGCAATACATAAATTATCTGTGAAAATAGCAAAAGAAGGGCTGGGGTTTTTTCTTAAGAAATTAGACAAGAAAAGTGTTATTATTCTGAGCTTGGCCTTCTCTGATGAAGTACAAATCCTTGAGTTGTTTAAATAAAGTTATGAATTATTACCATAACGTCATTTAAAAAAAGAACACAACACACTGAATTAAATAATACCATTCATTTGAGATATTAGTAAATTAGGCCCTTCTTTTATTTCAGAAGTCTAAATAAAGGAATTAAAGTAATATACGTAAACATGACAAATTAAAATCTTAAGATTTCTGATGTGGATAAAAAATGGAAAAAGAATAGTTTTAAAGGGTTTCATTATGCTTATATTTAATTAGCACAAATGTAAAGAAAAATAAGATTAAAACCGTCAGGATTATATCACAATGTCAGATCCCAAAAGCTGTGGTTTGGATTATCAACACAGAGTACTCAACACTACAAAACTTTTTTACAAAAACAACCTACTGACTTCTGCAACTTATATCCAGGCATGTGTCCTTGCTCTCATAAATTATTCCACTGCACTTTGTCACCAAAACAACCAACTAAGACAAAGAACATTACTGTTGCTAGGCTGGAGCTATTCACATTACAACAGGCTGACTGGTACCAAACACCAGTCATACCAATAGTTCTGCTTGTCATTCTCTCAAGTCTCTGACCAACTACTTTAAGGAATATCCATCCATCTTTACACAATGGTTTTATGAGGATTATTTAAGTCATATACCCCACTGTTGATTTTTTAAAAGACATAATTACTATTGAGACAAATGTATCTTTTTAATTCTAGCTGGCAATAGCAAAGTGATCAAAAGTGAATGGAAGAATAGGTAGAATTAAAATAAAGACTTATTTAAGAGGTCTTCAGAAAACTAGGCAAGAGTAACTTCAAACCTTTGTTGCATGCCTTGGTCAAAGCTCATGTGTAGTGAAAGAGCCCATAAAAGTGTCTTCAAATAGAAGCAGAAGGGAAGGGAGGTTGGGTCAGCAGGCCAGGAGGAGAAAGGGAAGGAGCGACAGTAAATCAAAGTTGTAATTTTATTCTGGTTTTCTTACAATTTGAAAGGACACTGAAAACAAAACTTCCCTTCACATTTCTTATTTTTATTACTTGATGCCAGAAGTGCCCTCCATGTTTTACAGAATCCCTAGCACGCCTCATATTTCCTATGCAACAGCAACCACAGTGATTTAGTCTGAAAGTGATTTAGTTTGTTTACTTCTCTGTCTATACATCTTTTTAGCACTCACTCTTCTAAACTAAAAATGCAGGATGCTAAATCAAGAGTACTGGTAACCAAATTCCTCCCTTGTCTACAGGACAGGCAACTTGAAAGCAAAATTCCTGATCTCTCTGTATCTCAACACTGCATTGAAAAAGTTTCCTCTAATAGAAAGAGGATAATTCAATCTTCATTGATTCAGTCTTCAGTATCCCTGCCTTGACTGCTAACAGGCACGCACATCAGTATTATTGAACTCAACAAGAATACAGAGTTGGAAATTGTATTTAACTCATTAATCACCATTTTAAAGAAACAGCTTCAGCTCTGACATTTCTGACTTGCCCCCTGCCACCACCCAACCCCCGCACCCCGAAAAATTGTTGGTTGGAAACATACTTGGAGCACAGTTTCAAATAATTATAAGGCAACTTAAGCATCTTATGAAACAATTTTTCAATTTAAATCCCCTTAGAGCTTTTATATCAAATCACTTTCTTCATACCCCCACAGCAGAAGTTTTAATGTGGTCTTTTCTCATCATCATGTATTTTATTGTAATTTTTGAATATTCCTCTTTCAAATCTTTTGAGATTTGCTATGAAATAATTATGTTCCAGAAAAAGGATGATGATGACACACAGGGAAATAAGTTTAATGAGCTGAAATGCATTAAAGTCAAATTAAAGAAGTCCAAATTATTCAGAGTTTGTAGTCACAGGGACCTTACTAAGACAAACAGAATATACAACACTGCAAGATTTGCACATTACCATGGAAAGGAAAGCAAAGCAAGAGTCAGGAGATTGGAAGATAAAAACCTGCAGTGTTCTTGGTGTGCAAGAATTGTTGTTTCAGAATTTGTTAATCATCCCAGACACAGAGAGCAGTTACCAGAAAATGTGAGAACATTCAATCATTTGCAATGTCTTAAGCCTCAACCAGAACCACTGATTATACCCACTGCCAAAAAGAGACAACTGTACATTTAGAATCATAGAATCATTTAGGGTGGAAAAGGTCTTCAAGATCATCAAGTACAACCATTTACCAAACACTGCCAAGTCCACCACTAAACCACATCCCTTAGCACCACATCTATACATCTTTTAAATACCTCCAGGGACAGTGACTCAACTACTTCCCTGGGCAGCCTGTTCCAGTGCTTGACAATCCTTTCAGTGAAGAAATTTATCCTAATATCCAATCTAAACTTCCCTTGGTGCAACCTGAGGTCTTTTCCTCTTGTTCTATCACTTGACCTGCACCTCACTACAACCTCCTTTCAAGTAGTTGTAGAGAGCAGTAAGGTCTCCCCCTTTAGCCTCCTTTTCTCCAGGCTAAGCAACCCCAGCTCCCTCAGACACTCCTCATAAGGCTTCTGCTTTAGACCCTTCACCAGTTTCACTACCCTCCTTTGGACATATGCCAGCACCTCGGTGTCTTTCTTGTAGTGAGGGGTCCAAAACCAAACACAGCACTCGAGGTGTGGCCTTACCAATGACAAGTACAGTGGTCTGATTACTTCCCTAGTCCTCCTGGCCACACCATTTCTGATACAAGCCAGGATGCTGTTGGCCTTCTTGGCCACCTGAGCACACTGCTGCCTCATGTTCAGGTGGCTGTCGACCAACACTCCCATGTCCTTTTCCACAAGTCAGCTTTCCAGACGCTCCTCCCAAGCCTGTAGCGTTGCATGGGGTTGTTGTGACCCAAGTGCAGGACCCAGTACTCAGCCTTGTTAAATCACACACAATTGTCCCTGGCCCATCAATCCAACCTGTCCACATCCCTCTATAGAGCCTTCCCACACTCAAGCAAATCAGCACTCCCACTCAATTTGGTGTCCTTTGCAAACTTACTGAGGGTGCACTCAGTCTCCTCATCCAGATCACTGATAAAAGATATTAAACAGAACTGGCCTCAATACTGAGCCCTGGAGAACGTGTGACCAGTCAGCAAATGGATTTAACTCCACTCACCACCACTCTATGGGCCTGGCCATCCAGCCAGTTTTCCACTCAGCAAAGACTACACCTGTCCAAGCCATATGCAGACAGTTTCTGCAGGAGAATGCTGTAGGAAATGGTGTCAAAGGCTTCACTAAAGTCCAGGTAGACAACATCCACAGCCTTTCCCTCATATGCTAGGTGGGCCACCTTGCCATAGAAGAAGATTTGGTTAGTCAAACAGGACCTGCCTTTCATAAACCCATGCTGAGTGGGCCTGAACACCTGGTTCTCCTGTATGTGCCATGTGATGGCACTCAAGATGATCTGCTCCATAACCTTCCCTGGCACCAGGGTCAGACTGACAGGCCTGCAGTTCCCTGGATTTTTCTCCCAACACTTCTTGTAGTGGGTCTCACTTTTGCTAACCTCCAGTCAGCTGTGACCTCCCTGGTTAGCCAGGACTGCTGATAAAAGATGGAAAGTGGCTTGGTGAGTACGTTTGCCACCTCCCTCAGTACGCTTGGGTGGATCCCATCAGGCCACACAGACCTGTGTGTGTGTAAGTGGTATAGCAGGTCATTAACCATTTCCCCTTGGATTATGGGGGCTTCATTCTGCTCCCTGTCTCTGTCTTCCAGCTCCAGGGGCTGGGTACCTGAAGAACAACTGGTCTTACTACTAAAGACTGAAGCAAAGAAGTCATTAAGTACTTCAGCCTTTTCCTCATCCTTTGTCACTATGTTTCACCTGGCATCCATTAAAGAACAGAGATTCTCCTTAGTCCTCCTTTTGTTGTTAATGTATTTATAGAAACATCTTTTACTGCCTTTTACAGCACTAGCCAAATTAATTTCTAGTTGGGCTTTAGCCCTTCTAGTTTCCTCCCTGCATAGCCGCATACATAACACCCTTGTAGTCTTCCCAAGTTGCCTACATCTTATTCCAAAAGCCGTAAACTCTTTACCCCTGCCCCCACCTCCCCACCCCACCCCAAGTTCCAGCCAAAGCCCTCTGTTCAGCCAGGCTGGTCTTCTTCCCGGTCGGCTAATCTTTCAGCACATGGGATAGGGACAGCCTGCTCCTGCACCTTTAAGATCATCTTCTTCAGGGATGTCCAGCCTTCTTGGACTCCTTTGCCCTTCAGGACTGCCTCCCAAGGGACTCTGTCAACCAGGTTTCTAAACAGGTCAAAATCTGTCCTCTGGAAGTCCAAGACAGCAGTTCTGCTGACCCCTCTCCTTACTTCTCTGAGAATTAAAAACTATCATTTCAAGCTCGCTGTGCCCAAGACGGCTTCCAACCACCACATCACTGACACATCCTTCCCTGTTCACAAACAACAGGTCTGGCAGGGCACCTTGCCTAGTTGGCTCACTCACTGACTGTGTCAGGAAGTTATTTTCCACACACTCCAGGAACCTCTTAGATTGTTTCCTCTCTGCTGTATTGTATTTCCAGCAGACATTTTCTAAGTTGAAGCCCCCCAGGAGAACAAGGGATAGCGATTTTGAGACTTCTCCCAGCTGCTTACAGAATATTTAATGTTTCTTCAGACTTTTTCATAAGTCTGCATTTACTTGAGTACCTAGGTCTGTTTTGGCATGCACTAAGTTACTTTTATAATTTCTGTTATCACAGACAAGCTTTATTTGTTGATAACATGGAGTACAAGTATTCTGTTAAGCAATGTAGGGCCTATGCAGAAAACCTGAAGGTGAACCCTTCAAGTTGACTAAGGCACAACAAATTACAGCCAAGAATTCAGACCACCAAGCCAAAACGTCATCTTAGAGACCTAGCTGAACTGTTGCTCTGTCCCCAGAGAAACTTTGTAGTACAAGTATTGAAGAGTATACAAAAGGAAGAGACTGGGACAACTATTAATTCTCCTCTGAAGTGGCACAGAGTTAGCTTCCAGTTGGCAAGTACAACTGAAGCTTCTTGGTATTGCAACAAAAAGGGAAAGCCCTGTGCAAGAGATCTAAGTAAGAGCCTCCATGCTGTCCTGGTTTTTAGCTGGCACAGAGCTAGGCTTCTTTTTAGTAGCTAGAATAGTGCTGTATTTTGTTTTCAGCAAGGGTTTTGTTATGAGAGGAATGCTGATAACATACCAATGTTTTCATTTTTGTCACATGAAAGACAATGTTTTGTTAGTCTACAAGCACAAGATCTAAAGGGTTGAGGAATATTTACATTAATAAGCTAAACTGGTATTTGGATATGACAATAGGATATTCCATCATGTATCATGTCCAGTATATTAATGAGGGTGTCTTCCTATTTTGGTTCTCTAACCTTTGCTTGTACTCTCACTCTTCCAGGATTGTGATTTCAGTTCAGGATTGTCACTCCTCCAGGATCATTATCTGGGAATGGGCCAGGCTTGGTTGGGAGGTTGCACTGTGTATCACTTATTTGCATATTTTATTACAATTATTATTATTTTAATGTCAGTATTATTTTACGTTTTATATTATTTTATTTCAATTATTAAACTGTTCTTATCTCAACCTATAAGCCTCCTTACCCTTGCCCCCAATTCTCTCCCCTACCCTCTAGGGGGGTAGGGGCGAGTGAGCAAACAGCTGTGTTTGGCTGCTAGCCAAGTGCAACCACCACACATGCTCAGTAACAGTGCTAGTGTGTCCAGGAAAAGAATAGCAACCAGAACACCATGCCCATTATCCTATATCTACATCTTCAACTCCAACCAGGAAAGAAAGTATAAACAGGGTACAATGGAGTAAGCAGCACTACTAGCACAATAATATTTTTACTGTCAGCACAGGACTGAACATAAGACTCTTACCCTTATGAGACTAAAGCCTTCCTGTTTTAACTATCAATGTTGAACTAACAGCTAGCTTCCACAGATAATTTCCTGCACACCTATTCTCTAGTCTTCAGAATACATATTGCACCTACAGGGAGATGCTTCTTCACATGTCCTTGAACTGACAGATATTGGTGGCACTCAAATTTTACTTTCCCAGATTTCTAACTAGAGCTCAAACTGTATGATAACTAGTACACATTAGCAGCTCTATCAGAAAAAAACTCCAATATTCTGATCCCTTTTGACAGAGGAGAGACAGCATGAGAGTTCAGGGAGTAGATTCAAATGTTCCCATGCTTTCTCTTGTCCTTTCAATCACTTCAGATGCAGTTTCACAGTTGATTTAAGAGTAATCATGCCATTAAAAGTTAATTATTTTGTTTCTTAATTTTTTTAAAAACATGTTTTATTTTCACCAGGATCAGTAAAGAGACCTGGCTCACTCTGTGGTCATAAGATCACTAGAATTGCTAAATTTTCAAAAGTGGTAGGTAGTAAAGTGGGAGGCAATCCCTTTCAGTGTCAGTCTTTAGTTAAACTGATTTAAGTACACTTAACAGTTTGTAGTAGCACATGATTTAATTGTGCAGTAAATAGCTCTTCTAAATTGCAAAATCACTATGAAGTTCAGAACCCTGGGAGAATGAAGTGATTAAGAACTGAGAGACACCACTAGCATTCCAGGTTAGGAATTGCAAATGGACTCTGTGCGTTCCCCATCTTCTGCAATTTATTCAATCCAGTAGAGAAGAGCGTATTTTAGCATGAAAGAATAAGCATAATTCTTTTTTATGTTATTCCAGACATACAGTTTAGGGACATGTTCATAAAGTATTAACAGCTTAAATGAAGAAATTGCCAGATAACAAGTTCCATTAGCCTGTTCTTACAGTCACTAAGTAAATGAGCTAACATTTAACTGAGATCTTGCTTGAAATTACATTTAATATGGCATTAAAGTTGAGAATGTGCCTTTCATTTAGGGTAAAGCATATTATGTGAATGCTACAATTACCTCCAACAGAGCTTCACACACACACAAACTCGGAGTTAAAGTAAAACTTCACTGAAGTCCGAAGCATGAACACATACTATTTGCCCACTCTACTAGCCTTAACTCCATCTTCTGTTCAAAAGTTATTCAAACATTTGTACTTGTAGGTTAGGTATAACTGATTTTAAAGCTGCAGGCTTTCATTTCTCTCTTCAGCTTCCTAAGAAATCACACTCACAACTTTTTGATTCTCGCAGCAGAATCTTTGTCAGATAAGATTTTAGCTAACTTCCAGTGCCCTTTCTAATATTTCTAAGAACTACTCTCAAAAGAGTTTTGGACAAGCTAAGTTTTGAAGGCAAAAAGAGTTTTGGGACTGTGCACTAGTTGGTGAATCTGGCTGCAATACCAAAACCACCTTAGCCAACCAAGATCAGCAGTCTACTTGCTGTATCATGAAGAGTATCCTTGGAAAAAGGAAATGGTAGAAAATGCATAGAACAGTTTCCTACTTAAAAAATTAATTATGTATTCAAGACAAATCTTAAATTTTGATGTGGTGTGTGAAGATGCCTACCTAAATCCTTCCATGTGCTCCACAGACAGGTTTCAGAACAGTAGAATAGGCCTATCTTTAGTGTATCAGAACAAACCAAAAATTATCCTCAAGACTGCTCAAATAGCCAAGGAGATAATCTGTGACAAGTTTCTGACAGATGAGCAGACATCAACCAATCACACTTGTTAATAACCACATACTGGCAGAAGTATCCATCCTTTCCCTAACAGGAAGTCCTTGAGTAAGATACAGGTATGTCAGTATAGGTAAAGCTTGACATGGAGAATTGTTAGTTATCTAAAAAAGGGTATAATCTCACATGGTAAAAATATTTGAGAAATTAAAGTGTAACCAACATAATTGGCAGCCTGGCTGGAGAAAGGCTTTAGAAGGCATAAAGCCAAGTTTGCAAGGAGATCTTCAGGTACTAACTGAGTGAGAGCGAGTTATAACTTTTGTCTTATTAAGCCGAAGGGATTGAAAAGTCAAAGAATAAGGGATCAGATCATCCGCTCCACAAATAATGGCTTCCTTTCAGGTACTACCTAGCCACCAGTGTATACCCACTCTTTCTTAGGTAGGCTGCCGCTACAACCAGTTTTGTGATAAAGACTTTTGCTACCAGAAATGGACTAATGGGACCTAGTAATGATCTGATGAGATGCTCCGATGGCCATGTGAAAATAGGAGAGTATTTCAAGTGCTTAAGTGTTAAGTATCTAGTGCTGTTTTATACTTCCTCAAGTATCAGAAGTATCTGCATGGGTCTGGCAGATCCTGAAGGCATAGAGCCTACAGGAGGTCCATAACAACTGAAGATTAGGCAGGGCTTTGGACTACACCTTCAGATAGTATAGATCTGAAGCCACTGAAACAGACTTGGATTCCTACAGTACCCTCTTCTGAAGATCATTTTTCAGATTACAACGTTATTCAAATGAGTCTGCTGGAATTGTACTGAAAATGTAATATATTAATACAGTTATATGAAAGATATTCTATCATTCCAATAAATTACAATGGAAACTGGTAGGTTAGTTTTAAGTTTTAGATAAAAGCTATCATGTTCTGGTCAAATGAGATTTCATGGTTCCTTGCACACAGTTATATTTGTGGTTTTTTAAAGTTTATTTATCTAAAGAGATAAACATGCTTTCAGCTAACAGAAATTGAAGGGAGTATTAATGGAAATGGTAGCTGTGACAAACTGGAGAAATATTTGGGACACACTGTGAATTATATTTTCTGATTCTAACCCTCACTCTATAACCTCCATATTGGGCTAACAGTCACATGATGTTGAAAATCAATCTATTTTTCAAATGTAAGTATCTCCCAGGAAATAATACAACCTGAAAAAGGGTTGACAATGTGAGTGCCATTGAGATCTCTTACCAGACTTTCTATAATTCAATGACCATGAGAATCCATGACCAAAACTGCAGGAAAAGAATGGGATAAGAAGTTTTCAAAAAAGAAAATTCCTCCCTTCCTTCCTGCCTTCACTGTGTTTATACAAGTGGATACTCTTGCCTGTTTTTGGGGTATTGACTAAAATGAGGGCCTTTTCATACAAGAGGTATTGCATTCAGGAATAATTGTTTTCCCACAAATTTAATCTCACTGGGACACAGAAGTTCTGAAGGGTTTTTAAGCTCATTTAATCCCTTCACTAAAAAGGCTTTGAATTTTCTTTTATCACCATTTTGTTTTGGAGAGGTTCAACAGTTGAGGGAAGGGAGGAGTACAACTTCTAGAAGCATATTTCTAGATCTAGATATCCCCTATACCTAGGGACAAAGATTGTGGCAATGGTTTTATGGTCTAAAGACCAGTTGCACAGTTCCATGACTGATATAATTTGGAGTTTAGTATCATCCAAATCCAGCTGATGTCATGACAATTATGCATTGCCAGTAAGAAAGGACTGCATCAGTGTGTGATAATAGCTCTGGATTGTATGTTTCATATTCAACAAAACATTTTCACATTTCTTTAGAAAAGCTAAATTTAAACGTGGCTAAGGAACCCGCAATAAAATTTTACTAGTTTGTGGAGATTTTATACACAATTCAGAAAAGCTTTCTATATAAAAAACATCCAATTTGTAAAAATAGTGAGCTTGATACCTAAGCTACACAAAGGTACTAAGACACCTACTCCAGCTTGAGAATCACACTGTGGCAAGTGAAATTTAACAATAAGGTACTTTCAGTCTAAACATTGCTCTTAGCTTAACATCCAGCATATATAACAGTTATGTGATAAACGATAAATACATCAAGCTTAATTTGTAGTTTACTATATCTTTTCCTCTCATATACACATTCTAAGACTATACCCGTGCACAATTTCATTTACACAATGCTCTCTACTATCCCAGTGTGGAAGTACATGTTTATTTCATTCTTTAAAAAAAACCCAAAACAAACTAAACAATTTTCTCATACACTATGACTATGTAAACTCATTTGTTACGTGACTCTTCAAAAACTCTTCAATCCAGCCTTACTGTGGCTTTTAAAAACTTGCTTAACCAATACCATAGTTTTGAATTGAAACTCAAAAATGTAATGAATTAAAAGGCTTAGTGAAAAAAAACGAAACCAACAAACACAAACTGTTCTTCAGAAGTCTTCAAAAAGTATAAAAGTTTCATACTACAGTTCTGTGACAAGAGCTTTGCACAGGTGGAAGTACGGGTTTGAGGACCACTGAACATTAAATTTTTCCCAATATATCACAATTACAGGAACATCTGTGCTAAGTAACTTTATACCAAACTTCTGTAAGAAGCAACAACTAAGTAGGACTGCTGTCTAAAAATAGGGGCTAAGAGTTAAATTTGCTGCAGTAATCAACATCTTTCTGCAACAACGCCAAACTCCCAATTATTGTTGTAAGAAAGTCTCACGATACTTGCAGCTAGAATTAAAACAATCAATTATGATTTTTCGATCACTTTAATTTATTCAAAAAACATTCAATTCTCCTCAAAACAGAAGTGACTCATAAAATAGCTTTCTCTTACCACAAAACCAACCTCATTTCAATATTGTGTGGAAAAGGTACAATAATGAGAGTGCAAAGCTGGATAGATTTGCAAAGCAAAGAACAAAAAAAATAAATTAGAGCGTAAGAAGAGAGGAAGAACAGAACATACAGTAAGGGATAAAATAAACATCACAAAAATAAAATGGAGAAGGGGTAAAGACAAAGGGATAAATTAAAGGGAAAAGAAACCACCTGCTTCTGGCTAAAAGTTTTCCTTTTTTTCCTCTCAAGTCCAAAAACTAAAGTGGAATTTGGAATTTGTATTTAGAACTTTGTTTAAATGCTTGAGTAGTTTTTAGGCTTTTTATGACAGTTAAGGTTTAATCTCAATTTAAGTATCCAAAGAGGCATCCAAGAGAGCAGGCACTTAGGAACCAATTGCTGAGCAAAAGTATTCTTCCATAGGATTGCACACTAAGTAAACTATGAAGAAAGCAGGTAAATGTTAGTTTCTTTGTGGCTACAACCAAGAGAAGGGTATTACATGCTTTAGAAGTAGTAGTCACCACCTGTCATGAATTATAAACAAGGTGTGGAGGAACAGGGATCTCTCAGCCTGTATACAACCGTAATGGTTCACAGTGCCCCTCCTTTTCTAGTGTTCCTAACATACTGTCTAGTTATGCCAAATCATGTATACTTACTCCTTAGAACAACTTATTTCTCTCTGGAAAAAATGTAATGTTTTTAAAAGTAAAATAAAAGAGAACAAAGGGATCTTCCCTATAACCCACACATGCAAACACAATAATATATTTTTTAAAATTTTATTTTACATAGCTTTAGGATTGTTTACAGCTACTAAAACGTTTATCCAACATTTAAACCGTAATTGGACTACAGCCCTAGTTCTAAATGTTAGTTACGAGCCTTGAAGACACAAAATGACCTGAATATTAGAAGAATGCTAACTGTCCCTGTACTTAGATTGTCAGTCTGAAAGATGGAAGTCTGCTATCGTCATCAGAAAGTCTGCCCTACTAATCTAAATATCATCAATAGACATTAAATCCTATTATAGAATCTTTTTCCTTCACCCTAATACATAAGTAGGCAAAGGACCTGAAAGCGTCTTAAAACAGCTGTTCAATTGCTTCAGGCATATTCTCACACCAACAACTGGTGGCACATTTATTCTGATGGTATAAGCCATGATGTAAAAGCACATGTTGCTACCATTCAGGCCTAAGTTACCCCTAGTCTTCTTGTCTGGCATTTTTCCAGTCATAAATTGGAACAAACTTGTGGATACACTGCCAAAGAGATGGATGATCCAAGTTAACTTGAGATTTTTTTTTTAATATTTACTCTTCCTCATGGCCCTTTAGAGATACAGCATAACCAATCAAGAATTCTACCTGATATTACAAACAGAAGTGTACAGGCTCACACTCGGGACACTAAAGCTTCCTCAGAGCAGAGGTGTGACCTCATAAAAGGTCTTCCTCAAACAGATGAAAAATTAAAGGTTTACTTTTGCAAGGAAGAAGCAAGAAGGAGCTAAGAAAGCTTACTCTGCAACTCTTCTAATTATCCAGAGAAAATCCTGGTATAACAACAAAAAGGCCACACAAGTTACTAGACAGAGAATAATATCCCACAGAAAGATGCCCAAGAACAGAATTTATTAATATTTTGGCATCCAGGAAGGCCTTAAAGTATTCCAAGACAACATTCACTTCATACTGCTCATACAACTTTCTATGATTAAATAAAATTGAAATGGCCAAAATTAAAGCTAGAAACTTTGGTAGCTCATGGGATGATGGGAGTTCTGGTACATCTGATATTTAAATTAAAAATTACAAGCGGCTAAGACAGTTGATATTTATATTTCTATAAAAACATTTCAGTGTTTCCCTCCAATTAATTTTCACCTCTGTAAGTCAATGATCAAGATGGAGATAAAAATAGTTTTATCAACTTATTTGCAACAGAAGGCTAGAATGCCTCTTATCCTATACATAAATACTAAAAAACCCCTCATCCTAAGTTAAGAAGGTAAGACTACAGCATTGCATGACCAACACAGAAACTTTGCTGGCCAAATTAATGGGAAAAGCAGGGGTTGCTTTCTTCATTTTAATTGATACAGATGTCCTGGAGAACTTGCCTACACAGTTTTTTCCCACTGCTACTATTCCACTGCAAGTCTGTCATGGGACTAACAGAAATCGCAGCAATACGCTTTGCTGCAAAGATAAATGGCATTTTTATCTACAGAATGTACTTCTCTTTTGCCAGCAATAAGTGCTTGGCAGCCACAAAGCACACCAAATCAGTAAATTCATGTAAATAGAATTTAACCCTCTCTGTCCTTTCAGTTATTCTTCTGCTGGATCAATTCTTTTATCCAGATAGCCTTAGAAACACTACCCCTAACACAAGAGAAGAAAGGGAGAAGATGGAGGTCAGGTAGAAAGACAATAATGCTCCCTTTCAGTGACAGAAGAGACATACAGTGATCATGAAAACAGGTACAGGTTCTACCCACAATGACCAAAACGTTTTGTTTAGAATTTCAAGTAATCCACTTTCCACAATCAACTTGAGGCCATTTTTGTTATAAATCTGTGCTCCAAGTTATTCTTAGTTTATTAAGTAGTGTACTTGGTAGGGAAAACCAAAACTGGTATTACAGTAAAATAGCTAGCCAGTCCATTTTATGCGCCAAATGCCTTACCAAATATTTTCAAATAAGTAAATTTGATATTAAACATTTACCCCTCCTCACATATATTTTAAAGAATGTGGTCAGAGAGTATTGCACTCTGACAAAAAGGGAAATGGTAACTGAATCTAGAATCCTGCAACTCAGAATGAGGATTCTAACAGGTACACTAAGAACGGAAGAAATAGGTAGTATAACACAACTTTTCTGTACACTAGTTTTCCTAAATTTTATCTTTTGATCTTATCAGCCAAATGAGGCTCAAGTAAATCTAGTGATCTATGTGGTTTCGCACCTGAATCTTAAGATGTCTACAGCGAAACTTCAGCAAGGTATGCAACGTACCAATACATAAAATATTTTTATTAATTTTATCCTAGCAAATTTAATGTTATTCTCAATATTTCTTCAATGCGTTCAACTACCTGTGTCTCCTTACTCATCTCTTTATTGCAATAGAGCGCAGTAAGACTTCTAAATCCTCTACTGAGAGGCTGAGGACAGAAGAGGAAAGTGTATTCAAGTGTATATACATTCAAAAACTTGCTATTTTCCTCCTAAAAGTCCTTATTCTTTTAGATCATTTTCTTCAGGCTTAATTTCTGCTCCTCTCCCCCATCAGTTATGTCAAACTCTGAGCACTTTAAATTGAGCAGTACTTCAATAATTGATCCTAAAAGAGTAAGCTCGAGACATGCTTCTCCTAAGTACTTTTTATTACTGAAGCACACAAAGGAATTAATCATTTTTTTTGCAATCTTAATTGAACACCGAGAAAGTTTATTTCTGTAACGTGCACTGAAACAAAGCTAAGCAGCCCTGACAATCACTGGTTTTTTTACAAGACTACAGCTCCCAGATCCATTTTGCTCTCTAAAATGACTGACAAAACTTCTGACCAAGTCAGCTGTTTTTAGAAGATACTCTGCCAGACAGCACATGCATTTTGGTGGCAGATCTATATACCAGGACAGCTACAGCAGACCCTACTTCCTGTGATCCTCCTCTCCTTGCAGAAACAGGGATGGCTGAACAGCTTGAAAATCAGCTCCTGAACTGCTAAACTGCAACTCAACACATCAGTGGAAACCAACAGCAAATTTAAACACCTTCATGTATTAGGCTGCAAGCTGTAATGGTTCAGGAGTTGTTCACAAACAGCTTGGCAGTTCAGACAACTCCTGCAGCAAGGGCAGGGCAAGACATTTAAACTGGGATGTATTACAGTGTTATCTGCCATCAAATATGTTGATTACCAGAAAACTGTTGGAAGTTGTTTTTCCCAGTTAGGTCAGAGCAGGTGTTTTCACTCCAGAATATGAGTGTCTTGCCCTCATTTTAGTTAATGCGTATTAAAGCTGAATACAGTTCATATGGGAAAGAGGTTATTCCGAAATTGCTATTCACATGTAACTACTTCAAAACCACGCTTTTTAATATTTAAAAAAAAATTAGGATAAACTAAGGATGTTCTTCCTCACAGCATTCATGATCAGAATTAAAATTTCTACCCATGAGAGAAACTAAAAATAGGAATATAAAACTAAGTATGCTTGGCTAATGGGCAATTTGATTAAAGTTTTGCAACAATTTTAAGCATATTGCTCAAAAATGATTTTTCCTCCATAGCTAGTAAGTATTCAAAATTTTTATTTAGGTTTCTAAATACAGAAGAAGTCAGTTCAAGATGATAGTCCACTACTTGTTGAGAATCAGTTCAACTTGAACAAAAGCATGTTTCTCAAAAAGTAAGGTAAATATTAGTGAATAAAAATGCAAATATGCATTTTAGCAGCCTGGAATTTATTAATCTGATAGGTTTAATTTCCATTTTCCTGCATCAGCTTTATTTATAAAGTGTCGTGCCCTATAAATATGCTGTTATTTTCTATAGTCAAGCACCCTCTTAACAAATCTTCTCATTAATATGTAAATTTAAAGTCAATCGGTCTTCTCCCTGACAGCGCCATGAATTCCTAGTGCACTGTATAATCGGCTTTGACTTGGCATCCACTATTTATCATCAAAGATGTCAGTTAGAAAAATTATGGAAAATGCACTGCAATTGATATGACTGCAATCTACTTTGTCAACACTTAATTGTTCCTCAAATCATACATTTACATATAAACAGCCTAAATACTGATCCATAATGATGCAAATAAACTAAATTAAAAAATCTCTTCTACTGCACAAGATGCCTTGTTGTATGATGAGTTCATTGAAGAACCTATTGACAAAGGCATGCATTTCAACTAGCCCCAGAAAGTATTTCTGCTAATTTAATTGCTGAGTAGGCAGACAAACTAGATTTTGCACCGAAGCTCATGAAAGTAGAAACAAAGTGTTATTGATACTATACCACTGACGACCAATTTTAGGTTGACACAGGCAGTATTGTTACACAAACCTTTTACATTCTTAGAGCAGAAGCCATAGCAGCAACTGTCATCCTTCCGGTTTCAGTGATAAAAGTACATTAGAGTCTTAAAAAAATCTAATCCGATCAAGATCTCCAACCTCTCAGTCCAAAACATCCTCTTCCTTTTGTGTCCAATCACATACTAAAACTGGCTTAAATCAACTGTGAAACTGCTGCTTTAGAGAAAGCAAATTAACACTTTTGATTCTTTTTAAAGGTCAGAGAAGAATTCAAGTTACTTTCTTTCAATACGCAACATACAATAAACACTCTGCCTCAAAGACAGGAGATGTTCAAAACCCGCCTGGATGCCTTCCTGTGCAACTTGCTCTAAGTGTACCTGCTTTGGCAGGGGGGTTGGACTAGATGATCTCCAGAGGTCCCTTCCAACCCCTACCATCCTGTGATTCTGTGAAAGACATTAAGAAAACCTATTCCTTAAGTATCTCATGATCCAAAAATACTTTCCTTATTTTAAGCAATTTTCTGGAAAGATTTGTTCCTACAAACTATTTAACTTTCACCTGAAATTAAAAAGGTAGTTCCAGAACTACTAACAATGCCTGAACAGAAGTGTTAACACATGTTAGCTGAGCTATAGCACAACTACTACTTTATGTGCTGAAAAACAAACCGGCAGGGAAAAAAAAACAGCTTGACTGAGCAGAGACCTTTGGGTGGATCCCAGAAAAAAGAGGAAAGTCTATGAGCTTTGGAAGAGGAGGAGGCTTCTCAAGAAGACTACAAGGAAAAAGTGAGGTCTTGCAGAGAAAAAATCAGAGGGGCTAAAGCCCAGCTAGAACTTAATTTGGCCAGCTCTGTGAAAGATAACAAAAAATGTTTCTATAAATATATTAACAACAACAGGAAAGCCAAGGAGAATCTTCATCCTTTACTGGATGCAGAGGGAACAATAGTGACAAGGGATGAGGATAAGGCTGAGGTACTTAATGCCATCTTTGCCTCTGTCTTTAATAGTAAGGCCAGCTGCTCTCTGGGTACCCAGCCCCCTGAGCCAGAAGCCAGGGATGGGGAGCAGATTGAAGCTCCCACAATCCAGGAGGTAATGGTTAGAGACCTGCTCAGCCAATTAGACATCCACAAGCCTGTGGGGCTGGATACGGGCCACCTGAAGACACTGAGGGAGCTGGCAGAGGTGCTCACCAAACTCCTTTCCATCATCTACTAACAGTCCTGGCTGACTGGGGAGGTTCCACTTGACTGGAGGGTGGCAAATGTGACGCCCATTTACAAGAAGGGCCGGAGGGAGGATCTGGGAAACTACAGGCCTGTCAGTCTGACCTCGGTGCCAGGGAAGGTCATGGAGCAGATCATCTTGAGTGCTATCACACAGTACACACAGGCCAACCAGCTGATCAGGCCCAGTCAACATGGGTTTATGAAAGGCAGGTCCTGCCTGACTAACTTGATCTCCTTCTATGACAAGGTGCTCGCTTAGTGGACGAGCAAAAGTCTGTGGATGTGATGTACCTGGACTTCAGTAAAGCCTTTGACACCATTTCCCACAGCATTCTGCTTGAGAAACTGTCTGCAAATGGCCTGGACAGGCACACGCTCTGCTGGGCTAAAAACTGGCTGGATGGCCAGGCCCAAAGAGTGGTGGGGAATGGATTTAAACCCAGCTGGAGGCCGGTCACAAGTGGTGTTCCCCAGGGATCAGTGTTGGGGCCAGTCCTGTTTAACATCTCTATCAACGATCTGGATGAAGGGATTGAGTGCTCCCTCAGTATATTCACAGATGACACCAAACTTCTTGGGAGTGTTGATCTGCTTGAGGGTAGGAAGGCTCAACAGAGGGACCTGGACAGGTTGGATCAATGGGCTGCAGCCAACTGTATGATGTTCAACAAGGCCAAGTGACAGGTCCTGCATTTGGGTCACAACACCCCCACAAAATGCTACAGGTTTGGGGAAGAGTGGCTGAAAAGCTGCCTGGCGGGAGAGGACCTGGGGGTGTTGCTGACGTCCAGCTGAACATGAGCCAGCAGTGTGCCCAGGTGGCCAAGATGGTCAACAGCATCCTGGCCTGTATCAGAAATAGTGTGATCAGCATGGACCAGGGAAGTCATCCTTCCCCTGTACTCAGCTGGTGAGGCCACACCTGGAATATTGTGTCCAGTTTTGGGCCCCTCACTACAAGAAAGACATTGAGGCACTGAAGCATGTCCAGAGAAGGGCAACCAAGCTGTTGGAAGGGCTGGAGAACAAGCCCTATGAACAGCTGAGGGAACTGGAGTTGTTTAGCCTATAGAAGAGGAGATTGAAGGAAGACCTTCTAACTCTCTGCAACTACCTGAAAGGAGGTTGTAGCAAGGTGGGTGTGTGTCTTTTCTCCCAGGTAACTAGTGACAGAACAAGAGGCAATGGCCTCAAGTTGTGCCAGGGGAGGTACAGATTGGATGTCAGGAAAAATTTCTTCACTGAAAGGGTTCTCAGGCACTGGAACAGGCTGCCCAGGGAGGTGGCTGAGTCACCATCCCTGGAGGTGTTTAAAAAACAGCTAGATGAGGTGCACCACCATGATTATAGTGGTGGATAGGATAGTAGTGGACTCGATCTCAAAGGTCTTTTCTGACCAAATGATTCTATGATTCTACTTCAGTCTAAAGAAAATAAATAAATAAATAAAATTATGACACTTTCTCTAAGATTCTGGGATCACCTTATATACATTACAACTAGGCACCCCAAACATCCTTTTGTGATATTGTACAAAGTCCATCTCCAACTACTGCTGTAAAACAGTATATGTATCAATATGTAGAACTTAAACATGAATTAGTTTCAAATTAAAGCTTAAAACTTAGCAGTAGTAACACCCCCAAGCCTGTAATAAATGCAAACAACTGGAGCTGTGGAACAATTTTATATAGTACTTTCCATTTTAATTTAAGTTGTCCCTATTGAAATCAATGTTAATAGCATCACTTTCTTGAGCTGTTTATTTTTTTGTTGTTTGAAGTGACAGGATTTGTATTTTCACAGAATCACAGAATGGCAGGGGTTGGAAGGGACCTCAGGAGATCATCTAGTCCAAGCTCCCTGCCAAAGCAGGTTTCCTACAACAGGTTGCACAGGAAAGCATCCAGGTGGGTTTTCAACATCTCCAGAGATGGAGACACCTCAACCTCTCTGGGCAGCCTGTTCCAGTGCTCTGGCACCCTCACAGTAAAGAAGTTTTTCGTTAGGTTTGTGTGGAACTTCTGGTGTTCCAGTTTTTGCCCATTGTCCCTTGTCCTGTCATCAGCCACCACCGAAAAGAGCCCACACTTCATATATTTATAGACATTGATAAGATCCCCTCTCAGCCTTCTCTTCTCCAGGCTGAAGAGTCCCAGCTCTCTCAGCCTTTCCTCATACAGCAGATGCTCCAGGCTCCTAGTCATCTTTGTGGCCCTCTGCTGGACTACGTTATTTTGAATACTCCTTTTTCTACATTTTAAGCATAGTCATATTTACATAATAGAAATTAAAATACCACAACGTCTTTTACATTGTACACTTCAAAAAAAATATGATCAAGTCTCCACACAGTCCCTCAGCACATTAACAAAGCCTAGACAAGCAACAATGTTCACCATGCTGTGACAACAAGTATTCAGATCTACAAAGAAAGTAGATTCCACTCAGTTTCAGGACAGAATGGCAAACCTTCCTAGCTTTAACTGACATAAAATCTCCTACAGCAAAGAGCCATGTTGCTCAAAGAACCACAGAAAAAGGACTCATTGCTTCCTGCAGGATGTCCCAAAGTAAATCAGAATAGGTTATAGCCCAGAAGGAGAATTCTCATGCTCTGAAGAAGGTGGATGCTTTGTGTTAGTGAAGCCTTAGAGAGCCGACTTAGGCGTTTGATTTCTATTTTTATTAAAGTCTGCATAAAAATGCATCTTAAAAGACTAAGTACAACCAACAATGGAAATAATTCAGAATGCAAGCATACAACAGTAATTTAAAAAGTCGTGAACTTACCTTCCACGGGCTTACAAACTGTGTACGTGCATATCGAGTTAACATATGGATTATAACAACTTGACCCCACTCTTCCACGTCGACCAACAAGTTACAGAGCTTTCGGTAGTTCTTGTGAATCAGATCTATTCTATCTGGACACACTTCCTCAAATGCCATCACAACACTCCCAGCTACCAGCTAGAAAACAAAATATAAACCAGAAGGTCAGTGTTCCATCTACAGTTCATCCACAAGTGAGAATCAGAATTAATCCTACCAATTCTCAGCAATTTCAAATTGTTTCCATACAGCAAAAAGAAACAACAACAACCACAGAAGTGGTATCTTATTTAAAATACAATTGGGGTAAGTTTATTAGAATGGAGAAAACATTTGCTGTTTCTATTACACACATAAATCTTAGCTCCAAGCCCTGAAGACACAGTGCAATGTAAGCATATTTTTTTTTTCTTACAGTTTTAGGCTTCAAATAAATTATCAGAGAACCTGCAATTAACTCTGAACTAACAGGAAAGAAGTATAACAAAGTGATATGCCCAACAAGGTCTATTTGGATTCTTCTATCAACACTGGCGTGACCGAACTATAGAGGAGTTGGGGTAAGTTCCTGAGCACTACTGAGATCAATATGGCCACTTCTCAATATGGCCAATTTAACTGTCATGTGAAATTTTGTATTTAGAGTATTTTGTATTGGATCATTTATGCCCTGCTATGTCCTCACACAATATTTTGCCTTCATAAGAAATTAAACTTTATATATACAGAAAGAACCTCATAATGACTATGGTTATAAAAATAGCTTTTTTTAAATGAGAAAATTAAATAGATTCTCAACATTCTTACACTTCAAGGCTTAATGAAACCTTCTGATAGAGTATTTTCTTTTAAAAATAAAGAAAGGAAACATACATTGGGGTTCCTGTTAAAATTGTGGCAGCAGGTTACCTTAACTGTTGGAAAACCTCAAAAGCTGACCATGCATTATAGGGATATGTCATTGTGTGCCTGGAATTACTGTTCTTTCTCTTCTAATTGCTTTAATTAAGATTTGTTTTGTGTCAGAGTACATGTTAAGTCAAATAACTAAAATGATGAGACTTTATAGGAGGCAGCTGATATGTATGCAGTTAGCATGCATGCAGTATAGCCTTCTGGCAGCAAATTAATGTCATATTCTATCTGAGCACTGGGGATCTGCATTTCAACCTCTAAAATTTCCCCAATGACTTAAAGTAAGCAATTAAATAGAAGTGCAGTTTATTGAAATGGTACTTTTTGAGAAATATTAAATGCAATGATATTCATATGTTACATTTTTCTCCCTGTATTTGGCTGACATTTGGTTTATTAGTATGCGCCCAACATTACAATTGAAAGAAAACAGCTCAGAATATAGTCTTGCTATTATGCTAAACAAGTTTCAGGCTCTATGGGGATTTTATGAATTACCAATAAGAAAAAACGTGAAGTTGCATTTATTGTCTCCAGCCCCATCCACATACTGGTACCTGCTGGTCCCAGCAAGTATACAACTCATTCGATGGAGGAAAATTTGATTATATGATAGAGCTAAATAAAACACATTTTGCATCTAAAATAATTTTCTGTTTTCTGCAGTATAACAAAAACAATAGCTTTTTTATGTTGTAGTAAACTTTCTTCTTAATAGCAGTAAGCTATTTGCAATTAAAAACTGCTGTGAGTTGATGCTTAGGTGTGGGTTCAAGCTCAGCAGAAGACAGTGGTTAGCTCCAAGCAAATCACTATCAGTCCCGAGTAGGTATGCAGTTAGGCCAGATAAGTTGAGGATGGAAGAGAGGAAGAGTGGGAAGAGTTGTATGTGAGAACTCGCTTGCAGCAAAGCGATTTTATCAGGATGCAAAACTCTGAACTACGGTTAAGGCCCATATGCAGAGGACAGTGTCATGAACCTCAAGTTTTAGAAGAAAGGATGACACTTTTAGACCACAGAGACCTTTTTTTTATGTTACTGTCCCATAGACTTTATTATGGATATTTTACTCCTCCATACTACAAGACAGTATAGGGTCTCTTGACAGGTTTGACATATAAGGGGAGAAAAGGCAGGAGGGAAGGAGGGGGGGAGATTGAGAGACTGACACACAGATCGATTTATGACTATAAGAACAGTTGCAGACTAATATTTTAAAATACCCTTTTAGGTTCATAGGTGAAGGACAACATGAATGCTGGTGTCCAACTATCGTTCTGGAGTAGACACCCTTACCTTTTACTGCTACTAGTACTGCACACACTTTGCTCACATCAAATAATACATGTAACAGTAGTTTAGATCTTTTAAAACTGAGCACAGATCCTATGAACAGGACTGACTTTTTAGAAGTTCAGTTTCTGTGAGTAAAACACAATAATTTGATAAAAAGAAACAGTCATACTGAAAAATACAGGAACTCTAAATAATTACTTATTTCAGTTCACATCAGTCACCTACTTTAGAGAATGCTGTCACTTCTGAAAGCTTAAAAGATATTAATAAAAATTTGACCACACTATGAAATGTACTGGACAAACAAACATTTTACTCCTGTAGCGAGTCCCTAGATTTACAAATTAATACAGGACTTGCCATATATCATGATACTATTTAAGATCATGCCCCTCTCCCCATTATTGTATTTTCCAAAATTAGCCTTTTCATTTGAAAGGGGAAAAAAAAAAGTGAGAAGTTAAGACAGACTGAAAATACAATGGTAACAAGAGGATTCATCTGAAAAAATTTCCTAACGCTTCCTTTAAAAGAGATTATTTTCTAGTTGACAGTGTTCCACTACAGTATGATTCTACTATACATCTAAACATCAGAGGAACAGCTAATAATCTTTGTTTATTAAATGCTCAACATTCTCTAAAAATATTTAGAATTAAAACAAAATGATCCAATCAGAATATAAAACAAAAATATTGGTTTCCAAAAAACAGTCAGTTAATTTCTATTTCCCTGTGTCAATAGTAGCTTTTTGTATAAGGAGAAAATATAAATCATTCCAACAAAACTAGCAATGAGCTCATCAAATTCAAATGCTGCTTTCCATTTATGTATTTTTTATATTAAAGCAATAAACATGGTTCATTTGTCTTCCACTGGTTGCCACGTTTTTCTGTGCTGTTGCTATGAACTTCAGCCATTAGCTGTGCTCCAAGGTAAACTACATGAACCATCAACAAAAGTGACACCCAATCTATGGAGTTCATATTTTCTCCAGATTATCTATGCTAGTTGACAAGCTGGTAATGAAAAAAATCACACTAAGCAAATGGTTCCTCTAATAACAATAAATTTTCTATAAAATTATGAAGGGTACAAAACGTTTCCTTGCATCTATTTTGTCATGAATTCTAATTAACGCTGCAAAAACCTGAGAGTGCTGGGTCATCACAAGAAGTGCATCGAGGTTTGATTGATAATACAGTGCAAGTTGGCCTATGCTGCCAAGATTCCTCTCTCAAATTAATGGCCACCCCACCTGCCCTAATCATACAGCCCAAATTATATTCCCCTTCTTATTTCAATTTTCTGGAAGCAAGGAAACTGGAAAAGATCAGTCATTTATCTTCTAATAGCTGGATAATAGATCTATCACAATAAAACATCTGCACAAACTCAGTAACTTTTTTCCACAAAAGCAAAGCTTCCACCAACATTAAATCAGTAAGTTAAGAAAACATTATCTTAGCCACACATTTGCATTCTAAACTAAAATATTAACTTATTGACAGAAGCCTACTATTGAAAAGCAGAGAGCCCAGCTTGGTTCTCATTATCCCTAAATGCACTGCTTTAGATCACCTTCTTTAGATCCAGATCTTAATTGCAAAGCCATCACTAATTCCTAGGATCATTTTTTCATCTAAGGGTCTCACTTTGAAAAAATCTGAGCTTCATCTAGTAACCATGCAGTTTGGAAAACAAACCTCAATGCACACTTGTTTGTATAAAGTCTTTTCACCTCCAAAACAGAATTCACACTAAATTGCATCTGTTATATTTAGGAATAAACTACCACAACAGAATTTATTTATTTAAATATTAGAAGTAGCTTAATGTGATTAAAATATTTTCATTAAAGAGAAAAAATATTAAGCAGAGACTAAAGGAAAATTTAGCCTTTAGAAAAGAGTGTGTATCTTAATTAGCAATAAATGCATTCCATGCAATAAGCTAATTTACTGTCAGTCTTCACTCAAAACTTGCCTGTACCCCTTTCTATATTACTTCATAAGAGAGGTTTCTGGGGACACAACATCAAGAGCATATACTTGGGTATCACTGAGCATCTGCAAGTCTGAACATGTTTTGAAATTTCTCTCTAATGTTCTTCTGTCTTTGAAGAGTTCAAAAGCGGTGCTGCACTTGGCATACTACCTAGTCCCACAACACGAGCTATACTAGTAACAGCAATGATATAGCACAACACATATATATGGACACATACAAATCCAGTTCTCTGGATGGGACTGAAAAAAAATCATTTTATCATGCAGCACATGCATTTATATTTCCACTCAAACATCATAAATCTTCCTTATAGCAGAAGAACCTGCCCAAACAAAATAAAATTGCATCAAAGTTAAAGATGGAAACTTGCAATAAATTTGGACATTTTTAATATGCCCACACCCATACAACTACATTCCAGCTACAGGATTTTCTTTTCTTTTCTGTCTTTTCTTTTCAGGTGTAGCTTTGGATACCTTGTGGGATACTTTAGTTCAGACTAAAGAATACAAGTCGAAAGTTCTTTTCACTTTACAGGTTTGGACAATGGACACGATTCCTTTTCAATATCAACATGGATTTTTATTTTTTTTTTAAACTGCTGTAACTTAAGTATCATTACTGAACTTGATTTTTAGTGTTGTTTACAGAATCAGAGTTGTAAAATACACAGGCTACAAAGACAATGCAGCTCCACAGTCCTTCACAGTATGCTAAAAACAACTTAAGCAAAAAAATCATGCCTCAAACCCTATGCCCAAAAGCTAGATCATCAGACTTGTTAAGGAAATGGAAAAAATATAGTTAGAGTGAAGTGACAGAGAATCAACCAAAAAGAAAAAGGGAGCTAGTTTCCTTTAAAATATCCAGTTATAACTTTGCACTTGACTATGTGACTAGCTATATTACTTTGAGAAAATCATTTTATCATAAAACACACACATGCACTTATCTTACTTTCTACATAAAATAATGTCAGCTGCTCAATTATCTAGAATTACTAAGAAAAATAAAAAGAAGGAGGCATTCATGCTCTTGTAGTTGCTTAGCAAATTCTGAGGTACTTTTGTCTGTAAAGCAAGGGTATAAACATAACCAGGAGTTTCTTAAGCATCTATAATAAAAATACTTGTAAACATCTTATCTGTTTAAACACACTGACACAGAATCACAGCTTTGTTGATACACTCTAATTCCCAGTTAGCTACCCTTGAGGGTATGTTAACAATGGTTTGCACTTGAAAATTTTGCATCTTAGATAAACTGAGAGCTTGGCTTTTAATTGAATCTTTGTGTTAAGTCACTTAAGGAGTAGAGTGATCTTTCTCTCTGACCAGATCTGACCAGAAATTTTAATGAAGTACTCTGTCAGATCTCATCTTACTTTAAGTTTTGCTTACCTCAGCTTATATTAAAATTTACTACTGATTGAGACCTAAAAAATGAACACATTTGGTACAAGGCGTCATTTTACTGTAGTAAAATTCCCATCCATCCAGTTTCTTGCTATTTCAAATGTAAAATGACGCTAATTTAAATACATTGTGCTTTTGCTGTGCCACATAAACTGCATTAATAATCCACAATAGCATGTTGTCTCTGAAAAAAATTCCTAGTTTACATAAATTTAGAGGCATCTACATTTAGTAGCTATTCTCACTTTAATGTACAGATTACATTAGTAAGTTTCAAAAACCCTGCTTGAGGTCAAATGGTTATAGAAAATAAACAAATTATGAGTAAAAACTTACTTTTTATTAAAGCAAAGTCTCAAACATCACTTGAACAATATTCAACTGTTATAAACATTGTTAATGTTAATAATTACACTCTCCTCCTGTCCTGGTTTCACTAGTATCAAGTTAATTTTATTCTTATTAATTCTTCACTTAGAATAATGCTATGTTTTGGTTTCAGTATGGGATTTGTTAGAAGAATGTAGATAACATACTAATGTTTTTAGTTGCTACTGGAAGATAGCTGGACACTTCCAACTTCCCCATGCTAGTCTGCAGGTGCAAAGCACTTGGGGTGGGAGTGTAGTAATTAGTAAATACAAACTGGCATTTGGATATGCCGATGGCATATTCCATATCATATAACGTCATGTTCTTTACATTAATGAAGGTTGACCAGAAAGCTAAGGGATTAGCTCAAGCTCGCTCTTCTGGGATTGCGGTTTCAGTTTTGGGACTGTCTCTGCTCTGTGATTGCTGGGGACAGGCTGGGCATCCGTCAGAGAGTGATGAGCAATTGTACTGTGCATCACCCATTTGATTAGTCTATTATTACTGTTATTATTTTAATTATTATTTTATTTCAGTTATTAAATTGGTTTTATCTCAATCCATGAGTTTGCTCAATTTTACCCTTCTGATTCTCTCCTCCATCCCACTGGGGGAGGGTGAGCAAGTGGCTGTTCAGTGTTTGGCTGCCAACCAGGCTAAACCCACCACATCCTCCAAACATATCTAAAATAAATGGAATAAGAAAAAAAACAAACAAACAAACAAACAAACAAAGCACATGGTAGATTTTCTGGCATCCAGTTATTATATACAAGGCATTATGGTTTGTTAGAGGATTATCAGCCCTTAAATCCCAGAAATGACAAAAGTGACTTTTCCATCAAGGGTAAAAAAATGTGGAGAACTACTGGTATTCAACAATTCCCAAAGTCACTAAGACTCTCTCACTCTGGTAAAGACACTAATGAAAACACTACCACGTTCACAACAAACTCATCTGCTGACATTAGATTAAATCTATCAGGAGATGACAATTAATGTTGATGTGAGGGAATGGCTTCTGTGCATTTAAATTCAAAGGTATCCAAAGATGAGTATCAAGTTTACACTTGTGGTCCGAGTTCGACATTATTACCCTACAAACTTGAGGCCACCTGACTTTCAAACAGGCAACAGAAGCTACAAAAATACCTGAGAAATACCATTAATCAAACAGATGCACTTCATAAGGCTATGACAAAATGCTGCTGTTCTACAGCTCAAACCCATTTCTACAGTTCCTGGGGCAACAAACCCAACTTAACTTTCTTCACGAAGACTGCAAAATATTTTCTAAAAGCTTTTTTCTTTATATATGTAGAAGGAGTTTTTTCTTTTATGCTAAGTGTACGAAATTCAACTTCCCTTAGAGAATACAAAAAGGTGGTCAGATTAATATTAATTTCCCAAGAGTAGCTTAAAAAAGGACTTAAAAAGTAGCCAACCTAAGACTATATAGGTCACTATATGGACTATATGTACATAACTGTACATAAAGATCACCACCCATAAGCAGCTGCATCTCCTCCAATTTTAAAAGCTAGAAGTAGAGAGAAGCAGCACTTTGTTTCCTCCATTGTGAACAAATTGCTATGTTGCTAGAGACAAAGAATGTGGTTTTTTCGTTCGTTTGGTTGTTTTTTTCTTATTCAGAATGGAGTTACCTGCTAACAAAACATTACATGCTTTCCCTTAGCAAATGTGGATACTTTCTGGGAACATGACAAAAGAGAACTACTTAGGGTGAAGTTTTTCCATTCTAGACTGGTCTTCCCAAAGCTATCAAGGATTAAAGATAGATTGTTCCACTTTAGATTACAACAAGCTGGGATGAAAGAACACATATTAATACTTGGTTTTGATTCAGAGGGTCCTGAAGAGAGATTTTTACAGTTCTTGAGTGTCAGGAGGATGGAGCCAGGCTCTTCACAGTGGTGTCCAGTGATAGGACAAGGGGCAATGCGTGTAAGCTGGAACATAGGAGGTTCCGCTTAAACTTCAGAAGGAACTTCTTTACTGTGAGATCAACAGAGCACTGGAACAGGCTGCCCAGGGAGGTTGTGGAGTCTCCTTCTCTGCAGACATTCAAGACCCGCCTGGACGCCTTCCTGTGTGATCTCATCTAGGTGTTCCTGCTCCGGCAGGGGGATTGGACTAGATGATCTTTCGAGGTCCCTTCCAGCAGTCTGTGATTCTGTGTGTGTGTGATTCTTCATAACACTTCCTGAAAAAGTAAAACTTCTGAAGCTGAGATGTCTCAACCCAGGCTAAAAGCAGGTCTTGATAGGGCACAGGTCAAGGGGAATCCAAGGAAGTAAAAAGTCATGGCAGTTAACCATACTGTGCCTCCAAAGCGGTCCAGAAGACCAAATTCTAGACCATCATTATCAGCTTCTTGAATGTGCTGACAAAACAGTGTAACTTTGACTATTGCTTCAGCTGCTTTTTTCATAAATACAATGTCCATTATTCAGTGTCACAGAAGCATCACAACTGCGGCACATACTAAGCAATTAACATTAATCCCCTTATAAGTAACTCCAAGTGCCAGGATCAGTGTGCTGGGAAAAAAGAAGATCCAACCTACTCTATCCTTTTTCCCTCTAACATTTTGTTAAAGTAAATGTGTAAACGACTAGCTGTTGAAAACTTGCCATTTACCCTAATAAGCAATAAGGACTAGGAAATAGAGTGAAAACTCAGGGATTTTATTCTTATGCCATCGGCAGGAAAAAGAAAGAAAGATGGCTTCTCAGCTCTTTATGCCTCCACAGGTATAAAGAATGTCATCTCACATTCACAGATTGCATGCACACCAAGAGCATGAACCACGAAAAGAAAATACACAAAGAACCACTGGGGGGGCAACTCCACAGAAGCACAAAGGCCTCTGACAAATGAGTACAGGTCAAGCATAGATGCAGTCAGGAGAACTAACTAACTGATTTACTGTCTGCTGAGCCATTAAGCTCTGACACACTCTTTCAGTAACCCTTCAGTGGAAGTTGCAAGATGTCTTTTAGAGAAAAGCACCATTTATGTCCTGAACACCTGGACTGTGCTAGAACTGCAGATGATACATTCCTGTGTGTTGTGAAAACACTTGGAATATAGGAGATGAATCAACACACTATCTGGTACCTAGTAATACTTTCATTTTCTCAAAAAGGACTCCATTCACTAAATAAGTAATCTGAACAACAGAATGTTTTAATTTACAACTCTGTTTTCTATTTGAAGTCTATCTTTGACTCCTTGCTCAATTACCTTTCTGGCTTAGACTTGGAAAACTTATTTGTAGGGTACAGGAAGAAAAATAAAGTGAGTTCATACAGAAAACTTGTGTCTATATAGGGCAGGCAAAATATAACAGGAGTGTTAGATTTACAGAAATTGTACCAGGACATTAGTTTTACTTACCAGATTGGAAGTATGTATTTGCAAGAACAAACAAGTGCACAGCAAGTACCATTGCTCAACAGCTGCCCACACTACAAGGCAGACTGATGCCAACAGGCATACTGTGCATCATACAGACGTAATTTATTCTTACAGTATCACAAACAAATTGAAGCGACCTAGCTAATTTCCCAATTAAAAACTGTTTACACATAGCCACTTATATACTGATTCATATAATTATATAACTTTCATTTTCTAAATAAAGTTTAAAGAAGCATACATAAAAAACACACTAACAAAAACAGATTAAGAATACCCATGATGCAAGTAAAATTACCAGTCTTATTAAAGGAGATGGTCACTATTACAGTCATAGCATAATGCATAACTACACAACGATACTTCTATCTAAAAACATATAAAACCACATCAGAAGGGTGAGGAAAGTGTATTATGTACTGCTGAACTATAGACTGAGGAGTAAACAAATTAAAAAATAATGTATATGTAATAGCATACTGTTTCTTACCGTACTTCTATCCTTTAAAAGCTTTTCTATCACTTCAATTAACATTTCCTTTTGCTCTGGATCAAGACTAGAAGGAAAAATAAAAATTATTTTTACTCATTTGGTCAGACATATCCAAAATTAAAAGAGGTTAGGTTTGTTGGCCTTTAGACACAAGCTGGGAACCAAGAGTACTGAAGAAACCACTTCCAGAAAAACAAAGTATTCCAAAGAACCGATTGTAAAAGAACTTAACTGAAAATGAAGTTAAACACGGAATATAGAATTGAATTGAAGCAGTATAAAATTAAATTATAAGTATTATCTTTACATTATACCACTTATGTGTGTTTTATAATCTTAATACTTAAACTCATAAAAATTTTAGGATTTAAGAAACATTAAGACAGGCCAACCCATTCAGAAGAACTTCACCGAGTTTCAGGTGTTAAGTCACAAGGATCTCACCGCTTTTGTGGAAGGGAAATTCAGCATGAATTAATTCAGCAATTAATTGTCACCATGACAAAGCAGAATCATACCTTTATTACCTAATTATATATTAATTAATATACATTAATATATAATATAAATTAATATTAAATTGTATAAATAATTATTAATATTAATTATATATTAATCTAAATATTAATTTAGACAATATATATCTAAGGATATATTAATTATTAATATGACACTTCAAGTAAGACACTTTTCTTCACTAGTTTTCTCAGAAGTATTGGAACTCAAAAATGTGCACTGTATTCAAGTGTACCTATACAGAGTTGTTGTGCAAGTTGATAAAAGAGAGACTGCTTGAAGTCTTAGATAAATAGTAAAAACTGAGGAAAAACACATGTTGCAAACAACAACCTTTGTACCATCCTTATCATATTCAAAAAGCAGAGAAAAGTTTGCCAGAAACATCCCGTATTGTCAAACTTGCTTCTTAGGTAGGTAAGGACCAACTTTTCATTTGAACTGCTTCTTCATTATGGATCTAGAGCATTGAAGAATTCAAAGCCAAGACAGAAGAAAATGCGAAGAGAAAGTAGGTACAAAGAGCCATACAGATGATGTATAGTTCTATGCCTCGGAAGTAATTTCAAAGTGCATACAATTACAGGTAAGTAAAATTTCATCATTATCATATACTTCAGTTTTGATGCTGAGTGATGAACTGCCCTTATGCACAGTATATCTTTTCCAGCTATGGATTCATAAAGTATCTAGCTGCATACTACTCTGCTAATACTCTAATACCTAGCAATACTAGAACATGCTCAATGGATAACAAAACCTTGTTAGAAGCCACCATCAGCATAAACAAAGCAACAGCGCATAAATACTTTTACAATCACCTTTTGTTCCAATTTCTATTTTTGTCAAAAAGGTTTACTGGATCTTCTGCAAAGGACCAAAACCTTCAGAAGAAAAGCCAAACACCTTTCTAATAGGCCTTATTTTAAATTTTCTAAATTCATATAAAATATATATAGAGAAGGAAGTGAGTACTTATTGAAGTACTTATAAGAAACTTTAATACCAATTTGTTATGTGATCAGGAAAATCTTCAATAAGGGATCTCATAATTTAATTCAGATTCCTCCTTCTTCTCTTTCCTGATGTTTTAGATACAGAAGACAGCATTCTTGGAGAGAAAATAAAAGAAAAGGCTGAAGAGCTCAGAGTGATCTGCTCCCCTTACAGTATCCACTATGATGGTATGGAAACTATTAATAATAGTGACAGGATTTTTAAAAAGTTATTTTCCAAATCTCACTGCAAGTAGGTGCAAGTCCATAGTACCTTCTGTCTATCAATAGAAAACTCTACCAAGGGCTTTGAAATGCACCGTAAGTGAAATAAGCAAGAGGTCTAACATTTTCAATCTTAAAATTACTCCAACATGCCTGGTGATGTTGACTGCATTGGGCACAAATGTTGCTGTTCACACTATGCCTGAAATCTTTTCTGTTTGATATGTAAGCTTCCTGCTGTTAAAATTGACTGAACCACTAATGAATAAGCTCTTCTAGGTCAGACATCCATGCAAACACCCTGACACTAAATGCAAGGAAGATTGGAGTATTGAACCTGCATCCAGAAGTCTGACTGGAGCGCTATCTGAACTACACAATTATCAAACAGGTGGAGAAGTCATAGAAACCAAAAAGTAAATGGAGCATACAGACACTATTAGAATAAACAATTATTTCTTCTTACTCAAAAGCTCACAGAGATGGAATAATTAGGAGAGTACATAAACTGTTGACTGTTCTTCGTATCAAAAATCCATCCACTCCAGAATTCTGATTTTGACCAACTTCTGAAATTACTTGCTTACAACAAATTGGCCAAAAGACAGCCTTGCCACCAGTATATGATCTGTATCACTGAACTGTGGAGCTACCAGTCATGATCCTTGTTGAAACATCTGCTGAGACTGCAGATTTATTTGCAGGCAAGCCAAATTGTTCCCAGTATCGCTTCTTCTTCAAGTGATCCAGAAAACTATAGCCTCTTCCCTGGTCCTGAGGTAAACCAGTTACTATCAGATATGGTATTTGTACAAGTAGATTTTGAAAATGTGACTGTAAAAGTTCACATTCTTTCTATGAGCAGTGCCCAAATTCTGCTACCAAGGACACAACTGTTAGTTGCAACTCCATTCACAAGTAACCATGAAGCTCAGTCTAGTCCAGGTAGAGTAGAATTTGCAGCTATAAGAGTTTGAAAACTTGAACTCTGATAGGTTACTATGCTCTGCACCTGATGACAACAATCTGTTCTGTCTTCTCATTAAACTCTATTTCTAACAATTTTACTGTTTGAGGCAGTCTCATCTCTGTGTGTATGTGTGATATGGAGGTCTAAGCTCCAGCAACTGGACTCAGGCCATGGGCACAGCAACCCATATAACTGCAGTATCAGCAACCAGAGCAGGTATGTATGTCAGTGTGTGATTGCTAGAAAATATCAAGTCAGACTAGGTGGCTTGGGAAGCCACATATTGAACTGGAGTCATAGGTCTAGGCTGGACATGCATGCGTCTCCCAGTGAGACAACTGGAGATTTTGGCTACCAGACGGACCAGAGTATCCAAGTCAACTACTGGACAGACTGTAAGGTCTGGAGGTTGACTGAGACAATGCATGTATCTCAGTCTCTCTTTTTCTCTCCCTTCTGTCCCCACCCAGTGGGAGACAATTGGATATGAGAGGAAATAAGGGCCAGTTACTGGGTAGTCTGAATGTCTAAATCCAGCTACTGTGGGATTCATAGCCTATCAGTAAAAACAGTGGGGTCATGTGCATGTCTGACTGATGGGGTCAGTAACAGCAAGTCCAGTGGGGCTGCAAGCATTGTGTGCTTGTATGTGCCAGTGCCAGGAACTGGGGAGACTGAGGATACACAGCTGGTTACTGGAAGACTGAGCAGCTAGGATCATTACTGCAGGATCCATATTGTACATATATACATCCACTAACTGCCTGCATCCTCACCAGCCAGACACTGCAACAGGATAAGGCTGTTGGTTTTGTCTGCATGAGTATTGTTCTGTGTCTGTGCTGATCTGTACAGCTGGCTGCGTGCATGTGTGTTGTATTTGTGTGTGTGTCCATTAGAAATACGTGCTCAGTCTCACTACTGGTTGATCTGAGGGGGCATGGAACTGCAGCAGCCTCAGGCTACCTGATTCAGAACTCCCAACACCTCTCACCCTCCTCTTTTTGTCATAGTCAAAATAAAAGGGAAATAAGTAGTAGAATAAATGCCTGCCTTTGTTTTTACAGAATTACAGAGACTGCTAGGGATTGGAAGGGACCTCGAAACATCATCTAGTCCAGTCCTCCTGCCGGAGCAGGAACACCTACATGAGATCACACAGGAAGGCATCCAGGCAGGTCTTGAATGTCTCCAGAGAAGGAGACTCCACAACCTCCCCGGGCAGCCTGTTTCCTGTTTTGGAAAGATACAGGTTCTGATGCCCCCAAACTGTGTAAAGCGGTACCCATCTCTTTGTAAGAACTCTTCCACAACAAGAATTTCTGAAGAGGGAAGAAGATTTGTATTTGCATAGATAAAATTTCTGCGAGTCAGTATTCATTTGTCAACTGTACTGCAAATTACAGCAAACGCCTTCAGGATGAAAGATACAGATGCTAAAGACAGAAATCGTCGATTCTGAGAATTCTCATCAAAATAGTTGCTACACAGATGACAATAACTGGTATATTAAAAACAAGAGATAGTGTATCAGTTTCTTTTTGTATATCTTCCTAGTTATCCTGTTGTTCTGGCAAGAAAGAAACTTGCTTGAATTCCAACCAAATCCATTGAGTGACAGAATGTCTACAGACACTCTATACTTTTTAAGAGACAGATCTGATATATATAAGATACACAAACCCCTCCAGTAGTCTTAAGAAAACCAGCCCATAGCTATCTCAAAATTGCTTTTCAGTATTTATCAGAAGCACTTACCTGTACAGTTTTTGGATTGCATGGGCTGCATTCTTCCTCACATAAGGAGACAAATCAGAAGAGGCTTCCTTAATAGCAAGCATCATAATAGGAACAATAATTGGGACACGGATACTGGATAAAACTCTCAAAGCGCTTGCACGGATTAACTGATTAGGATCCTACAGAATAGAAGAGAATGGGAGAAATAAAATAAGATAGTGCTGAAATGCATCATTAAAGTCTCTCCAGTGTTTACATTAATCAGTCATGGCACATTAAAACATGTAAATTTATCTGACCATCAGTAAGGCTCGAAGCTAAGGCCATATGAACAACAAAAAGTGCCAAACTTCACAAAAGAAACTTTCAACAACCAAAAAAGGTAAAAGAAAGTAAGAAAGAACACACTGAAACATTATGAAAATCTGGCACAGGAGAACATTAATGTTACTCACTTTCCCAAGCAAAATATGGGAATGATGTATAAATAGTATTTTATTTAAAGATCTGAAACATTTTCTGCAATCCAAAAAGAATTCAGATATTCTGAAAAACAGTCATAATATTTTTTTTTTCTCCACAGTCACACTTCAGAGGCAATCCTAATCTTTGCTCTCTAATCCCATTCCCCATGGGAACTGAACTTGAAATGAAAAAACCCAAAATGATATTTCTTCAGTGCTTTTAATAAAAAGTAGCATATACAACACACTGAATATTTTAATTTAGGTACTACTACCTTCCTTATGTTCTAATTCCCTGTTGTACACAAGGATCTTTCACACAAACTAAAAGGAACACACAGGTGGTTCAGAGTAAAAACAGGGTCTTCTTTCTACATACATAAACTACCTTGGAAAGAGAAAAGACATTCCACAAATTAAATGCTGGGTACGTGAATCTGAGAGCACTAATTTGATGCTTTTCTTTAGTGAAATTTTATTTTTTATTTTTGTGATACCAGCTCAGAATTCTCTATGAAATGTTGTTTAGTAGTCACTCACTTTTAAAGCACGCTGGAAAGTACTGATGGACAATAATGCTAGATCTTGCTGCTCCTCTGCGTAACGCATCAGGTAAACATATACAAGCTTTTTTATCTGAGAAGAAAAAACACAATTAACACCATTATCAGAAAGTTTTAAAATTCTATAAAACTAAGTCCTAGATCACACATTTTCATCATCATTTTCTTCTTTAAGGAAGAGTTAATATATCACTGGAGTGTTCACATGCTTCTTAGATGTCCTGTGATTTATTGCAATTCTTTTAATAGAAACTCCCTGAGGTGCTGCAGTATTACCTAATTAATGATACAGTCAGATGAAGGCTAATAACACAAAGTACTGCTTTGTATTATCAACTAGCAAATAAAGACTTGAATAATCTAAGAAGTTGACATGTGGCCATGACTGACCACTCCTCATGTTTTTTTCTTACGGAAAATAGGTTAAACTGCAACAGCCAAGGATTTCAACGAGTTCATTTTACTTTACCCTGAAACTCAAAATCAATTACTTTAACATAGCTGAAAGAGAATATAACTTCCAGCTGAAGTGTGGTAACTTACACTATTTAAATCTGATTAAAAGAGCACTTCTGACTATGTCTTGGACAAAAGCAAAGGGTATTAGATCCACCTTTGCCTGACTACAAGCATTCAAAAGATGTAGCCAGTATAAGCATACTACAAAGGATGCAGTGTTCAAAGACTAAGAAAACCTCAGTGTGATTTTAGGGGAGGAGGGTATTCAATTTAGTTCACTTTACCTCCTCATGGCCACTGTATGCCCAGGAAGCAGTGAAAACATTTTTTACATTTGAGCTGAAAAACAGCTATTGGGGTTTATAATGGAAAACTCTGAAAGACCCTCAACTACAGCTGTGCTATAATTACTGTCACTATCAGAAGATGTATCTTTGTGCCAATTCTGGCAAAAAGCATAATATTAAATCACAGAAGGTTACACTATCCTAAATTATTTGTTGTTCAGCTACAGACAAGCAGCAATCAACATTGACCACAAGAGGCCTATGCACTGAATGACTGCAGGTGTGCAAAGAAAGCCTCCTTTCCTTGAAACCACTCTGTGACTAGAAATGGAAGCACTTAGAGCTTCGTGACTACACTGTTCTTTTACCATTTACCTTCATTCAATGTTAAAATGCTCCTTTCTATAAAACTAATCATAACAGGGGCACATTAGTCTTGAGGAACACAGGCAGATTTGTTTAATTAGTTTATCAATATAAGCACATCAGACTCCATGAGTTATTGACCAAGACTTATTTTTGTTCTATACCACCAATTGTTTATTAGGTCACTTTTTGTATCCTTACCATCCATGACATGATGCACATAATCAAGTTGAGGTCAGTGTGTACTTATAAAAACAAAAATCACAAAGCACTTCTAAAAACGACAAGATGCCCTTTGCTTCTCTTAAGACAAATGAACATGTTCTACTGCTCCTTCACATCCATTTCCCTGTAACAGAGTATTCAGCCCTGACAAAAAAACCAAAACAAAACACAAAAACACCAAAACAAAACACAAAAAAACAAACAAACAAAAACCCCCACAAAACAAAACAAACCAGGAGCCATTTCTGGGCAGGAAAGTCACATGGATACAAGTCACTCAGATGAACCCATGTATTTTACACTAGTACATTGTAGCAATTGGTACAGATAGATTTGTGTAATAATTCTTAGGTGAAAATGAAGAATTTGGCAAAACAGTGTCAGACAGCAGTATCAGGATCAATGTACTAAGAATCGAATTTAACAAGTAATTTCTCATAATTTCAAAGGTATCCTAAAAACCGGACCATGATAAAGGTTTCTAATACCCAGAAGAGCTAACTAGATGGTTGTAAGTACAACTACATTACGACCCAAACTTGTCATCTAACTAACCTTGGTAAAGAAGATAAATTGGTCATCTGGCTTTTTGAATGCCCTGATCTCTTTTCAGCTTAACAGTCTATTCACACACTGATACGTTAGCACTAAACAGTGGAAAAATAAGTAATGAGGGATCTTCAACCACAGCATAGAGGAAGACATGTGAATTCACCTAATTGACTAATTATTTAAAATATAAGAAAAGGCCCATAAAATACAAACAGTGAGAGGCTTCTGTTAATTAATCTTAGGTTATGTCATAAAAACCTTGATGCATGCCCACAGAAGAGCACAGAGTTCAAGAGGGTGGAGGGGATGTTTGCAAATAATATCCTGCCCTAGCTTATCCCAAGTTTATGCCAGGAACAATTAGCCCATCTCCATAAGCTCAGAAATGGAGAGACACACAGTAGTAGTTAGGAACCCAAATTTAGGACTCAGAAGAAAGGACACCCTGTCAGGCCCCTCCCAGGACCACCTCAGGCAAACCTCAGCTCCCATATCCAGATGTTAAATCCATGAAGAGTGAAACATCAGTGCACCTTTCAGACTGAGGGGCTTTGCTGTATACAGGTATGAGATGCAGATCAATAGTATTTTAGGGTTGCACAGGATGTACCATGGGACACTTTGGAGAAGAACTAAAGGGAGGGAAAGGGCAGGAGAAGTCGGGGGGAATCTACATGACCTGGGGAGGAACAAGTAGGGGAAAACAGGGATAAGCAGACAAAAAGAGACAGATACATCTAAAGAGATTGCTGGTTCGTACATCTACTCTTCTGTGCCCAGCACCTGATGAGCAGAGTCTGACATATTTTCTCATTAAATTCCATTTGTACCCATTTTCCTTGGTGAGGTACTCTCCATGCAGTGTGAAGATGCATGTAGTTGAAAGCAGCTAAAGCCAGGCCATGGGCTGGAGGGCCTCTGTGTCCAGAGGCACCAGCAACTAGAAAGACCAAAGTGAAGGGACTTCAGTGCAACTCCAGCAACTGTAATGGGAACTCAAGTCATAGGGGCCCCTATGTCCACAGTGGCCAGCACCTGGAAGAAGTGATGGTCTGGCTGCCAGCACCTGAGCTGGGACCACAGGCCAGAGGGTCCATGAGCATGCGTGCAAGCAACAGGAGAGACTGGATTGTCTGAAACCAAGTTCAAGCCCACGTGTCTGTGGTGCCAGTGACTGTAATTAGTGCAAGTACACCAGCAGGTCAAGCCTCACTAGTTGTTGAGTAGGTCAAGGGGCCTGGGAATGAGATAGGTAAGGGTGTGAGCATCTATGACCACAGGAAGAGCTGGCTATGGTGCAGACCAGAGAAATCCCATCCAGCTGCCAGAGAAACTAGATGGTCTCTGGGTCTCTAGAGGCAAGAACCACGTGTTTGTGTGCATCTCACCAAAGGTATAACCACAGGAGGTTGGCTAGTAGAGATCCAGGGAAGTTCTGACCAGGTCCAGCTGTGTGTACAGACACCAGTGTGTCTAAGGCCAAGACCATGAAGGGGGTAGCTACTGGGGGACCAGGGGAGTCTTGGTTTATATGTGTTCCTATTTGTACAGCAGTTTGTACCAGCAACTGCAACAGGACTGCAGCCTCAGGGGCTCCTATGTCCAGATGCCTGCAACAGGGGTGACTGGGACCCAGGGGCCAGCCACTGGGCACACCACATCTGAGCCCAGCTGCTGGATGAAGCCACACAGTATGTATGTATGTATGTACACACACACTTCTACAAGTAGAACTTCCAAGCTGCTGGTGCTGTTTGGGTTCATGTAAGTACCCTGTCTCAATTTATGTGCCCACCCCTGTATGTATGCATTTCTTTTATTTGTGTATATATACAAAATATATGTGTGTGTATGTGTACCTACTGGGAACACACTCCCAGCCTCACTACTGGTCAGGCTGGAAGCTGGAGGTGGGGCAGTCTTACTCTGTTGGGCTGCCAGTTCCAGTCCTAACAGTTAAAAGTGCTCAAGATAAGCAATACTGTTCAAGGCACTTTTCTTTGCTGTAAGGAATCTCTGTTCAAAACTGGACTCTGAGTACTCATAACTTAAAAACACAAGTTAAAGAAGAAGAGAATATTTAACTAGTGAAAGTATATGCTCCACCTTGAACTAAACCAAAAACTATGGATTCCTTACACCATTTCCTTTTATCATCTATTACTAAAAGTGCAGCTACAATCTCTAAAATTATTTTAATATGGTAAGTTATGACAGATTCTGAAATGTCATCTTTGCACACTTATGCCTCCTTGACTTACTGGAGCTCAGTATTCAGCCTCAGGCAAATATATGCATTCTTTCAAAGAACAGAAAAAACAAAGTTTTAAAGTCGTAGCTAAGTAAGAATAACTTCTTAAGGCTAAAATTAGACTCAAACTTTACTATTACTACCCATTCTTGTAAAATAAAAGAAGAAAACAGATGCATCTGTGACCTGCTATATTGCAGCACATTAGAGGAAGACAGATATTTGTATTTCCTGCAGTAATGACTTCAGCAATCTCCAGTGCCATAAACCCAGGAAAAAGCAACTTTTTATCCCCATTAATAATAGAGACTGAAGTACAATTCCAAGAGGGGAGGGAAGAATTGGGGCATGAATTGAATTGACTTTTCTTAAAACCCTGTGCTTCAAACTACTATTTCCTGCATTTTTCCAGAATTACGATTCTGTGCAATAGAAAGTAACTAACATCATTGCATGCTTGCTCTGCTTTCCTCAAACTGTCACTTGTTGGTCACCATGTGGTCCGGAACTACAAGCTTACAGATGTTATTTTCATCCAAATTTCATTTGTCAAGTCAACTATAATGCTGACACCTCTACACTGGAGCTTTAGGAAAGCCTTTGACACTGTCTCCCACAGCATTCTTCTGGAGAAGCTGATGGCTCTCAACTTGGACAAGTGTACTCTTCACTGGGTAAAAAACTGTCTGAATGGCCAGGACTGAAGAGTGGTGGTGAATGGACTTACATCCAGCTGGCAGCCAGTCACGAGTGGTGTTCCCCTCGGCTCAGTACTGGGGCCAGTTCTGTTTAATACCTTTATCAATGATCTACATGAGGAGACTGAGTGCACCCTCAGTAAGCTTGCAAACGACACCAAATTGCATGGGAGTGTTGATCAGCTGGAGGGAAGGAAGGCTCTACAGAGGGACCTGGATGGGCTGGATTGATGGGCCAAGACCAGTTTTATGAGATTAAACAAGGCTGAGCACTGAGTTCTGCGCGCGGGTCATAACAATGCCATGCAACGCTACAGGCTTGGGGAAAAGCGGCTGGAGAGCTGCCTGGCAGAAAAGGACCTGGAGGTCATTGACAGCCGGCTGAACATGAGCCGGGAGTGTGCTCAGGTGGCCAAGAAGGCCAACAGCATCCTGGCTTGTATCAGACACAGTGTGGTCAGCAGGAGTAGAAAGTGATCGTTCCGCTATGCTTGTCATTGGTGAGGCTTCACCTCAAATACTGTGTGCAGTTTTGGGCCCCTCACTACAGGAAAGACACTGAGATGCCAGTGTGTGTCCAAAGAAGGTTAATGAAGCTGTTGAAGCGCCTAGAGCACAAGTCTTATGAGAAGTGTCTGAGGGAACTGGGGTTGCTTAGCCTGGAGAAAAGGAGGTCAAAGGGAGACCTTACTGCCCTCTACAACTACCTAAAAGGAGGTTGTAGTGAGGTGAGTGTCAGTCTCCTCTCCCAAGTAACATATGATACAACAAGAGGAAATGGCCCAAGTTTCATCAGGGGAGGGGATAGTGGGAAAAATTTCTTTACCCAAACGGTTGTCAAGGACTGGAACAGGCTGCCCAGGGAAGTGGTTGAGTTACCCTCCCTGGAGGTATTTAAAAGACACGTAGATGTGACACTTAGGGTCATGGTTCAGAGATGGACTTTGCAATGTTAGGTTAAACAGTCTGACTCAATTATTTTAATAGTCTTTTCCAACCTAAATAATAACTCCTTCTATAATTCTTCATATAAATAAATAAGAGCATATTACCAAGATGTGTGTATGACTTTGCTTTAAAGTGTCCTTGTCTCGTAAAACATAAATAAAAGTAACCCAAAGATTAGGGATTACACAGCATATTAGCAAAAGTTTCACTGTGATCAAGATGGGATCTAGCCCTGCCCACTGCCCCCCCCACCCTGCCTATAGTCACATCTCTCTGAAACTTTCTGAGATTTGAAAGCTACTTTTCTGTAATCTTCTGGAATCACAAGCATTCATGTTAATAAAGCATTAAAAAATTCTCTAAACTTAATTATCAAAAGAACCAACACTTAACTACTGTGGAACAAAAAAATATTTTAAGCACAATTCATTAAGCACAACATAACTTTTTGTCTAACTACAAATTAATACAAAGACTTGTTTAATTGAGTTAAAGTGATCTCACTCTTCAATCTTAACGCTGAGATACTGCTTTTATAATTACATTACGTGATTGGAACAGTGAAAACTTTTTACCCAACCCTTAATTCTCAGCCTCTGTCTGCAATAGACATTTTTCAAATACAATGTCTGCTCAAACTTTGCAAGTAGGACCACACTTCAAATAAACTAGAGCACATTTTCTCAGAAGAATTACCAGCACACACTTCCATAAATTTTCTCTAATTAATCAATTTTTTAAATGTAAATATTTATTATTCCTCCTCCCCTTGAAATCACCTAGTAGGTTTCCTTTATTTACACATTAAACTATTACCATAATACTGTAATTGAAATTAAATCCTGAGAAATTCTACTAAAAAATACTAATGATATTTTATGGTTTATGTTGAAGTCAGATACAATTAGATAAAATTTTCATAAACAGATCTTCCATAACAATATGTTTAACAAGTTACGAGAATACCTCAATATTTTTACTGGCAACATTCTTCACAACAGCAGGAAACAGCTCAGAAGCATTCTTTCCCCTTGCAATCATCTATTAAAAAACAACAAAAAAGTAAAAAAAAAAATTAATAATATAATCAGTGTGGGTTTTGTTGTTTTGTTTTCTTAAAAAAAAAGAGACAGACATTTATTCCAGATCTGTATCTCAAACTTGATTTCTCTTTAGCTGAGCAGGAAGTCTTATTTTTTTTGTTTAACTACTAGACTTTACAGGATGCTGTCCATACAACAAAACCTCCGAGTATTAGCCAGTTATGAATTTAAAGGGTGAAATCAATGAACTGAACTTTACCATACTGGACTGCAAAACATTTTTTATTCTTTAAAATTTGCTTAAAACAAAGAAACACAGATCTTGCTAATCTAAAAAGCATTACAGAATTACCTTTTAGGAGCCACTATCAAAAAAAATAAACACTTGTATAACTACTTCTGATTTTAAATCCTGTTCCTTATCACAGAAACAATTTTGGCATACAACAGAACCAAGGACAAAAAAACCTCACAATAAAAATCAAAGACATCACACTTAAAGTGAAGTTGATTTTCATAGCAAGTTAAACACAAAAGGCCCTAAAGTGTTTATAAAGAACAAAAATCAAAGGTAAAAGCAAGATCAGTCAACCCACTGATTTTTTTTTATAATAAAGAAGTTTTCATGTTTGATCTCAGAGAAATATGTAACTAGGGCATGTAGTGAACAATGGAACGTCTCAATAAAGAGCACAAGCAACAAAACTCCAGTTTAGCTTCCACCCTTGTATGTACAGCTTCAGGAGGAAGTTATTTATAAAACCCAAGTGCATTAGAAGGAATAAATACTTCAACACACACTACAGGTGCACAGCTCTTTTATCGCTAAGGTCTAATTCCAGCAGAGTGTATGCCCATACTTCCTGTCCAAGCTGCAAACCCTGGAATTTCATGTACATGTTACACCAAATTAGAGTGCTGTTGAATGCAGACTCGGAGCACTCCCAGCTATGGTCAAGGGCAGGATCCAGTCAGCCAAACATCAAGTTAATCAGAAAGGACAAGAGCTCGCTAAGACAAGCCAATATGCAGGGATCCAACACAGGAACATGAATTTGCAGCTGTAGGTACTGCTGTTCATAGCCATCTAGCATTCTCAATATTGCTCAACTTTATAAAGTTGATTAAACTTCATACTCTTAACATACAGGTCTGTTTGTGTATCTCATTATTAAAACACATTAAGGGCATAAAGAACTAGGATCTCATGCAGCAAAAGCAAGGAAACACAAAGCCAGGCAATACCTTGACAAACTGTATATTCAGAGAAGGTTAGAAGAAGGACGACAGAAGAAGAATGTAGCTGAAGTTCAAGCTATCACTGAGTGAGCCTTTTAAAAGGGTTTAGAAGCAGCTGTCCAGCATAACATTTTAGTTTAACCAGCTTAACATCTTAAACTGTTTTTTGCAGCTCTATTAAAGCACAGGCAGTGACAAACTAAGAAGTAAGAACACTGTATGGGTTTCAAGGTGTTTAACTAAGAATCTAAATTAAACTACTGCTCTCAGGACTAGGGGGGCGGTCTTCATAATAAAAGCCAGATTTAGAGTGACCAGAGTCCAGCAGGACTTAGTAGGAAGATGCACTGCAGAGACGTATCATAGAACAAAATATTATCAATCAGCTCATCTTGATACAACAGAAGTTATGCTATTCAAAAATAGGAGTGATTTTTAAAGTTAGACTCCCCTGATAGGCTGTAACAGTATGACTCTATGCATTACTTGCCTTATTTAACTCATCAACCATAATAGCTCCAGTGTACCATGTAAATATGTATTTAGGGTCTTTTAAAAGTGTGTATTTTGACTCCTTAAGTTATAATGATTACTGTAAATCCTCCTTAGCTCACAGATCATTAACCTGAAAGAAGATAATGGTTCTTTCCAAGACTAAGGTCTATCATGTCATTTTTGTTCCTGTGCCTAGACGTTCTCCAGTTATGTTGTCTTATATAACCAGAGCTCCTGCACAGACAGAAACTTTCATTTTAGAAGAAGCGTTATGTCATGTCCACAAGTCTGTATGTGGTTCTGCCCCTACCAAATACAGATGCTGTGCACAAGACAGAATGTACTAAACTTTTTTTTTGTTTAATGAGAGGCACACAGAGACTGATTAAATTCTCTGTGGGAAATCAGGCATGTGAATTTGTTTTCCAATTTTATGTTCTGAAGTCTTCAGAAGTGAAATTCCACTGAGGTTTTTCCTAGATGCAATGTTCAGTTGCAACAGAAAGGTCAGGTCTCAAGACCTAGTAACCAGAATATCTTGGTTGTTGTAATATTAGTGTATGTTTTAAAAGAAATATCAGCTATTGCGTTTTCATGCATATAGTAGAATAAACCTGGTTCTGTACACACTTCAAATTTATTTCTAAACCAGTAGTATTGCTCATAATCTTGCACAGATTGCAATAATTTTATGGCATGCATGTAAGGAAGAAACATACAATATAACATACGGACTGAAAAGACATCGTTGATCATTAAAGCCATACAAATATTTTAGCTGAAGATAGGCTTAGACATTTTCATACTAGAGGAGGAGTGGAAAGATGAAAAACAGGTTACTCCTAGGCTTGAAATTACATTGTTAAGAGAAGCGCTCTCTGCAGGACAGAATCTCCTTCTCCCCAGGAGAGAGTTTGCAAACCACCTTAAAGAAGGAAGAAGCAGCAAAAGAAGCAGTGAGTAGTGTTCTCCTGGTACTTTTCTACCACACCTATATGAACAAATGAAGGTTCAGCCTCTTGAAGTCTACTAAAAGAGTAAGCAAACAATTAGTTTGCACAGTTTTTTCCCCTTCCAAAAACTAGTTAAAATGAGCATTGCAGTGAGACACATTAAACAACACTCTGACAATGGAGTTCCTTTTTCTTCAAATAATAAGGCTAAAGGAAGCCTTTCACTTCTGGAAAATACAATTCATCCCTGAGAACTCTCTAAGCGTAAGCATACACCTGATAACACACAAGCATCTTTGTGCGCAGCAGGAGTATTTTCACCACTGCTCCAAGAACTTAGGCTAATTATGCAAGGTCCCAGCCCTGGCCTGTAAAGCTCATTGTTTCCGTTTGTTACGTGAACCAAGGGTATGTACTAGGTGTCTGTTGTTATGAAACACAGTTTAAACAGTAGATAACAGCAAATATCTTGAAAACAAGGAAGAGACTGAAAACAGAGGATCTAGAAATGCAAACAACTCAAGTAATGGTCAACTTACAAGCTAGAAGACAGTTTCTGCTTTAAGCAAAGTAGTAGCATCTATGCACAGAAAAAATACCCAAGAAACAGAAGTTGCCTGCTGCCATCTTCCAGCAGTGCTTAGAACAGGGACAAGAAATCAAGGACTAAGAACTGTCTAAAAACTCAAATACCTTCTAAAAGGACAAGAATCTGGAATTGGGAAATAGGAGAGTGGATGAAAGAGTATGCTCAATTCAGTTCTGCTTTCCTTTGCTGAAGAGCTCTTTAGCTTGATCACTTCAGCCTAAGATAATCAAAGACCACAGCTACCCACATTTTATCTACACATCACCAGCTCCATGTTATCATAATCTTCCAGGTAATTAAAGAAAGAGTTGTTAAGAACTGCTTTGGATATGTAGCAGCAGCAGGCATTTATAATGAGTGCATGGGCTCATCGCACATTATAAATGAGTGTGCAATGACTAAAGTGTATTGTTTGTAGAAAAAAAATACAACAACAAAATAAATATAGTAAAGCCTTGGTTTAAAATTTAAAGCTAATCCAATGTATTAGTTTCCAATTCTTCTGTGTACAGATAAAGATCTGGACACCTTTTTGAAAAACAAAACCAAGAGAGCTACAAGCAACTCTCCCCAATCTTCCTGCCCACAGTAAGAGTGAGAAGAAAGACCTTTTCTGACAGAGGGAGAAGAATAATTTATCATAGCTTGAAACCGCATGCCAGACTCTCACTGGTCAAACCGTGAGGTATCCCATATCATGGTGGAGAAGATGAACCCAGAAACCTTTCACAAAAAAAAAAAAAAAGTAATTAAGTTATGAGATGGTAGTTGATAGGTTACCCAGATCTATTAGGTAACTGATGTCTCTAGCAGGACTAGGATCAAAGGCAAGAACTGAAGACAAACAGCTTAAGTAAAATCTTCTTCACTAGAGGATAATGAAGAGAGAAACTTCTAGCTCTTGAGTCCAAGGAAAGAACTTGATTGCGTGATACAACCTGTACCGGCTCACTTCAGTGCATGCTTAGATAGGATTAGCTCATGTAAAAAGCCAAAAAAGAAAAAGCACATCCAGAGGAATCTGAAGGAACAATGAAAGAAAGCAACTGCAGAAGTCCCAGAAAAGTAAGTCAAGTAGACACTGAACAGCTTTCCACAGCACATTCTTCTAATACTTTTAAGAAATAAAGGGCCTTTAACAACTTCATGACGTTTAGTTTACAGGCATTAAACACACAATGATGTTACACATTATTTAATCACCTCTAGGTGTACATAGTTCAACTCAAATACTTAGTCAAATATAAAGGCAGCATGCTCAACCTAAAACAGAACAAAAAATCTTTATAATCTAAAAAAGTAAGAACAGTAAACGCAGTTTTCCATTTTACTCCATTATTTTCCTGTCTGCTGAATTAAGACAGCAATTGAAGCTTCTCCGAAATAATAATTTCCTGTGTAAGATCTCACTTCCCTACTGACCATATTTACAGGCATATTGGCATAGTTACAAAAATATTTTTAAAGTAAGACTGCATGTATTTAGCAATTTCTACACAAAATTCCAAATTAAGGACTCACAGTAGCTTTTAAACACCATTTAGAGATTCAAATGCTGACTTGGTACAGGACCTGTAAAGCAAAAAACTGTATTCACATCCAAAAAATAAAAATAAAAATTAAAAAAGTCACATACCCCAACAATCCTTTTCATAGCATCCAGCTTTGCAGAATCTTTACTGCTTTCCAACATTTGTTTTAGGTCTTCATTTCTACAGTAAAAGCACAGTAAAGCATTAATTAGAAAAAGTAAAAAATAACACCAGAATGCCATTTTTATATTCTTGCATCAATTCAGCAACTTGAGGTGAAGCACTGCTCCTGCTTGGCTACTTTTAAATTGTATTTGTTAACATGCTGGCCTAGTATAATGAAGTGTTTAGAGTAAAGGAATCTATCAGATTCCAACAATAATGCAAGCCCGTGCAACTTCAGCTGCTGTTAACTGAACCTTGGCTGGAAGGTTGAAGTCCCCAGGAAAGAGAAGAGCACAATTTGAACCAGTTACTTATTCGGTCCCCCATCTCTCTCACGTAAGGGCCAGATGTAACAGCCAGAGGTTGATATGTTCGTGGCAAAATATAATACCAGCTTACATAGATCACTAAAAAGCCCATTAGCAGATTTCATTATGGACTGAATTCCAACAAGAATCAAGCACATAACCTTACACTTTCATTTGCTTTTCTGATTGCAAATTGCTATCCCTGGTCCTCAGGATTAAAACTCTCAGGTCTCTAGTACATCTATCCTACATGCTGTAAGATTAAGATAGCCAGACACATACAGCATCCAAGTACTTTTTTCAGCTAAAAAAATTCTGACACAAAAATATTAACTTGATAAGGATGTTCTCTCACAGATTATTAGTCATCACTAACAAAAAAACTCACCCTGTTTGGCTTGTTAGATGCAAAGAGATCACAGTGTAACTGCACTTACAGACTCAAAAAAGATTCTTTGAAGAAATAGCCTTTTCTAATTACTAGATTGCTTGAGTGCTAAAAAAATATGAAGCACACAGTTGCCCAAGAAGAGACACCCGCAATACTCCAAGTAACTCAAAAAATGTTCCAAGTTAAAAAATTTTGTGAGCTTCCACATAGTGCAAGGCAACCTGGAGACCCAGACAGGATTTCAAACGTGAACACAAAATCTAGATATATTCTAATTTATCACTGCCCTCAGAATTTCAGATGGGGAAGAAAAAAAGGTTTAAGCCAAAGCCAGAATTAATTGCAATGAGAAAAAACATTGTCATCCATTCTTTCACAAACCTTTAAATAGCATTTTTCCTACTTGCAAGGGATAGAGTGACTCTATTAAAGATTTTCCTCATTTTTTCAGACCCCGTAGTGCATCTATTCCCTGCTCCTCCACGAGAAATCCATATCTGCCACACACTTCAGTATACAAGAACAAAATTAAGACCCACAACCATATGGGGAAAAAAATCCAAACAACATTTTTTCCTAAAAAAACCAAAACAAAAACATGCAAAATTCAAAATGCAGATACCTACATGCAACTTCCAGCTGAAGCCTAACTATTTTTTCAAAAACAAGTGTTACATGAAATACGGAGACAACACAATACAGATGCTCTCTTGTAAATATTGGTTTCATTTGACAGCTTAATACTTAAGTATTATCTTTAAAAGATCAAAAAAAAAGTGGAAGCATTCTATTTCCTTGTTTCCTTCAACATAGTTTTCCATATACCACTAGGAACACCTCATTTTGTCTGCATCACACATAAGAGATTGGACTGTTCTTAAATTATGCCTGTAAGTGCTCAATTCATTCTTCTATTGCTACATTTCTTTATTTATTTCCTTCAGCCCCTTAAATTATATTTCCTATCCAACTTTGTTATGTAGTTCTGTATACTGTTAAGATTAGTTTAATATGTCTATAGTTGTCCTTCTCTAGGGTGAGTGGTAACATCCAACATACCTTCTTTATAACACTACCCCAGGTTGGCAAGTCTGTTAAAAATAACTAACTAATGCTCTGATTTAGAATCACAGAATGGTTTGGGTTGGAAGGGACCTTAAAGATCACCTAGTTCCAACCCCCCTGCCATCAGCAGGGACACCTTCCATAACCATCAGGTTGCTCAAAGCCTCATCCAACCTGGCCTTAAACACTTCCAGGGAGGGGGCAGCCACAACTTCCTTGGGCAACCTGTTCCAGTGTCTCACCACCCTCACAGTGAATAATTTATTCCTAATATCTCATCTAAACCTACCCTCTTTCAGTTTAAAGCCATTTCCCCTTGTTCTATCACTAACTGCCTTTGTAAAAAGTCCCTCCCCAGCTTTCTTGTAGGCCCCTACAGGTACTGGAAGGCTGCTGTAAGGTGTCCCCCTAAGCCACCTCTTCTCCAGGCTGAACAGCCCCAACTCTCTCAGCCTGTCCTCATAGCAGAGGTGCTCCAGCCCTTGGATCATCCTCATGGCCTCCTCTGGACTCGTTCTAACAGGTCCATGTCTCTCTTGTGTTGGGGGCTCCAGAACTGGACACAATACTCCAGGTGGGGCCTTACGAGAGCCGAGTACAGGGGCAGAATCACCTCCCTCGACCTGCTGGCCACGCTTCTCTTGATGCAGCCCAGGATACGGTTGCCCTTCTGGGATGCAAGTGCACATTGCTGGCTTGTGTTGAACTTCTCATCCACCACCACTCCCAAGTCCTTCTCTTCAGAGCTGGTCTCAAGCCACTCATTGCCCAGCCTGTATTTATGTTTGGGATTGCCCCGATCCCGGTGCAGGACCTTGCATTTGGCCTTGTTGAGCTTCATGAGGTTAGCACAGGCCCACCTCTCAAGCCTGTCAAAGTCCCTCTGGATGGCATCCTGTCCGTCCAGCGTGTCAACCACACCACTCAGCTTGGTGTCATCAGCAAACTTGCTGAGGGTGCACTCAATCCCACTGCCCATGTCACTGACAAAGATGTTGAAGAGCACCAGTGTCAATACCGACCCTTGAGGGACACCACTCCTCACCAGTTTCCACTCAGACTTTGAGCTGTTGATCACAACTCTTTGAGTGCAACCATCCAGCCAGTTCCTTATCCACTGAGTGGTCCATCCATCAAACCCACATGTTTCCAATTTAGAGACAAGGATGTCACGCAGGACAGCAAATGCCTTTCACAGACCTTTTCCTATTCCCCTCCTCCCAACTCCTCAAGTCCCTGGGATAAAGGAATACCTTCTTTTGCATTAAGCTCTCTGGTTTTCTGATTTCACTTCAAGCATGCTTGTGTTCACCTCTATACCCTTATATACGTTTTAGCCATTCCATATTTTTCCCTTCAGCTTTGCATCCCTATTTTTGATATAAAAAAATCAAATATTTGTCATTTAGATGTTGTACCTAAAATACCTTTAATAATTTGCTTTTTTCCCTTTTAATCACCCTGTGAATTTCTGTCTGTAATTACCTTTTAGGAAAGCTAGTTTGATTTAACTTTTAGCAGCTCTCTTTATTCCTACTGTTCTTGGCCACAGGGAAAGCTTATTTTGTTGACCATTCCTTGCCACCTGTTGCTCATAGGATACTGAAGAGTTTTCAGTTCTTCTAGAGCTTGAAGCACCTCACCTGAGACTTTGCTCTAGCTGGATACAGAAATTTCAGAAACTTCTAACTCCTTCTGCTTAATTCTTAACCCTTACCTTTTAAGCTTAGCTTGTAAAAGAATCTATATGACAGTTACCAAAGTTACATAGCAGAAAACTGGACTTGATCTAGAAAGTTGCTTTTAGCCCTGTGCTCCTGCTTCCAGTTTCCTACTGTTACTTCACATAATCATGCACAAATTGAGATGGAGATATCAGTAAATGCTAAAGCACAGAATAATATTACTAAATTGTGATTGCTTAGTTCTCATATAATTGGTAGGAGGACACTTCAGGTCCTTGGCTCAACCAAGCAAGCAACACTTCTCAAAAAAAAAAAAAAGTATCTGACTACAGAATCGAGAAATGTTGAAAGAATAAGACTTCATAGCAACTACTTAAGATTCATCTGGGAATATATTTGCCTAATGAAAAAAAAAAATAAAAATTAACATGAAAAAATAAGAATATGACAACAAAATTTGCAAGTGAGAAAGTAGATAGTGTGGAAATGATAATATGAACTTAAGGATCAAGTAGCAAAAATGGAGGAAGCACAAGATTCAAGTATACACTGAAGACTACCACTCAGAAGTTGGGAATGACAAAAGCAGACAGTAATCACAAGATGTGTATGAGTTACTAGTGTAACAAACACAAAGAAAAAAAGGCAAAAGGTGAATTTAAGTCATACAAAGACAGAAGTATTTAATGATAAAACATTAAACTAACTGCTTACAGAAAACCTTGTATCACATATTTCCAATTAAAACATTTTGAAATGTTAAAAGGGAAGACATAAACTAGAGAAATTAATACATTACGGCCTGCTTAGAGCCAGTTTTGCTTTCATAAGAGAAAAGCAGCGGGGGTAATAGAAAAAAATACAAGTTCCTAATGAATGCATTTGGAAATTAATTGCTATCTGATGTATTTTTTTAATCTTTTCTAACAAATTATATTCCAAGATTAGCAAGCATGAGATACTTACAGACTAAAGTATTGCTCCATATATTCACATGGATCATCAGCAAGCCTTTTTTCTTCTACAGTTAGATATGGTTTCAGTGTAACCTCGAAGTTTCCCCCTTTAAGAGCAGATTTAATACGGCAAGATACCTCAATGATTTTACCCAACATTGTAGAATTCTGTTCCATTATTTTAAGTGCAGTGTTAAAAAAAAAAAAATTACTGCACTCAACCAAGCTTGCCTGCTGAGACTGAGGTCTACTCAAGACCAGAAAAGTCTTATTATGTAACAGGATACCCACTCCCTTGCTGTTTCAACTTCTAGAAACAAATATCCTACGCAGATTTCAAAGGTCATTTCCCTCCAAAAACAACTCTTATCAGCAGCCTCAAAGAACAATGCTCTCAAATGCATTTCAGTCTTTCACAATAAAGTTTATTGTACAGTGCAACAATATTTTCATCTTCTGAACACTAAAAAGATTAAGGGAATTTCAATCCTTGAGTTAAAAGCCTCAAGACAGAAAGCAGAAATGCAAGCCTCACACTGCTGTTCATATTTCTATACTCATTAGTTGTTCTGAAGTGACAGTTCATCTTGTACATAATGTTAGACAAATAATTTCTTTAGCACGTATGTCCACCTGCCAGGACCTCAGGAATGTTCAAGCAACCCTCCAGCTGCATCAATCTTTCCTTCTCCCTGCTAAAACTTTGAGAGTCATTTTAGCCTTACAGAATTAGGAACATATTACAGATGATTGAAACAGAAGCTTCATTACTTCAGTGGCAAAACTAGGTTTAAAGAAGGCTGATCTGATAGTTTATGGATAACAGAGCTATATGAAGCAGAACAGTAACGGTTCCAACAACAGCAGGTGAAAAAAAAACCAAAAACAAAACCAAAACAACAACAACAAAAACCCACCCAAACCACAACTTTTTAAGAGTAAATATATCATCTCTGAGCCCATTCTACCCAACAGTAAAGAAGAGGTGAAATGACTTTTGAGAGAGAAAAAGAAAAAGACATCTACCTGTCTGCCAACTGCTATATCTAAGAATGTAAAGAGGTTTTCCTGAGTTGCCAAGTTTCAGTCTAACATTTTAACTTCTTTATAATATGCCCCCACTGTCCCAAAAAGTTGCACTATTTTGAAAGCACTGGTGTGGACTATAATTAGAAAGATTATATCCATATACAACACTAACAGGCTACAAAACACAATCTTCAGTATTTGCATAGTATCTACCAAAAAAGGCAATGAGACAGTTATTAATATATTAAAGAACCACTACTAAGCTGCCTTTGCAATCTTTACCAGCACAGGCTGGTAATAAGAATTTGAAAGCTAAGGGAGTTTAAATTAGAAATGCAAATTCATTGCCTAACTTTCCCTCATAGGAAGCATCACATGACAGACCTGCAATAACACAACACAACTGATACCACAAAACACATACAAAATAATATGTTATCTTTAAATCACTAGTCAAATGTTAAGTGGAGGAAAAGGATTTCTAACACTCTTCTATGTTTTCATAATTTATGATTGTAGCCTTTAAGACAGACACTGCTTTTTTCTTTCTACCTCAAAGCACTGCTTTCTTCATATGCCTTTGCAACATTGCTGGATACGATAGGGGTATGGATATGATAGGACCTGTAACAGCCCTAGTAGCTAGGACTAATCTTCTAGATGACACTGTAAGAAAGTAAACAAAAACACATCAGTTAGATTTTCCAAGTTTCTCTTTCATGTTCTCTCTACTCCCCTGCCATTAAAAACTGTAAAAACCTCCACCCTAACACTCAAAAATCACAGGAAAAAAACCAAACAAACAAAAAAAAACAAATCGCAAGTCTAGAGCTTGACAGTCAATAGAACATACCACCAATCTATCTTAAACAGCCTGGAGCCTTATGCCAGAAAGGACCCTGGCCAGTATTCTTCCTGCTAATTAAAGCAAACAGCAGCTAAACAGTAACTCTGAACACGCTGTACCCTAGTTAGAGCACACTTGGTCACTAAAAATGGTGTCTTACTCAGATTAAAACCAGAATTTCAGATTCTGTTGAGCAACAACTGTTTTATTGAGTAAGCCTGTTCTAAAAGGTAGGCTCTTCAGGGGCAACCAGCCTGCAACAGGCAGATTTACCAAACTTTCCAAGAACTCATGTATATAATTTTACTTACTGAGAGGGTGGTAAAACACTGGAATGAGTTTCCTGGAGAGGTGGTCAACGACCCAAGCCAGTCACTGTTTAAAAGGCATTTAGAAAATGCCCTCTGTAACATGCCTTAAGTCAGCCCTGAATTGGTCAAGTAGTAGGACTAGATGATCACTGTAGATCCCTTCCAGCTGAAGATATTCTATTCAACATTACCCACTCTTACAGAAAACAAAAGAGGGTAGGCATAACTGTACACCACTGAGGTTTAAACCAGCTATGCCAGCGATAAATCTGGGTGTCTCCCTCAGTTACTTTGTCTTCTCACAGGAACTATCATAAACCTTTAATCCATTAAAACACTAATCCATAATCTGTGGCATGTCATTTGCCACTGTACCTACGTATTCTGAACTGCTGTTAATAAATAGAACACTTACTCCACCCTGATAAGATAAACATTTGTTATATCTCCTTTTTAGCAACACCATAATTTGAAAGCCATAAATTGCCAGCACTTAGTACAGTTCTAATGTACCCAGTTATTGAAAGAAGTCACTCACTAATTGTAAGGCTTTCTTTGTAAAAAGCAGAAGTTTCATAAATATGAAAACTGTAACTGAAGTCCAGCTGGCAATGCAACCATGATTCTTTAGCTATAAAGTCTTTACTTTTGGGATGTGGAATCATAGTTAAATTCTTACTTTGTCAAACAGCAGGCTGATAAACTTCCATTTGTTTGCGGAACAGTTTTAACCATCTCTAAGAAAGGGGAAGGAACTTCAAACAAATAAAGTTGTGGTGAGACAGAGGCTCCTCATACACAAGGAAAGCACTGGGTTACTGCAAGATAAGATACAGGAAATGGCAAACAAATCCACCGCAGAGGACAAAGCAAGCTTCACTAGCTCCAGTGTTATAGAACCACTTGTTACAGACCAGGAACAAAAGTCACAAAAGTCCCATTCAACAGTTTTAATAATGCATTTCTTAAGTTCTCCATCCACCGCATACTTTCAGTTACATGATATCAACCACATTGTTCTTGCACTCAAAGTCTTCAGGAGACTGAATTACATACTTTCAACCACAGCATATTAAGTTGGGGTTTTTTTTGCCTGCAGCATAGTAAAACACTCCAACACAAGTTCAAAATACTGCGAATGTTACCAGGTTTGAAGCAGAAAATCCACACTGACAGAGTAGCCTAACCTTTGGTCTTGGCACCTGAGTAGTAATGAAGTGCTATGGAAGTCTTGTGTCCTCTCCTCAAGTAAATAAATAAATAAGTCTATGTGGTTTTGTTTGTTTGTTTTGGTGTGGGGTTCTGTTGGTTTTGGTTTGGTTGGGGGTTTTTTGGTTTGTTTTTGGGAGGTTTTTTTGGGGGGGAAGTTTGATTTGCCAGGAGGTTTGGGGGGTTTTTTTGGATGAGTGATCTTAGGGCTGGGGGGGAGGGGGCGGCGAGGAAGGGTGTTTGGGTTTTGTTGGCCTTTTTTTTTTTTTTTTTTTTTTTTTAAACACTTTACTGGCACTGCAAAAACCTTAAAATACATTGGCTTATTCTAGCTCAGGCAATTCTGTAAACTCTAAACAAGTTTGAATTTAACACTTAAAGAGCAACTGTACATTTTTTTCAGAGCTATATAACCTGGAAGCTAAAACAGCAGCAAGCATATGCTGCAATTTGAGTTTATTTTGTTGTTGATACTTTCTCTATCAGGAAATTAAGAAATCTGAGTTTCACTGGGAGTGTTTCAATCCATACAACAAACTGTTTGAATGACATCTTGTGGTGCTATTCAGTATTACAATCCTCTTCCACTATATCACTATTCATACCTATTGTCAATTACAACACCAACACAGAATTCAACTATTATTTCACGGGATGCTCAAATAATGTGGCTATGAGTGTAGATGTACCGCAGTTTAAAGATAAATTACAAGATAAGAAATAATCTATTTCCTTTTCAGCCACTCCTAATTTTTCCATCTGAAAAACAAACATACTACTCAAAAAGCAAAATTTGATAGTTTTAAGGGACAGACAGCAGAGATGTGAGGAAAAAACAGGGTAACTATAGGATCCTGTAAGGCTGAGAGCCACAAAGAGCAAGACCGGCTATAGTCTGATCAGCAACACAATTCAACTCATAAAATGATTGCTTTGCTACTAGTTTCTCAAAGCACCTGCCATCTGGATGGTTAAAGTACAGTCAGGAAGGAAACATGCAGAAGAGCATAAAGTTGAAACTAAATAAAGCATCCTTCTAGATCCCTGACATGAAACTATAGTACCTGAACAATGCTTGAACAACTCAGTGCATGAACACCTGTTAAGCTGCAGGTACCACCAACATCAATGTAGATATGTAAACAATCTGCCCTTCAAAAGCTCTAACCTGATGGCAGCTAGTATGACAAAGTGGTCTGAAACCCCTTCTGGAGAGAACTGTGATTTAATCTATCTATTGTCTGTAGAGTAGTTATACATCCTACTTGGCCAAGTGATAAGAAAGGTTGTCTTAAAGGACAAAAAGTACCAACTTTGCAACCCCACTGAACAAGATCTCCTCTTGACAGTGCCAAACCTCCAATGCTGCAGGGAAGCTTGTGCCAGAGCAGAATCTTCCTTGGTGGCAGAGATCAGCTTCCTGAAGCCTGAAAAAGCACCATCTGATGTGGTGCCACCACTTAAGTGGTTGTGTCAATTCACAGCCTGTCTTGAGAAGGCCAGTGATCAGATTTTCAGACATTTGAAGATCACTTTGGACCATTTGATAGTTGTGAAAGGATTATAGGAGATGAAGAAGCAGTAAATATTTCCAGCTTTTCTGAAAATGGTGAGAAGAGGCTTCTTTTAAAGATACCACCAAAAAGCTGGTGCTGTCACTGCCAGAATTTACAACAGTGTTAGTATATTTACATATATGCCCACAACATTTCAGAAACACTGCTGAAGAGCATTACACTGTACTGCTGTTGACCTTCTAGAAGGATGTAAAAAAATAAACAAAATAAATACAAACCAACTCTTCATAAGCCAAAAGAATTTTGCTTTTCTCAAAGTAAGAAAACTACTGTAGGTTGGCATAGACAAGGATAGTCTTCAGAAAAGCAGAACTAAGAAAATGTAGTGTCAGCCTTATGTTATAACAGTTGTAGAAATGTATTTTTAATGCCATTCGGGATGCAGACCATAGCAACTGTCTAAGGTAAATACACAACAACACAAAAAAATTTGCAGAAACCACAGTCAATACCTTAAATGGTAACACTTGTCCTTCTGAGGAACTAAAAAAGATTCAAAGAAAAATCTTCAATGACTATATCACAGAGAGTTACAGCAAATCACCAGTTAATTGTCTGCATCCTCTTATGTGCCAAGTGCATGCCAATAAGAACATATTCACTGCGTGTCACTTCCCATCAGATCTGACCAATTTTAGCTGAAGAAGTGCTCTGCAATAGCATGACCATGTTTGTATGCTGTATTTAGTTCCTACTCTGACTACAGGGTTCAGATTTCATCTTGTAGAGTCACCAGTTCATTCAAACCATTCATCTTTGCTGGCTGGTACATCCTACTGAAACTGGCACATCACCATGTGGTGATGTGGCCTGGCGCCATTGTAACAGATGGGGAAAGAAAGTAGATGTGCCAGTGAGCTCGTGTATGCATCAAGTTTGAGTATTAGGGCTGGAGTCTCCTCCAAGAATTTCACAAATAGCAGTTTATATACAAGCTTTCCATGACTGGTTGAACAGGGTATGCCAAGGCAAAACTAGATCAATTTAAGACTCCAAGAACACCTCTGGCAGCTGTTGAAAGTAAGTTTTTAGCTCTGATGAATTTGGAAAAGTCTTCTGCACAGAGAATTGGGGAATGAGTATCTTAATGAAATCACCACCTTAGATCAGCTCTCTGCAAAACAGGCTTGCAAATCTCAGCAAAAAAAAATGGGTCTGCAGCCCTGCCGAGTTTCCTGATGAATAGCTCAATAGAATGCATAAGCCAGATCTGCAGGAAAAAAGTCTAATAAATTACAAATGTATTTTGCTTGGCAGGAATATAGTTTAAAGATGCAAAACAGTAAAGTTGAAAATGCTTGTTATAAATTTTGCCATCTGCTTCAATACTGTACTTATCAATTGATACATACTGACATTACTCATGTGGTTCACCTGTAAGTTTTTACATTTGGTTTAGATGCAGCAATATCTAGTCTTATTGCTGAAATTGTATTGTTTCCAAGAACCAAATATTATTATATTTCAATATTACATGCGAGTATTTTTTTTAATGCAGTTAATACAGATGAAAATTGTCTGTCCACCTGCAATTAACTGTAGGCAGTAATAGCTGCACCCTCACATATGCAATTCACATAGCTTCTGAGTTACTATTTATCTCTTTAGGTTTTCCTAAAAGCTCAAAGGTGGTTAGGCTTTTCATGCCTCTACACAGAGCAATAGTACATACTGTAACCATAAAAATATCCTATTAACTTAGATGATCTGCATTCAGATGGTATCTCTTTAAATAATATAGATTATTTTTACAGTCTTCCAAGTAGGTAGTGCTTATTTTGTGGATTCCATCAATCTAGAGAGGGAAGTAGCTTTTGGTCTACAGGCTGAATGCAGATTGTCTATACGATTTATATGACCCCCTTGGCTCTTAGCAATTTTCTGCTGAAAACTCCTGTTATGGGCAAAGAACTGTCTACAAACTATTTCCATTATTCTGGTGGCCCACAACCTGACCCTTTTTCTTCTTTTTCGAAGATGTGGAGCATGTGAATGTACATATATCTGGAGCACGTAGAGACACCTATGTCTGGAACATAACCAGTTCACAGACAAGAGTCAGACTACCTACCCAGACATATAAATAAATTCCTAAAATATAACTATACAAGTTTTACTGAGGAATAAAGGAATACCATACATGTCACCTCACGTGACAAGTGGGGAAAAGGAAGAGGAGGACAGGAACAGGCATTTCCAGCCATGCAATGGGCCCCGTTCCACACAGAAAGGTTTAAACTGACTCATATCACATACATAAAATCTTTTTATTATTCAGCTATTGAGATACTTAACAGAATTAACACAATTTCCATCCTCTGACTACAAGATCCACCTCTGATGTATTTGAAATGACCTAACTAATCACAAGACTTTTTAAAAGCAATACTTACCCAATAGGCAAGTTATAGTTGCCTCTTTAGTCAGGATTCGATATTCACAGGAAAAGCTAGCCTCAATCTCATATATTTGCTGTGAAACATTTTACTCAGAAACAGTTTCAGTTAGTCAAGAATGGTAAGAAAACAGTTCCTGATGTACACGTAATTCATAATAATTAATATAATTAAGTTTAGAAAAAACCTTCTTTCTTCACCTTTTGTCCTGAACATTTACATGATTACCTGAAAAAAGCAGACCCAAGTTTTATTTTTACACTCTCCATTTTTTTTTCACTGCTTTGGATACATACAATATTTTAACTAATAACAAACATACTGTGGTGGTTTGACCCACAGTGGGACCATGCAGTCCTGCATTCACACCCCCAACCCGGCGAGACGCGATGGGAGACACAACAAAGGGGCACTGGATTAGGAATGAAGGACAGGGAGGGCTCACTGACCAGTTATGGTCACGGGCAAAACAGACTCAGCTTGGGGAAGAAAAATCAATTTAATTCGTTGCCATTCATCTGAGTAGACATAACAGCCACATCTTAAGACACCTTCCCCCACCTCTCCCTTCTTGCCAGGCTCAAATCACTTTGCTCCCCATTTCTCTACCTTCCCCCCTCAGCGGCACAGGGGACAGGGAATGGGGGTTCAGTCAGTTCACCTCTGCTGCTCTTCCTGCATGAAAGTCCAGGAACAAGATGTTCCAAAGTGAGATTCCCATGGAGTCACGGACCTCTTCGGGCTGAGCTCCTGGCTCCAGCATGGGGACATCCACGGGCTGCAGACTCACCCCCCACTCTGGGGGTCCACCCCTGCTCTGGCAGTGAGTGAATCTCAGGGTCTCAGTTCAGTCACACTTGCCCTCAGGCTCAACTTCTCTGCTCCAGCATGGAGTCCTCCATGGCCTACACGTGGGTCTCTGCTCCATGGTTCAACCTCCATGGGCTTTGGGACCTCCTTTGCCTTCTCCTACTCCACGCTTATTGAACTGGGTGTCTGAGGTTCTCTGTCCTCCCCCTCCTTCCTCCTGGCAACGAAGCTCTCTATTTAGGCCAATGGTCATCTTTTGTTCAGGTCAATGGCCTCTCCTCCAGGTTCTCTCTACCTTCTTCTTTTCAGGACAGCCCTTCCCCTCACCAATATGGATTCTCAGAGGCGTTTCTCTAGTGCTAATTGGCTCAGCCTGGGCTGGGGGTCTCCACCTTGGAGCCACGAGAGCTTTTTGTTCTCACAAGGTGGCCCTTCCCCCACTACCAAAAAAACCACACACCCCCTCCCAGCCCCCAACACACATCCTGTTTGTACTTGTGCATGCAACCTACTGCACCTTGTTTGTATCAAGATAACTATTTATTTCAGTGTTTATTTCATCTTTTATTATTGAACTTCTAACAGTCAAACACTTCATTTACTCAGGTTTAAGATGTCACCATGACAAAAGTTTCAAGGAGCCAAGATAACTTCAATACTCATAGCATGTATCTCAACCAAACTACAGCATACCAAGAAAATACCATGCTCATTAACTGAAGATTCTACTTGTAATCAAAAGTTAATGAAAAAAACATAGAATTGTTAAAGGTAAAAAAAGCAGCTTTAGCAGGAGAACAAGACACATGGGCATTTGACACCAAGAGATGCTCTGAACTTTTAGATTATAAATTCTTCAGCTGAACATTGATACTGAAATGCTAAAAAAAACCAGTTAGGACAAACAGTGTACATTAGGTCAACTTGAGACTTCAGATTTAAGTTTATTAATATTCATTTGTGCCTCTTTATGGCAACTTGTCATAGGCCATTCTATATAACAAATCCTACAAGACTAAACACAGTCTAACCTAATAAACAATTTTTCTTATTTCCAAAGCATTTTGGCTTATTTCCACTCCAAGACAATCAGGAGACAGACAACATAAAGGAAAGAGACTGGGATTTTTTTTAAGAAAAATGTTTACAGTAATATCTTTATATTTGTACTTTAACCACATAATACAGTTCAAATTAACTAGCAACAGGCAAGTACAGGTCCAACAGTTACTGCAGCAACATTCTGGGCCACGTATGCTCTGCCGAGAAGGAGTACTTCTTGTATCATCAGCAGGTCCAGGAAAGAATTGCCCTTCCTCAACAACAAAAAAAGTTTGCCAAGCACTGAAACACCACAATGATATGGGACATAAGCACATCTAAGATCATATAAAGCAGTGCTGAGTGGCAATCAAGAGAGATTAGCAAACAAACTATGAAAAGCCATAACAGTAATTTTATTTTCACCAGTGGAATACCACATTATCCCCACACTTTAAAATGCAAGACACATTACATCTTGCACTTTTCTCTATGGCCAGTAGGGAGAGATCAGGCCTGCCCAGTTTAAAGAACACAGTGAGACCACCAAAAGATATGATGTCCTCCACTGGGGCTACAGCCTCAGTTCTGAGATTTCCATTTCGGCTCTAAAGAAATGAAATTTTGTTTGCTTCACAATAAGGAATTTTTGGGCTATTACCTGTGTGGACTGTACAGCATACACACTATATGCTTGATAAATGACTACACATTTTTCTAACAAACTGAAACCCAGTCTGCTGGGTATCCCCAACACGGGAAAGGAGCAGTAAAACAACAGTTAAGAAATAAAGCACAAAGTTGTTTTTATGGAGGGAGATAGGAAAAGAAGGGCACAAACAACACAGACCAGCTATAATACACAAATCAGCAGATGGGCACCCATGCTAGATCATAAAAAAATTTAACTGTAACAGAATGAAAAGCAAAGGATGTAGTGGAATAGCAGAGGAAGAGGAATGGGATTTGTCTGGCAAACTGAGGAGGCCCATCAGCTGCTGTCTCGCAGAGCTAAGCATCAGAGTGACAGCAGCTTCACTTTGTTGTGACTCACTTTTGTGTGGCACAAAAATAAACACATCAGCCGAGGATTCTAGAGCATGGATGCTCTCTTTGTGGACAACAATCACACTGAAGAAAAAGTGATTGATTTTCTAATGTACATGAGACCCTAGTTTATGGTGCTTTTTATTGGTTGCTCTCAGAATAGATTTCCAATTTACTGTAGGATACCATTCCAGCTTAGCAAATCTCTCGATCCTTCTATTTAGACACATTTTTTCTGTCTCTCCAATTCACTTTTCCTTTAAAAAAAAAAACCCTTCCTAAAAAGGTTTTCTTGCCGTTGTACTTCAGCTTTTTTTTTTTTCCCCTCCTCCTCCATTTCCTCGTTTTTAGTTCTGACAGAGACACAACATTGTTAACACCCACATCAGGCTGGCCACCTCACCATGATCGACTACATTTCCAAATACAACTCCCACAGGTATTTCTAAGCATTTAAAAAAACCCGAAGAAAACAAAAAAACAACCGTTTGAAGGCAAAATTAAACTTACACCAGTGTGGTTAGCTACCAAAATAGAGGAAAAACGATAAGTAGTTTTTCAAACAAACAAACAAAAAACTTTATTACGTATTCTGCTATGCGCACTTTGAAGGTAAGCAAAGTAAACTTTTCCACAGAGTCACGAGGGGTAACAGCGGGCACCCGAGGCACCGCTACCCCGCCACGACCCCCCGAAGCTGCCCCCGCCCAGGAGAAGCCCTGAGGCCGCACTCCTACCCCCCCGCCGCCCGGCCCCCGCGCCTGAGGGCAGGGTCCCGGCACCCCGCACCGCCCCAACGCCCAGGGAGCGGGTCACCGCTCATCCGGCCCAACAGCCCGAGTGGGGCCCGCCCGGACCGCGACGGTCGAGTCCCCGCCCGCCCTCGCCGCCGCCGCCGCCGCCGCCGCCCCCTTACTTCTTGGTGTCGCTGCTGAAGAGCCCGAAGGCCGCGGGAGCCGAAGGGGGGGTGGTGGGCGCCGCCTCCTGAGCCAGCTCGGACGCCGCCTCTCCCCCCTGCTCGCTGTAGCTAAGCCCGTTACCGGACATACCGCCGCCGCTCCCTGCCCGCTCCGCCAAACTTACCGGCGCGGCACACCCCGACCCTCCCCCCGGAAGCGGCGGGCACGCGCCAGCACGGCGGGGCGGGGCGGGGAGGTCACGTGGCGAGAGGCGGGGCCAAGCGGCCGGGGCGGAACTCGCCCTGCCCCGACGTGCTGTGGTTCCTGCGGCAACGCGGCCCGGCCGTGAGGCCTGCGAGGCCGTGAGGCCTGCGAGGCCCGGGCCGGTGTGGTGGTGCAGCGCAGCGGGCTTTGCCGCCCGGCCCGGGGGCGAGGGGAGCCGCGGCGGCCTCAGGAGGCCGGTCGGTGTCTCCCCTACGCGGAGACCCGCCTCGGGAGCGCTGCTGCTTCCAGCCTCGCCTCTCAGGGGCCCCGTTCCCCCTCTCTTCCCATCCGGCGGCCCCACAGGGCCCTACGCCGGGCGAGCGGGCCCCGCAGAGCCCAGCACCCGCCGCGCCTCGCTTGGCGTCCCTCCGGGGGGTTCCGGGAGAAGCTGTGGCTCCCGTCGACGCGCGGCTGCAGCGGCCAGGCCGCAACGGGAGCCCCGGGGCCAGCCTTGCCCTGAGGTAAAGATACCCGCGCTGCTTGGGAGGCGAGCTTGGCATCCCAGCCCTCCGCTATGCCTTGGGCACAGCCGTTCAAAATACGAAGTATGGCCTGTAGCATCAGCTGGTTTGCTGGTTGTAGAAATCCATGTTGCAGACCTGTTTCCCAGTAAATGTTGGGGCCTCACGCTGACTTCCACGCTTTATTACAGTAGCAGTGGAGTAGCCTAGACTAACAGCAACAGTTTACATACAGGTGGCCATGAAATGTAAAAGTCTAATTAGAGTTGTCCAGGGAAAGTTTGTCCTGTTTTCTTTTTACGGTCTTATTTTTCTGTGTGCAACTTTACCTCTTCCCCTCAGTGTGAGGAATAATCTGTGTTCATTAAAATGCCCTTCTATCCATCTCCTGACATAACTTACATTAGTGGAGTCCAACCTTTTCATCCTGAGAACTGAACTCATTTCCAAAAGGTTACAGTTCACAATCAATACTTTTTATCTTGCAGACAAAAAAAAAAAGGGGGGGGGGGGAAGAATGGGTTGTCATAATATTTTTCTGAGGCAGTTTTTTACTTGCTTGTCTTTCAGCAACTTGTACATTTCTAATTGAAACTGAGTCATTGCCAAGCAAATAAGCTTGACAAAAGGAGTTACAATACGGGTTTTATTAAGACTGCAAGGCTGCTATGAGGGCAGTTGTTTTCCAATAGTTGCCTTCTATGGGTGCCAACATTTCAGTTTTGTTTTATGATCTCTCAGAGCTTTTTTCTTTGTAGCGCTTTTTCTTGAAAGTCATGGCTTAGAGTGTAAAAGCCCCAGTGTGAATTTTCTTGACCATCGCCATTTTACCTCTGGGTTCTTTAGATTTCCATTTTTGTCCTGCCCTTTGCGTTGTTCACAGTAACAGCCATCATAGTTTTGTTTTCCTGTGGATGGAAATATCTAACTACCACAAATAGTCACAGTAGCTGTTGATATGCTTCCAATAATGTGACTTGAGGCAAACACCTCTCAATCATACCAAGTCAGATGGCACCCTGCACCCTGAGTTTTGAGGGATCAAAAACCAGAGTAGACTGCTGAAGAAACGGGTTTGAATGAGACAAATACGGACACTTACTTCTTTCTAAAATTTTACAATGTTGCTCTGATCTACAGAGAGATCTGAGAATTTGTATCAGCAGTCCTTAGAAATTGTCTCTATGTTTCAAACCATGCATTAATTTCAGAATGTAACAGTGTTGGTCCCAAACATGGTTTATGCTCACGTGACAGGGCCCCTGGCTTACACCTTTTATTTGTGTATAAGGCACAGATAGGGTAGGAAGGGGTAACCTATACTAGGCCAAGTCCATAGTTTGTCGGGTAGATCTATTCTCACTCCTTTTAAGACTGCCTGCCTGTTTTCTGTTCTCTTCCTCAAGAGGTTTAAACTGCTTGCTTCTTTCTATAAATCTATAAAATAAGATTTATTGTTAGCAATAAGAAACATCTTAAGTGCAACAAATTAATTATTTTATTACTACATATATCACTTTAAAAGTAATCTCAGAGGAAGAACTAACAGGAAAAAAAGAATGGTAGACTTGTAGAATATTTCAGAAAAATTGTGGGAATACAAACATGGGGAAAAGCAGACAAATGGGCTATTGAGGAAGATGATCATGGGACTGTGATATGAGGAGTAGATAATAACAGTGGAGCAGAGCTTGAAAGGGCCTTGAAACTGAGAACAGAAAGCAAATATTATGTGCAGATGTACTAAGTATGGCTGAACAGTCCTAACAGGAAGGCTAGCTATAAGCTCTTGCTGCCAGTTCTTGCTATCTAGTTTTAGCCTGAAATATGCCACAACTGTTCAGTGAATAGCTTTTTCCTGGCTATATTAACTCTTCTAAATCACCGTGCAGAGATAATGTATTTGCACATTGCATTTATACATGTACAAAATTACTGAATGATGAAACACAAAATACTACCAAATCTAAATTCTCCACTAACATTCACTGATTACAGTATTCTATATTTTGAGATTTTGTGCAGCATAAGAAAAGTAACAGACAAGGCTTTAAACACAGAAGGCTTTTTCTTCTCAGTTTTGCACTCACCATGGTTCTTTCTAAAACCATTTCGCTTCCATCATTCATACCATCTTCACAGATGCTACTTCTATCTGGTAAATGACAGAGTTTCGTAATCTTTCATTCATAGATGTTTACAATTACATAATATGTGATGTATGGACATAGCTTTTAAAAAACAATTGAACTGAGCAATAACTTCCAAGATTCTGTGGAAAGGAATATGTATTTATATGGATAAATACGTATGCATTTTCATCAAAACTAGTATATTGTACATTTGTATGCATTCAAGGGGAAAAAAGCTTCATGTTACTCAATAAACTAATTTTGTAATTCAAACAAATATTAACTTTGCTCAGCTTTCTGAAGCATTTACAGAAGATATTTTGCAATGTTTTTTACAAACATATGTCCATTTGTTGTTTTTTTAAAGCTGTGCTAGGCTGCTATACGCTTATTTGATGCCCTCTTGTGGCTCAGATTATTAATATGCTACTTGTCATGAAAAAGGAGAGGTATTGGTAGGGAAACTAATTTTTAACAATTCAAACTATGTATAACAGAAATGCCAAGATATTAAATGCTTTGCTTATATTTTCTATATTGCTGATAGCTTCTGATATACCTAAAATATGCTGGTATTGTAGATCCTACTCAAATGTTTTAAGAGTTTTGACTTACTTTTTTTAGTAAATGTCATTGGCGAAAGATAAATAATGATACAATACAAACTTCTGGATATTGGGATTTTTCATTCAGTAATAGTTTAGAAATCTGATGTATAATCGGTTACTTTAAAATTAAGCACCAAGAACTCATTCCCTAACCTGGAATAATGGGCTTTCAGTTTGAGTCATGAACTCAGCTGCTTGTATTCCTAAATAGTTCAGGAAAATTCTTATGCAAATGTGTAAACCAATGAGTCTGAAAAAAACCGCTTTGATCTGCCTCTCTCTTGTTGCATCTAGATTTGGGACTGTAATAAAAGCAGACAAGTATTCTTTCAAAAGCACCTGTTGTCCATTCCTTCTTAGCAGAACTGGCTACCATATTACCCACAGGAGCTGCTCACGTATGTGCTGCTGGAACCAGAAGACTCTAAATTATCTTTTGTTCCCACATCTCTTCTGTTAAGTCTAAGATTACAAAAGCTATACCTTATGGCTTTGTCAATTAGTATTCCTTCAAACATTTATGAAGATTTCGGTTAAATAATTGTGATGGGTTGACCCTGGCTGGGTGCCAGGTTCCCATCAAACCACTCTACCACTCCCCTCCTCAACTGAATGGGGGAGAGAAAATATGACAGGCTCATGGGTTGAGATAAGGACAGAGAGAGATCAGTCATCAATTACTGTCATAGGCAAAAAAGACTCAGTTTGCAGAAATTAGTTTAATTGATTACCAATCACATCAGCATAGGATAATGAGAAATAAAACCAAATCAAAACCCCACCCCCCATCTTCCTGAGCTCAACTTTACTTCCAATTTTCTCTATCTCCTCTGCTGGAGCGGCGCAGAGGGATGGGGAATGGGGCTTGTGGTCAGTTCATCACACATTGTTTCTGCCACACCTTCCTCCTTGAGGGGAGGACTCCTCAACTCTTCCCCTCCTCCAGTGTCAGGTCCCTTCCACAGGATACAGTCCTCCACAAACTTCTCTGATGTGAGTCCTTCCACAGGCTACAGTTTTTCACAAACTGCTCCATGTGAGTCCTTTCCATGGGGTACAGCCCTTCAGGAACAGACTGCTCCAGTGTGGGTCCCCCACGGGGTCACCAATCCTGCCAGCAAACCTGCTCCAGCCTGGGCTCCCCTCTCCATGGGGTCACAGGTCCTGCCAGGAGCCTGCTCCAATGCAGGCTTCCCATGGGACCACATCCTCCTTTGGGCACATCCACCTGCTCCAGCATGGGGTCTTCTATGGGCTGCAGGTGGACATCTGCTCCACCATGGACCTCCATGGGCTGCAGGGGGACAGCCTGCCTCACCATGGTCTGCACCACAGGCTGCGGGGAATCTCTGCTCCGGCGCCTGGAGCACCTCCTCCCCCTCCTTCTTTACTGACCTTGCTATCTGCAGAGTTTCTTTCATAAATTCTTACTCTTCCCTCCTTCTGCAATTGCCATTGCACAGCAACTTTTGCCCCCTTCTTCAGAGCTTGCTAGTTAAAGTTTGTAAGCTAGCAATTTATTTAAAGATTTTTTAATGTAGTTTGGACTAAAAGCTTTAAGAAGGAGGTACATGTACATGGTTCAAGTGTTTATTATAACATCTGTTCTTTATTGTGTTGTCTCCTAACCATTATCTAGAAAGTCCACTGAGTTAGGTTGCCTTTGAAATACATTCCTTGACAGCTGGAAATAGTCCAACTGTCTTACTGGATCCTGAGTTTTAAAAGAAAATCAAGCTGCACTTATAAGGATTTCAACATTCACATTTCTTGTGTACCTGCACACCCTCTACATTCTACCTTCAAACTGTACTGGAATAGATAATACATGTGTGTTTTCATGTTTGCTTTCTACTGGTACTGCAAGTAAGTTGTTCGGCAGAAATAAAGCGACAAATATTCATAGAAAGAATGATGGGATAGTTGGATCTTCTTGGAGTGTGTCTGCATTTTCCAGTCAGCATACAGAAATATACATCTGTCCTAAAGAACTTATATCTAGTTCTTTAGTTTTGCATTCAGTTTACTGCTGAGTAAGCAGCAATTATAATACGTACCATGATAAAAAGAGAAATTGGGCAGTTTTGAGCAACTGGTCCATAAGCAGGGAGAAGGCCAGATGTAAGCACATTGTGACTTCCTTAGCATGGAGTCAGCTATGGTATGGGTAGCTGTAGGTAGCTATAACCTATACCATCAGTCCTGGTATAGGTTACAGGAATATAGGAACAGGTTTTACTGATATTGAATGAATATAGCATTCAAATACTTTCCACTATTGCTGGAGCAAAATGTCCTTCAAATGTACCACCTTCTTACTTCTGCAGCATTTGGCATGGATCCTGTCCCATGGGGTGAAAAAAAGAGTATACAACAAAAAAGTTGGTTTTTAGCATTTTTGTGCAATTTGAGAACACAGACTAATCAGACTAATAGAAGCAGACTCATCATCTGAAAATAAACTATACAGTGGAGCTTGGAATTAAACAATAGGGAAAAGGAGAAAGCTCTTTTTAGAAACAAGAATGACCAAAAATGAGAAGTGAAGGTTCAGGAAAATATGATGGTTCTTTGAGGTGGTAATAATCACAGAAGATAGAACTCTTCACCAGAATGTAATAGGATTTGGGAGAGAAACATAGGAGAGTCTTTCACTGAAGGAGTAAGAAAATGAGAAAATAAAGGTGTGATGCCAAGAAATGGTTACTCCTCACATTTTCCTTAGGGTGAAACATTACATTACTTATCCTACCAGACTCTTTTAATGTATGATAATTTATAAATGATTTCTGGAAAGAACATAATGAACTGGCTGAGATTCAGGTCTGTAAGCAATTGCTACACTCAAGTGCACTTGTATATGAAAGGGGTGAAAAGGCCAATAAATTATTTTCCTGTCAAATCAAGAACGAGGAAGTTGAAAGATTTATCTTGGAAAGAACACTGGATACACAGAAGATAATTTCAAACAAGGAAAGAAAAAACAGCCTTTTTTTGTCAGATAATCCTCTTTCAGTCACATCTAAATAGTGACCATTCCTGACCTGGAACTCCAAAGGCCATGGAAACTTGTGTTCTTGTTGAACAGTATCTCTGTCTTGTCTTGGAAAGAGATAAGGGATTGGGGGTTGGGTTTTGGGGGATGGGGGGTGCATTTTTCATAGCAGGGAAAGGGGCTGTAGTGATGGCCCCTGCGTGAAACTTCAAGAAGTTCCCCTGGCTCCAAGGCGGACCTGCCTCCAGCGCAGTCTGAGCCAATCAGCAATGGTGACATATTTCTTTGAATCTATATTTATGAGGGGAAGAACTAGTTTGGTGATGTGAGAGAGAGAGCGCGAGCCATTAGGAAACACTGACATGAACGAAAGACAATAATCCACACAAAGAGAGAGGAGGCGGGGAGGTGAGAGAGAGGACTACAGACACCCAGGTCAGTGAGGAGAAGAGAGGGGAGGGGTAAATGGAGGCCCCTGCAGCCCATGGAGGTTTAATGGCAGAGCAGATATCCACATGTTGGCCATGGAGGACTCCACATCAGAGAAGCAGGCTCTGCCTGAAGGAAGCTGTGACTATGTTGAGAGCTTGTGATGGAGCAAGAAGACACCAGAGACACTCAAAGCCAGAGACAGGGCAGGGAAGGTCTGCTGGACTAGAGACCTGTCTATAGCCCATAGAGATCCCATGCCAAAGCCAGGAGCTGTGCTCAAAGAGGTCCGTGACTCCATGGGAAGCCCACATTGAAACACGTTCCTGGACTCTTTTAGCCTATGGGAAGGACCCCAGAACAGAAAGAGATGCATAGATGAACTGACTGCAACCCCCATTCACTGTCCCCTGTGCCACGGGTGTGGAGAAGGTAGAGAAATCAGAAGCAAAGTGATTTGAGCCTGGGAAGAAGGGAGGGGTGGGGGAAGGTGTTGTAAGACGTGGTTGTTATATCTCATTGTTCTACTCTGATTGGTAATGGATTAAATTGATTTTTCTTCCCTAAGTCGAGTCTATTTTGCCCATGACTGTAATTGGTACTTGAGCCCTTCCCATCCTCATTTCAACCCAAAAACCCTTTGTTATGTTTCTCTCCCCATTTCACCAGGTGGACGGGAGTGAGTGAAGGACCACGTGTTCATGGCTGAGGCTGAAACCATCACACTCAACAATCTACCAGATGTCTGCTGGAAGTATAATATGGCAGAAAGGAAACAGACTAGGAGGTTCCTGGAGTGTGTGGAAGACAACTTCCTGACACAGCTCCACTGCTGGACCTGTTGTTTGCAAACAGAGAAGACCTCGTGGGGGATGTGATGGTTGGAGGATGCCCAGGGCACAGTGATCATGAAATGACAGAATTTTAGATCCTTTGTGAAGCAAGGAGGGAGGTCAGCAGAACTGCCACCTTAGACTTCTGGAGGGCAGACTTCAGACTGTTTAGAAGACTGGTTGATAAAGTCCCTTGGGAGGCAGTCCTAAAGAGCAAAGAAGCCCAAGAAGGCTGGATGCTCTTCAAGAAGGAAATCCTGGAGGTGCAAGAGCAGGCCATCCCCATGTGTGAAAATCAAGCTGGCAGGGAAGAAAACCACCTTGGCTGAGCAAAGACTTTTGGGTGGATCCCAGAAAAAAGAGGAAAGTCTATGAGCTTTGGAAGAGGAGGAGGCTTCTCAAGAAGATTACAAGGAAAAAGTGAGGTCTTGCAGAGAAAAAATCAGAGGGGCTAAAGCCCAGCTAGAACTTAATTTGGCCAGCTCTGTGAAAGATAACAAAAAATGTTTCTATAAATATATTAACAACAACAGGAAAGCCAAGGAGAATCTTCATCCTTTACTGGATGCAGAGGGAACAATAGTGACAAGGGATGAGGATAAGGCTGAGGTACTTAATGCCATCTTTGCCTCTGTCTTTAATAGTAAGGCCAGCTGCTCTGTGGGTACCCAGCCCCCTGAGCCAGAAGCCAGGGATGGGGAGCAGATCGAAGCTCCCATGATCCAGAAGGTAATGGTTAGAGACCTGCTCAGCCAATTAGACATCCACAAGTCTGTGGGGCTTGATAGGGGCCACCTGAAGACACTGAGGGAGCTGGCAGAGGTGCTCACCAAACCCCTTTCCATCATCTACCAACAGTCCTGGCTGACTGGGGAGGTTCCACTTGACTGGAGGGTGGAAAATGTGACCCCCATTTACAAGAAGGGCCGGAGGGAGGATCCAGGGAACTACAGGCCTGTCAGTCTGACCTCGGTGCCAGGGAAGGTCATGGAGCAGATCATCTTGAGTGCTATCACACAGCACACACAGGCCAACCAGCTGCTCAGGCCCAGTCAGCATGGGTTTATGAAAGGCAGGTCCTGCCTGACCAACCTGATCTCCTTCTATGACAAGGTGCTCGCTTAGTGGACGAGCGAAAGTCTGTGGATGTGATGTACCTGGACTTCAGTAAAGCCTTTGACACCATTTCCCACAGCATTCTGCTTGAGAAACTGTCTGCAAATGGCCTGGACAGGCACACGCTCTGCTGGGTTAAAAACTGGCTGGATGGCCAGGCCCAAAGAATGGTGGGGAATGGATTTAAACCCAGCTGGAGGCCGGTCACAAGTGGTGTTCCCCAGGAATCAGTGTTGGGGCCAGCCCTGTTTAACATCTTTATCAGTTATCTGAATGAAGGGATTGAGTGCACGCTCAGTAAATTTACAGATGACACCAAGCTGGGTGGGACTGTTGATCTGGTTGAGGGAAAAAAGGCTCTACAGAGGGATCTGGACAGGCTGGATCAATGGGCAGGAACCAAAGAATCATAGAATCACAGAATGGTTTGGGTTGGAAGGGACCTTAAAGATCATCCAGTTCCAACCCCCCTGCCATGTGCAGGGACACCTTTGACTACATCAGGTTGCTCAAAGCCTCATCCAACCTGGCCTTGAACACTTCCAGGGAGGGGGCAGCCACAACTTCCTTGGGCAACCTGTTCCAGTGTCTCACCACCCTCACAGTGAATAATTTCTTCCTAATATCTAACCTACATCTACCCTCTTTCAGCTTAAAGCCATTTCCCCTTGTTCTGTCACTAACTGCTGTTATGAAAAGTCCTTCCCCAGATTTCTTGTAGGCCCCTACAGGTACTGGAAGGCCACTATAAGATCTCCCTGGAGCCTTCTCTTCTCCAGGGTGAACAGCCCCAACTCTCTCAGCCTGCCCTCATAGCAGAGGTGCTCCAGCCCTCAGATCATCTTTGTGGCCTCCTCTGGACTCGTTCTAACTGGTCCCTGTCTTTCTTGTGTTGGGAGAACTGTAAGAGGTTCAACAAGGCCAGGTGCCAGGTCCTGCGTTTGGGTCACAACAACCCCATGCAACGCTACAGGCTTGGGGAGCAATGGCTGGAAAGCTGCCTGGCAGAAAAGGACCTGGGGGTGTCGGTCGACAGCCGGCTGAACATGAGCCAGCAGTGTGCCCAGGTGACCGAGATGGTCAACAGCATCCTGGCCTGTATCAGGAATAGTGTGGCAAGCAGGACCCTGTACTTAGCTTTGGTGAGGCTGTACCTTGAATACTGTGTCCAGTTTTGGGCTCCTCACTACAAGAAGGACATTGAGGCACTGGAGCATGTCCAGAGAAGGGCAATGAAGCTGCTGAAGGGGCTGGAGAACAAGCCCTATGAGGAGTGGCTGAGGGAACTGGGATTGTTTAGTCCAGAGAAGAGGAAGCTGAGGGGAGACCTCACTCTCTGCAACTACCAAGTTGTGCCAGGGAAGGTACAGACTGGATGTCAGGAAATACTTCTTCACTGAAAGGGTTCTCAGGCACTGGAATGGGCTGCCCAGGGAGGTGGTTGAGTCACCATCCCTGGAGGTGTTTAAAAGGTGGCTAGATGGGGTGATCGGAGATATGATTTAGTTGTGGACAGGTATGGTTGGACTCGATGATCTCAAAGGTCTTTTCCAACCAATGTTTCTATGATTCTACAGTGGTGATTCTAAAGCTAGCTCTATAATTTAGTTAATTAAAATGAAGGGGATTTTTTTTCCTTTAATGAACTGTTACATCTCAGACAAGATGTATATCCTGTTTCATTTTAAAAAACAGGGAATCCAAAACCCAGAAAATTAATGTTAAAATGAAATTATTAATTATAAAATTATAATTACTTTAATATTTATTTTAATTAAAATTATTTAATTTAATATTAAAATACAATGGTATGTATAAGTATAACCATATAATTATATTATATTTTAAATTATTAATTTATAAAAGAAAACAATTTAAAAATAATTTTACATTAATTTTTTTGTGAAAATACCAGACTATGCCTGATACTTACTCTTTTTACTGATTAGACACCTTATTCCACTTATTCAGTGCTACTGAATCACTGTAAAATATGTAATTTTTTCATACTTCTAGAAGGATCTTCCTTAAAAGTTATGTGAAGAAAAGTAGATTTTTCTTATTTATTGTTTTAAAGACTAAAATAAAGGAAATATAGTGCATAGTTATAAACTTATTGTTAAAGTTATTCTACATGTGAATTCAGAACCCTTTTTTATAATGTAGGCTGCAGTTAAAGATAGGCTATTTGTAGTCAGTCCTGGTCAGTACATCTCATGATGTACTTAAAAAAACTTGAAATGAATAGAGAGATGGAGATAAAGAATGACTTGCATATGAGAAAAAAAAACTAAATAAGCTTGAACTCTGCAGCCTAGAAAAGAGGCATTTAATAGAGATCTATGCTTTTAATGATAGAGATCTATGAATTGCACAAAGGATGTGACTCATTTTCTCCTCTGCTAGGAGGCATCAAATTAAACTGGTAGATTGTAGGTCCAAAATAAAGGGATTTTTTTTCCTACAGCACAACTGAAATGTGGATTTTAATAGTTGCTGTGGGATATTGTTGATGGCAAAAGTTTTTGTCAGTTCAAATAACAAGACTAATTCATGGAAGAAAATGTTACTAAATACAAAGATACCATCTCTGGCTCAGGAAGTCCCTGAAACACAAGTTTATTACAGAGGAGTACCATTACATTCTTTCCTTGTTCTGATACTCTTCCCTAAGGATCTGGTGCTAGTCATACTTAAATATAAGTATTTGGGGCTAGATGGATCTTTGCATGTGCATCTGTTCTTATGTGGTGTATTTCAGATCATTATTCCTATTGCAGCTATGCAAATGTGTGGATATCCTGCTTACAACACAGTTCAGCAGCTGAAAAATGAGAAACTGCAAGTGATAAGCCAAGTTTAGGCAAGCCACTCAGAAGTGCCCTGTGGAGCCTCAAGAGCCCATACACTGTAACTAGGAATTTCAATGCAATATGAAAGGAACAGTAAGAATAATAATTAGCACTGATATTATCTAATGGCATGGTTCAACTTCTACCAAAGACTTGTAGTCTGGTAGAATGGGAATTAAAGTCGTGCTGCCTTTCTGTTTCTGTTTCCTCTTCTAAGAAATGGGAAGACACCCTACAGTCTACTCCGTCTGTAGTTGAAGAATGCCACATATGAGGCAAGTCAGGCTACACATCCCATTCTGATCACAAAAGTTGAAACTTTAGTGAGGCTTCCTGTTTTATTTGAGAGAAAAACAGAAATATCCTTTGTTTTCAGGCTTATTTATCCCTCAGGTCATGTTTGCCATTTCTGCCTTTGAAGTTGTGAAAAAAAATTGTGTTAACTTTTGCCAAACCACTGTGACGAGTCTTTAAAAATGATACATTTTTATAGGGCTACTATGGGTATCTTGAAAATGTACTTGAGATGTTATATCTAGGATGTCCCATCTGTTCTGTTCTCAGGGACACCAAGTCCCAGCTTGCTGGTTGTCTAGTCCTTCAGTAGTAAAGCTTTGGTGCTGCCTGGTTATTAGATCCAGTGCTGCACCAAGCAGTTCACTCCTTTTCAACATTTCAGTCAAAACAGCCAACACAACTTACACAGAAATTCTTTTTCCCCTATGGCAGTAATCTATATTCCAGGTTTTTGTTTCTAGATTCCAGGCTACTTTAGTCATTAATTTTCCTATTAAAGGAAAAAGAAATAAGATTATGATGCTGAAGAAAAAAAATCCTATTTTGTCTTCTGTACCTCTTTGTTCCATAACTGAACTCAAAAGAGAAAAGCTTTCTTACAAAAGTTCATTGGGAGTCAAATAGTAATTTTGGAGACATGAGTATTACTCAAACAACAGACAAGCAACTAGCAGCTAAGAAGAGCAGAGGTCCTAGACATAATGTACTTCCTTTCAAACCTTGATAAAGTGTTTAAAGATTTGCCAATATGTCATGGAAACCTTATGACACCATTCTTCAGAAAATTCTGCTTCTATGGTCTTTGATGTCTCCATTTTTTCCTTCTTTTTATCATTAGTGACCGAGTCATGAAATGCTAGTGAAAGAAGACAGCTGCATTTCCATTCCTGTCTTTTGCTGGTTGTTCATCAGGGAAAGATAGTTGCTTGTTTAATGCTTATGTTTATTAGAAGAAGAAATGGATGGGATAAGCAAAATCAAAGTAATGGCCAGTGTTGTGCAAAAGGAATAGCTCTACAGGGACACACAAAAGGAGTGAAACTGCGAAACTGGGCATGCAGCATAAATGAGCCTGGCACACTAGTCTGGATAGTGGGAGTATGGGAGTGGGATAAGGAATGCAGCTGGGACAACAGGGAATACCACACCTACGCAATGGCCAGGGTGGTCTGCATTTGGTTCTCCTCTGCAGAGCTTTGTGTACTGGGTTTGCTTCTAGGGTAGAAGATGACACTGAGCATTGGAAAGGACTACTCCACCCACACACATGTTCACTTAAATGTGCGGTTGGGAGAACTGGGGAAGATGAAAGGACCAGAAATTTCACCCTTGATGCCATACAGCCTTCATTCTACTTTGAGAAAAGCATTTATTTGATGCAGCTTTGTATACGATGTCCTGTTCCCTGAAAAATGAGACAAGCAAACACCAAATAGAAGTTTCCTTCTGCACAGTTTCCAAGCCACTTTTTCAGCAAATCTGGAGCCCCAGAAATTCTCTTTCTATATTCACTCAGCCTCCCATTCACACTTGCTTCTTCTGATGGCTGACAGCTTTCTGCCTCTTACCTGCATTTTACCAAGCTAGATGCTTAAGTGCTTGATTTTTTTAAAAAAAGATGAGGACTTGCATCTTCTTCAGCAAAACTTTCAAGCAGAATTAGTATCTTTAAAAGCAGGCTACTTCGACACAAGCTAATGAATTGAAGTGTCTAAATTCAAGCACTCTCATTTGAGGGGTAGGCAGTTACAAATGCTAGAACAGAGAACACCAGCAAAACACTTCTAAATGGAGATGAACTTTCAGGCTTCCTGAAACAGCAATAGATTTAAGCTTTAAGCTACAAAGGAAATGAATAGTTTGGTTGCCTGAGGACGTCTCTTCTCCCATACTTTGGACTCATCAGTACTGCTTTTAATTTCTTTCTGTATATTCTTTACTCTTTTTTTATTCTCTCTCAGTGACCCTCAACTTCCCATGTGACAGAAATGCACAGAAAAACTGACACGGAACACTGAGAAAATCTGGGGGAGCTCTCGAAAATATTACAAATTTTTACCTTACTCTTACTCTCCTTTGGAGAAAGGAGACTACGAGATGACTTCTTGTTCTGACCCACTATGGCCTTTCTTATGTTCTTGTAATTGAGATTGTGACATGGAAGCAGTAAATGAAAATCTCTTCTACAGCAGTAGGAGGGAAGAGTAGTATGAAAGCTGCATGGAACAGAAAATGGGAAGTCAGAAATCAAATTGCCTACAATACACAGTTTTAGAAGAAGAGTTGGAGGAATACACAATAGAAAATATTTCTATTTTCTCCACAACATGTAGGTTAAAGACACAAAATCTAATTCTCTAAATATTTTTATATAGTTTACTCATTTCTAATCATATAAATTGATTTCAAATTCTAAGCCTCCAACCAGCAAAGTAGAAATTTATATTCATCAGGCACTTTTATTTTTGCACTTGAAGTTACTTTAAGACTTTTGAAGTAAACTTAGTTTTGGCATCTAATATAACTTAGTTGCATTAGAAATCAGTGCTTTTGAAACTTCTTTTACATACACGGACAGACTTCCTGGCCTGGACTTTTCCTCTGCGAGCTCCGGCCCTCGCTGCACCCTGATTTGTAACTCCATAGACCGAAAAGGACTGTCCATAGACCCACATTCTCTTTACTGTATAAAAAGCAGTATTATTAGTATGAATGAGTGTAAAAGGGAAGTAATAGATATTCAGTTTTATTCTGTACCAGGTAATGAAAATTAGCCTTGTCTGTGTCAGTTCCAACTTTGGGCACAAGAGGTAGATGTTTTCACATTAAACTTCCAGCATTACCGAACAACTTCCTGGTAAACTGCAAGGTAAGCAATGATCAGGAATTTTTCGGTTCCTCTTCTCTGTTTATGTAGGAATACATTTACAAAAAGTGAAATTAGTTGTAAAGATGTGATGTGGAGAAGGGAAGTAGTCATGAATTGACTTACAGTGAACTACCATGACTTATTTGTATTTGCCTAGGCAATTGATCTTAGGGCAATGTCTTGTTAATATTTTGTTCTCCAAATACTATTATATGCACTTACACGCACTTATGAGACCAGAGTACACACAGTGAAGCTGATTTTGTGGGAGATGGAGAGTACATGTCCCTAGCATTCACCTTCCCTTCACTTAATCTAATTATTTTCTACATGAGTTAGGACTACTTTCTGAGTAATATCTTGCTCTCTGCAAGCTAAGCAATTAATGATTAAAAGCCAAGAGCAGCCGTAACCTCAGACACTATTAAGTTTTAAACAGTGTTATGTTTACATTCTGTGTTTTTTGGGGGGGGGTTAAAATAAGATGTCATAGGGAAGAAATACTTGAGTCCATTAAAATATTTGCATTTTTAATATTTTGAGAATTCTTCCATTCCTAAATATAATGGAGAAAAAATAGCACGTAACCTGTATTTATTTTCCACAGGGACCCATACACATACTCCCTGGTTAACTGCTACCTAGCAGAAGGATTATTGATTGTGATTTTTTTAAAGGGAACTATGAAAGATTTTTATATTAATGCAAACATGAGTATTGCTTTATGTATGGACCTAAGTCAGATGATTATGTTCAAAATAGTATCTGTCTGCCTTTGTGTGTATGTTCATCAGGAGACTCATTAACTTTAATGTAGTTATTTACGTGAGTGAGGATTGCTTGCATGAATAGAAGTTTCAGAAGGGGAACTTACTTCACCATATGTTGTGGCCTGGAAAACTTTTATAGGAACTGCAGCCAATTACAGACTTCTACTTCTTCTACTACTTTTTTCAAATCGCCATTTCTAAATGTTGTCTGAAGGTTGTATTTGTATTGACAGTAAAAAAAATATTGTATAGAGAATAGTTTTTACTTCAAAGGAGTCTGAAATTACTTGCCATTAATTTTCTGCAATCCTTTGTTCTGGTTCCTTTATGGGATGAACATAACTTTTTCTGTGATAGAGACTTCCAATATTTAGAGCATCAATTTATGCAGTTATTGTGTAATAATCTGTATTCACTGTGAAAACTGACTAATGCAGATTCCTGTATCCACAATACTGACTTTCCCCAGTACTGAATTGTATCTGTTCAATTTTGCTCAAAGGTTTGATGATCTATGTAAATAATCTCTGCCTGAGCAGATGGTCTGTAATTGTAGCCTCACACACTGCAAAATACCAAACAAAATAAAATTAGCCTTTTGTTATTCCTTGTACCATTCATTGGCTTGTCAGCCATTTACTGCATTCCAACAGATGTTCAAGTTGTTATAGCTGAAAGTGAAGAAGAATTGAAGTAATGTATTTGACAATACTCTCAGACTTCTCTGAGATTTTATCCTACTATTTCACAACAGTAAGAGCATGAAAACAGTATGTAATAGTGCAAATTCTGCATGAGGAAAATAGCGTTAGTTCAGGGTTTTCTACTTGAAAATTTTCACTACTTACATTTTAAAACTAGGTATGAGGTTATGTTAATTTAGTACCTTTCTTTACACAAATACAGCATTCTCAATGTAAAAGAATCGCATTTTCTCATAAATATTAAATCAGCTGTGGAACAATAAGTGAAGAAAACCCCAGCTAATGCAATTATGTTCTTCCAAAACGCTTCATATTAGCAATCCAAATAGATTCTATTACTGTAATGTCAATAATTCAGGAATTTAAGTGGAAAGAACTGAATGAGACAGGCTTGCACAGTAAAGCACTATCACTGGTTGCCCTGGGATGTTTCTAGAAATTTCTGTCAGCACAGACTTATTACAGACTTGGTCAGTAAAGAGTCCATATTAAGCAAAACTAGTCCAGCCTGCAGAAGCTCAATGTGACTTTAAATAAACTGCCTTGCTTATCAGCCAAAAATGGCTGTTACATGCACAGACCATAGACATGCCCTGTCCAGTCACCCAGGCAGTGAGAAGCCAGGCAGTGAGAAGCCAGGTGGGTCTGCAGTGCTCCAGCAATATGTGTTTTAGGTCACAGTACAGATCAGTTACCACAAAACAGTTTTGCAGTGGTTCCTTTTTTTGGCTTCACATCCTGACTGACCCACTTGACACATTTATAGTAATAAGGTTCAAAGCGTAGCCCCCATCCCAGTTCTTTACTACACAGAGCAAGAGCAGCCTAATGGAAGGTTGAGTCATATGCCATAATACAGTAGTACATAAAGCAACACATAAACTACAGCTTATGAATATATAAACTAGGTTATGAATATGTAAGCTTGCCTATGATGTGTGATTAGCTTTTGTGAAGCATATAGTTGCAATATACTTAGGTGATAGAATGAGTTACACAAGGAAATTTAAGTACAATGAATTTACAAAACCAGGCAAGTTTGGAATTCTGAGCTGGATTTGGTTTCCTGTTTGAGTACCCAAAATGTACCAGACAAGAAGGTAAATGAAGCTTGCAGAACCAGTGGAAAATAATGGGATGATGAATTGTGATGGCTACTTCAAACTCAACATCTGCTACCTTAAAATAAGGTGTGTGATATTTAATGCTATGCACCTTACAGTTCTTAATGTTTTAGAATAACAATGTATGGAAAAAAAGCTAAACACAGCAGAACTTAGCTGAGACACTGGAAATTGTTTGAGAAATATTGGAGAATAGTGATAAACTTGAAAAATAATTCCAGCTATTAGTAAAATATGAATAGTTTACACACTTTTGAACTATATTATTTATATTTTTCAGAAATTTAATCTTGTTAAGTGAGGAGTTACAATAGCATATTAGCAGTGAGAATGTAATTTAATAGTGCAGTAGTTAACAGTAGCTCTCCAGTGACTATGTAGACAGTTGTGAAAACTTAATAAAAAAGTAATTCCTCATATACATATTGCTATTTTAGCACCATGTAGACTCAGATGTTTAATTAAAATAATTACTTAAATAGCCCCAGCTAGTCTTTTCATAATGAAATTGAGATTTGATATGGCCTTCTACCTGCTTGTTAGCTTAATTGAACTGAGGTATATTTTTAATTTTGTTTTTTTATTTTTGTTGTTGGCTCCATTTAACCCATTATCCTTCCTCCACTCCAGACTAATTATCTTATCATTACCCCAGTCCTTGTTCAATAACCTAGTCCTATCAGTATGGCCAGAGTACCATATACGCAATTTAGACTTTTGTAGAATGAGTTAATTCCAGAAAGAACCTGTGTTTCCTCTTCATAGACCAAGTTTTAGAATATGCATTGACTCTTATTTCAAATTAAGTGTTCTGTACTGTGACTACCATTTAGGAGAACAGTGTCTATTTCTTCACTGTATTGACAAACTATCCATTAACTTGACACAGTATCTGATTAGCCTTGTTAAACTTCAGTGTATTTGAACCCAAATTCACATAATTCAGCCTTAGCCTCCATTTTTCTATCTTTATTTGCTAGACATAGCAATCTTGTTTTCCCTGTGCTTATATTATTAAGCATAGGTTTGGGACTAGAGTTTATCATAGTTTTTCCAGTTTTCTTAAAGTGTATACGGACAGCATGGCATAAGTAACCTTTTATATCTTATAAATACATCTGAATAGATATATTTTTATTTAAGTTTTGCACATTCATCTGAGTTTTTCAAGGGAAGTACTAGTAATGAGAAGGTCCACTTCACTGAGTGGCAGAGGGACTGAAAACTTCCCAGTTTGTGCTTATCAGATCCAACTGGGAAGTGCAAAAGGCTTTTTATATAGAACTGGGGAGGATTAATTAAACTGCAGCTTTCATTTTAGGAAAGGTCATGGATACTTGGATATGGGAAAAATATCAATAGAATAATTTAGGTCGTTTTACACAGCAAAAATCAGACCGCTGTCAAAATGGTTCTTGTGAAGCTCTTTGGACAGCAGCCCCAACTGCTAATAGTGTTGGTAATTCTGTGCAGAGCTAACTTTCCAGAAATTTCTTATAGCTCACTGGACTCTTTTGTATTAAAATGGTAACTAAATTGAGGTTAGAACTAATGAACCTGCAGTGAAAAGAAACCTCTTCTCTCAATTAATAGCACAAATTTAGATTATCCCAGAAACATGATTATGAAAGTGTGGAATAAGCTAGTCAAACTATTTTAGCAGCTTTATCTGGCAGAGTAAAAATCACTCAGAAGTTCTGGCTATTAATTTTAATACACAGCCTCCAAACATATCACTGAAATGAACATTGCTCTTTTTGCTGTAACAAAATGTGAAATTCAAGGAGCTAGTTATATTTTGCAAGAACTTAAGTGGCTCATGTGCCACACATTTAAATTTTACTGTCACTTCCATCCTACTGTTTGACTTGCACTCATATAAAATTTTCAGATGTGTTCTTTGGAGGATGAAACTCATTGCTGCTCTTCCAGGACTGCCCTTCTGCAATTCACTTATGCTAAATTATGCTTAAGCATAATTTTTTCCTACTTGAAAAAAGGTGAAAGTTAAATCCTATTGTCCAAGCTTTTACAACTAAGTATACATTGTTCAGTAAGTGGCAGGATCGCATTTAGGCTGTTGCCAAAAAGGACAAATAGGAGGATATTTTGCTCCTCTTACTTAATTGAATAATTCTGTTGTGCAGATTCTGTGGTAAATTGTTTCTTTGTTTCTTGTTTTAATTTATCTTAAAATTACCAGAGATACTGTAGTAATTTGCTTCATATAAATAAATGCATGTAATAAGAATGACTAATCTCTTTATGAACAAAAGCTAGCTTTGGAAAAATTTATTTCTGTTAAATAAGGAGAATAGTGCTACTTCTACCATCCTGACTTAGTATCTCCCTTTTGCAAATCCTGAAAAACAGTAGACATTATGTAATTCAGAAATTAAAAATGCATGAGTGCTTTCACTGATTAGAATACATGAACATAATTTTCATATTTGTATTTGATTAGCAAGGGACTAAACAAACATATATTCTTTGCTCAGCCTGGTAGTATATTTCCTGGCTTTTGGAAATATACTACCTAATTTGAAAATACCCTCCAAAAAAATGCTAAGTGCACAGAAATGTGTGGCAAATGATGATACTTTTGGAAACAGTTCTGCAAACATAACAAATCTTAAAAAGAAAAGCTATTACTGAGACTGCAGTAATTTTTGTTTTAGTGGTTATGGAACAGACATCAACACTCACAAAAGGGCACAAAAACTGAAGAGGGATACTGTTCTTAAAATTAAGGCAGATTTGCAAATTTCCATTGGTACCCCAAAAGATTTGTAAACTGTTCTAGGAAAAGCCTATTGATCATCACCAATTATTTCTCATTAGGAAGAATGGCAGAGAAAGCAAAGGTATGTATGACCCTTGAGAGGGAACAAAACCACAAGGAACAGGATTTATTACTGGAGACCAAAGAACTCAATTCTAAAGTAGACATACACTCGATCAGATATATCACATCCTCTCTTCTCTTCTCTTCTCTTCTCTTCTCTTCTCTTCTCTTCTCTTCTCTTCTCTTCTCTTCTCTTCTCTTCTCTTCTCTTCTCTTCTCTTCTCTTCTCTTCTCTTCTCTCTTGCTATTAACTATGAATTGAGTCTTTGATAAGTAGATCAGATGTGGACGGATATATTGCAAAAGACAGCATGTGGACCTATATGCAAGGTGAGTAAAGCAACTGTATATACAAATTACCATTATAATAACCTGATATTTTATTACTGTACTAGCCAAGTAAATACAATTGTCCCTAATAATACTAAAAGTTACCTATCCTGGGATTTTTGAGTACTTATCACTATCCTCTCCTTCCTCTCCAGTATCATCAGCTACTGTATGTAAAGGACTTAACCCTAGTTCTGGAAAGGAGTCACTACATGGTCTGCCTGAGCAATTCACGTGGGTGGCTAATATGTAATAATGAAGATACTGAAAGACAATTTAGTAAGCTGATGAATGTGATGGGCAGCTACTTAATTGCACAGGAGAAAGTTAATTCACTACTGAAGTGTCATTATTTAAGTAATGCTTGTCTGTTCAACGGGCGTCTACTTAATAGAGATGTTATTAAAGCTAAATTACAGCAAAGCTGTGAGACATCTCCATCTAAACAAGATAGGAAAGCCAAAATGAGCAATGAGATACTTATTTTAGAAATTTTTAGTTTAGCAATTTATTGTAATTACTGTTGGATACTATATCTTTCATTGCTTCATCACTTCATGTTGGAGACACCAGATTTGTATTTTTGTTGTTCTAAGTATATAAGTAATATAAAGCAATATAGAAGTGGGTTTTTTATTATTTAAACAGCTATTTAGTTGAAGAACTGATACGAAGCCACATAAGTTAGTATTTAATATGAACTGCTAGATAAAAATGGGCATGTGGGAAGGTCAACTTGAAATTTTCAGTCTCTCACGGTTGCGACAAAAAAGATTTAAAATGTACTAAAATTGTTACCTGCAAGATATAAAATTAGCACAGATGTTAAAATCCCTCTTTTGCTATTATTTAAATCTCGTTTTTAGGGCAGGCTTTTGTTCTGGAGCAGAGAGAGGAGTTAAATATTAATATAAATAGATCACAGTAATACAAATCTTGATCACTAAACTTGTATCAAAACAATACCTAATCAACCCGAAGCCTTAAAAACATGGGCCAAAGAAATTCATGGAAGAGATAATTCCTCTAATGCACTCTTGTGCATTTCTTTTTATCTTCATATTTTTAGTAACCCAAGAAACCCCCAATAATACAATTTAAATATTCCTAAGACTTTCACTGTCAATCAGCAATAGAAGCTAAATGCAATACGTACCCACATTTCTGTGATATTTGGGTGGTAACACAAAATTTAAACTCCTTTCTTTTCTACTTTTATGTCCATTACATCAAGAGATCAATATATGGGGACAGCCTCACAAATTCTGTTATTGTCAGAAGTTATTCTGCACTGACATAGATGAGGAGACAATAAAAAAATAGACTCCTTAAATGTCAAAAAGAGACACTAAGTTTGTTTTCCTAATAATCTTGAGATTCTCTGTACAGAATCTTCTCTGTTTAGAGTAGGCCAAATGGGAAATTGAAATTATTTATATTTAATTTTTATTTTTATACATAATAGAAATTGTATATTTATTTCATTCTTGAAATTTATTTCAACCCAGATGATTGTTCTTTTCATTAATGTGTTGTGATAGTTTAACTTAGCAGGCAACCAAACAAGACATAGCCACTTGCAGCCCCCCCCCCCCCCCCCCCCCCCCCCACCCCCCGCCCCCTTTCCCATCATCCAGGGAATCAGGGAGAACTGGGGGGTAAAGGTCAGGAGACTTGTAGGTTGAGATAAGAACAATTTCATAAGTAGAGTAAAAAGAAAATTAAAATAATAAGAATAATAAGAGTAATAACGATAATGACTATATATGAGTGATGCAGAGTACAGTTGCTCACCACCTGCTGATAATGATCCCAGAAGAGCAAAAAGGAACCCCAAAACCAAAATCACAATCCCAGAAGAGCGAGCCCGAGAGCCCCCTTTCTGGTCAGCCCTGGTTAATAGACTAAACATGATGTAATACAATATGGAATATCTTATTGGCACATCCAACTGTCAATTTTGGGTTTCACTAACTGCTACACTTCTCCATCCCCCCTTCCAGTCCTTTCTTCTTGCAAACTGCCCAAGCACAGTGTCCTTGTAGTTATCAATGTTGTTCTCATAACAATCCCTACTGGAACCAAAGCACAGTGCTTTCGAGCTACTAAGAAGAAAATTAACCCTATCCTAGCATAAATCAGGACATGTGTTCATCTGCTTTTCTTCCTTGGTTGTCAAAAGTACCACACAGTGGTGTAATAACTTATACACAACAAAAAAGACCACTGATGTTTAAACAAGTTGTTTCAACTGTGTTTTGTATTTACACAGCTTCTTTTAATGTAAAACAGTTTAATTCAAAGTTTATTCTTCATGTAAAAAATTAGCCTTTCAAATTGCTTAGTGCATTTATTATCTTAAAATATTAATTATTTTAGTAATGCTAAGTATTATTTAGTAATACTTAGTAATCTTTAAAATAAAATGGCTACTGACATTTTTTTTCATTTAATTGACTAAGGTCTGGCATTGAAAAAATCTTGTTTTCTCCACCTGCAAAGAATGGATAAACAACAAAACATATTTATTTACTCACAAGTCATGTCATAATTTTACATTAGATTTTGATGTATTTTTATGTGTTTTCTTGCTTAAGCTGCATTTCTTGAAATACAGAAGTGATTTGCATTGTGATTTCCCTTTTTCTGCTAGATTCAGAAGGTTCAGGTTCAGACTAAAGGCCTAACTTGTCATCCTTTATTTGTGTGAACATTCCTTCATCATTTCAGTATTTCTTGTCTTAGTTGAGTCTTCATACAATAAAGGGCGTTTCAGTTAAGCATAAAGTGTGGCATTCAGCTTTAATCACATATGCTTGGATTTTTTTTTTTCTTTTTCACTTATGAATATTTTATATCTTTTTCTTTTCCTTTGATCAATCAATTTCAAAAGTTCATTTCTTTCTTCAAGAGGACTGGAGAAAATGTTGCTGAATACATAGCTTAATGTTGAAAAATTTTAGTGCAGTATTAAAGGAAATTGTTAAAAACCCAAGTTTAATTATTCTACTCTGTCACTGAAGACAAAGAGAGTTTTGTTTACACAGGTTTGACCTCTAAAGCATGCCAGATGTTGTGGAATGAGCTATATATGAACTGAAATAGATGTTTACTCTTCAGAAAGTTAGGTGTGAAAAGACATCCTTTAACCAATCACTTTTTCCTTTTTTTATCATCTGTCCATTTCTACATGAATTTGATTTTTATTTTTACTCTATTGAGTGCCTTTCTTTGTCCTTGACAAGTAGGAAAAAGGCTTTATTGCTGAGATCATGAAGTAAGTACTCTACAAAATAATTCCTGCTTCAAAAATAATAATGTATGAGTAAGTTACTGGCAACATATGGTTTCACTTACACAAGACATCACCTGATACAGTGGAGAAAGTCTCAGTAATTCTTTATCTCTTCCCAATATTTTATGGCATCTTTGAAAACTGTTTTACTGTGTTCTTCTATGTATTGATGACTCCGCATTCAAATTAGGACAAAGTAGCTTTCTCAGTTGGCTATTTTGGAATGTGATTGCTCTTTGACTTAAAAGAGCTCTTTTCCAATTAATATTGCCTTGCTCATTAGGCTTAGAAAGTGGGTTTCTTATTAACCAGCTTTGGTTTGACCTCTTTTTGCCAAGACTTTACAATATTCTGTCAACATTTTAAAATATTCTGAAAATAGGACAACTTTCCAAAGCAAGCCTTGTGGGAGCCAGAGCTTACTTGTGAGAATCAACTTGGTGAGAAGTCAGACTGAGACATCGACGGAGCCTTCTTCTGCACTCACCAGCTCAACTCTTCATACGGTCATCTTTGTTGTATAGTTATCCAGATTCAGAGTCTTACTGGTCAGCACCTACAAATACTGTAACTTGCTCATAGTTATGGAACAGAAGTACAATAATGAGAGCCATGAGATCTAGCATCACTTCTAATGGTGATCTTGAATGATTTGTCCACTTCGTAGTCTTTATGTCTTCTAGAAAGTACTACCATGCCTTGACTTTACAAATAAAAACCAGTAAACTTGCAGAGGAACATTCCAGGAGGAGGGGATGTTAGACATCGTATTTCCAGCACGACAGATCAAAGTTTTGTCAGCTGAGCAGAAAGGCCTTTCAAATTCACAGGAATTCAGCATATACACTTATGTGTACCTGCAACATAATTCCTCTCTTACATGCATGCTCTATCAGGTAGTACTTACCGAACACTGTTATAGATCAAAAAAGTGCATAAAAACACAACCTTTCAGTTGTGCCATGTCTGATGTATTAATCCAGTGGTACGTTATTTCTCTTGATCAATACAACGGATGTGACAACCAGATTGGCTGATACAAGCAATTACATAAACTGCATTTAATAAATTACAGCAATGCAGGATATCAAGCGTTTTATGTTGAATTTGTTATTTCCAGTTTAGTGTCTAACATATTTCCAATATATGATACTTGGATTCAACTTAGAAGAAGGAATGAAAATAGGCATTTAGGAAATTGTGAAGAAATGTTTCTGTTGCTGTATTGTGTTGTGTAAATGCATTTTAAAACTGTCAAAATTCTTTCTAGCTTGCACCAGGCATTAACCAAACAGCTCGTATTGTTTTGACTGGAAATAGTATGATTATACTTTGGAAACTTTGAAAATTGCCACAATACATAAATATACATTATATGAGATTTAAATTATTGCTTATTTCTGTCTCAGACCAGATGTTTTTAATTTTAAAACTCATGTAAGGGATTTCTATATTGGTATTATTTATTACAGGTTATATTTTAAATACTAGCAATATAATGTGTATTTTTATTACTTAATATTTTAAATGTTATATAGAATATAATAATGATAATGTTGCATAGTAGTATTATATAATATTAATGCTTTGGTATGATAAATAATTTGTTATCTTTTATACATTATACATTGTATACTATATATATTACATCTTGGTATATATTCAACTGAGTACATGGCATACAGCTATATTTGAAATCAGAAGAGAAATCACAGAATCACAGAATCACAGAATGTCAGGGATTGGAAGGGACCTCAAAAGATCATCTAGTCCAATCCCCTGGCAGAGCAGGAACACCTACATGAGATCACACAGGAAGGCATCCAGGCGGGTCTTGAATGTCTCCAGAGAAGGAGACTCCACAACCTCCCTGGGCAGCCTCTTCCAGTGCTCTGTCACCCTCACAGTAAAGAAGTTCCTTCTCAAATTTAAGCGGAACCTCCTGTGTTCCAGCTTACACCCATTTCCCCTTGTCCTATCATTGGACATCACTGAGAAGAGCCTGGCTCCATCCTCCTGACACTCACCCTGCATATATTTATAAACATTAATGAGGTCCTCCCTCAGCCTCCTCTTCTCCAAGCTAAAGAGGCCCAGCTCTCTCAGCCTTTCCTCATAAGGGAGATGTTCCACTCCCTTAATCATTTTGGTGGCTCTTCGCTGGACTCTCTCAAGCAGCTCCCTGTCCTTCTTGAACTGTGGGGCCCAGAACTGGACACAATATTCCAGATGTGGCCCCACTAGGGCAGAGTAGAGGGGAAGGAGAACCTCTCTTGACCTACTGACTACACCCCTTCTAATGCACCCTGGCATGCCATTGGCCTTCCTGGCCACAAGGGCACAGTGCTGGCTCATGGTCATCCTGCTGTCCACCAGGACTCCCAGATCCCTTTCCCCTACACTGCTCTCTAGCAGATCATTTCCCAACCTGTACTGGAACCTGGGGTTGTTCCTGCCCAGGTGCAACACCCTACACTTGCCCTTATTATATTTCATTAAGTTTTTCCCTGCCCAGCTCTCCAGCCTGTCCAGGTCTCTCTGGATGGCAGCACAGCCCTCTGGAGTGTCAGCCACTCCTCCCAGCTTTGTGTCATCAGCAAACTTGCTGACAGTGCACTCTGTTCCCTCATCCAGGTCATTGATGAATATATTGGATAAAACTGGTCCTAGTACTGACCCTTGAGGGACTCCACTAGACACAGGTCTCCAACTAGACTCTACCCCATTGACCACCACTCTCTGGCTTCTTCCCACCAGCCAGTTCACAGTCCATCTCACTATCTGATCATCTAATCCACACTTCCTCAATTTGGCAGCAAGGATGCTGTGGGAGACCAAGTCAAATGCTTTGCTGAAATCAAGACAGACCACATCCACTGCTCTACCATCATCCAGCCACCTAGCTGTGTTTTCATAAAAGTCTAGAAGGTTGGTCAAGCATGACTTCCCCTTGGTGAAGCCGTGCTGACTGCCCCTAATGACCCTCTTATCCTTGATATGCCTAGAGATGGCACCAAGGATAAGTTGTTCCATCACCTTCCCAGGGATGGAGGTGAGGCTGACTGGTCTGTAGTTACCCGGGTCCTCCTCTTGCCCTTTTTGAAGACTGGAGTGCAAGTTTTCCCTCATTTGCACACTAATATAGTCTCTCACCTATACACCTATTCCTTGAAACTTGGAGAAACATGACATTTTTAAGGGGTATTGGTGCACACACATGCAAACACATGGACTGAATTACAGCAATTCCTTAGGAAACACTTCATGCAGAATTCCTATGTCTTTCTGCCAGCTCTCTCTAAGAAGCTAGAGATCCTCTATCAAAACTATGAGATTCATCTAAGAGACTAACACTAAGGGAATTACTTCTTGACACTGATAGCTTTAAAATTAATTTTATTATTTAGATTCCAAATATGCCAAAACCAGTACATTATACTGCTCTCTTGTCTAATACTAGACAAACAAACCTCAATTCACTCCCAATCTACTTGTTGCATGAATAGTAGCAAACTAGTGTGGTTACATTTCTAAAAAAGGTCCTCCTACAAAGTAAATACTTTGTATACTCTGCAAGTCTAAAATTTTACTTAAAGCAATAGATGGCTTGAAAAGGAGCATTCCTTTATACAATACAAACCACAGAGCTACATGAGAAGAACCTTGAAGTGATAACGTGGCTTTTTTATCTCTTATATGACATACTTTCAGAGGAGGGATATCCCAAAAACTTACACATGGAACTCTGACATTTTCTGCATAATAATTTTAGTCATGCTATTAAGATACTAATAGGCTACCTTTAGAGTATATCTGTATTTTAATTGTAATTCACTTAAAACGTCACAATGCACCAAACATCTGCCCAGTATTAAAATATGTTCAATATTCAAGAATTTAGTATGTGCCAGAGGAGCCAGACCTTCCCTGATTTCTCAACATTTCCCAAGCCTTAAGCCCCTGCCCCAAGATACCCAGGAATTAACATAGTTTAATGGAATTTTTCAAATATTTTCCTGCAGAGACTAGAGGCCTGGAAGCCAGCATACTTCAGAGTCTGGAAATGCCCATTTTGGTATGTAATAAATGAGAGGGAATAGGGGATCCAATAACACAAAAAAATAGAAGAATCTCATAATTAAAAACCATAGAAGTATCCTAAATCAGATGGTTACATCTTTAGATACTTTTAGTGTAGGTAAATAAGTGCATTCTGGTCTTGAAATGCAACAACATGCTTATTGGGCTTCTTGCATCAGAATAAAGACAGCTTTGATATAAAAACCAGGTGAAGACTTCTTAGATCTGTAAGCCTTTTTTCTTTATGGAATATTTAAAAAAAACCATTTTCATATAAGTGCTGGTATTCAGTTAAAAAAATATTATTTTTAGTTTGCTAAAAGCAAATTAGCTTTGGAAGAGAAAGAAGGCCTATATGCAAGATAAAATACTTACATGAGATAAAGAATTCTAGAACTACTAACAGAGAGACCTACTGCTTTAAATAGGAAGGAAAAGTATTTTAAATTGACAGGATATCCACTTTTATTCAGAACACAGAAAAAAGCTGTTTTGGGAAACACTTTCAGAAATGAACTTAAAATAATGACTCTTCAGTCATTTGGAAAAAAAAAAAAAAAACAAAACCCAGAAACAATAACATTATACAGAAGAAAAATAAATTGACATTTTTTATCATACCACTTTTTTTTAATTATAAGGCCCTTTAGGACAGTTGAGTGGGGACACAGAAGAAGTTGGAGCGATTTACCTATTGGAAGCACAAATTAAGGTTTCATTATATGCTTATGACTTCATGTTCTTCATACAATATACATAATAAAGTTGAGAAGGATTACAGAAAATAAAGCTTTTTTCAGAAGTGAGGACATGACTTAAAATACTATACATCACAGATAAGCATTGTGGTTTAAAATAGTAAAGGATGACTGATGACTTCTAAAATGTATAGACAATAAATTTTGGCACTAATGTTCGAAAGAAAGAGGACCTATTTTAATTAAATATGGAATGGCAATTACTTACTGTGATGTAAATGTGAAAATATTACCAGTGAAATAACTTGGTGAATTCCAGAGCTTTAAATGAATAGTTGGACGTAATACCTCTTTTTCCTGAATCTCTCTTAACCCACAGAAGATTCTTAAAGAACTCTATTAAAATAATTTTAAAATTCCTAAAGGTTAAATTGTAAGTTAATTTGCAAAATAGAACAACTGAAACAATGTGGCAGCAGGACAAACCAGGGCCGTGCTGCCACAGTATTCCTGGAGGAAAAGCTCCTTCAGAAACACCGACAGAATAGAACTTACTGACCTCAATCCTGTAATGTAGCTCAGCCCAAAACCTTCAGGATGAAATTCTGGCAAGCATGAAACAGTTTCCCTGAATTTAAAAGCACAATGGCAGTATACAGCTCTTTTGGAAATATAGAATTAGACAATATAAATATAATATATAGATATATACACACATATTTACATATACAGAGAAGGAGGGAGATGAGGGAGATGTTTTCACTGAGACTCGAATTAAGAACTGCATAAGTCTTGAAACAAGGGGAAGTGGCATACAACCTTACAATAACATATTTATAATATAAATATATATATATATAAATATATATATTTATAATTTAAAGATAACTATACCTGTGATAGAATTTTTAAAAGCAGTCCTTTATAAAAAATCTCTTAGAAAGCAAGCTGATAAAGCTATTTATCTTATGAAGTTTCATACAGAAATTTGAAAGATGCAGAGGCAATGGAAATTGTTTTGTAATGTATTATTTCAAAGCTATGCTTTTAAAGACAAAATTCAAAGTCTGTAAATTTATGAAGTGTGGATTGCAAATATGAGCCAACAGTAAAAGATTAGAATGAGCTAATGCAGATCACAACAGTATCTCAAAATTAACCAGATAGCACAAGTTCAGTACTATCTGTTTCATGGAACATTTTAATCATTATATAATTAGATAGTACTCTTGTCCCAGTCATCAATGTGAAATGTAAAATTACACAGGCCCTACTTCATACAGGACGTGATAGAGAAGGGAGACTCATGTAGGGATGCAAAACTGACATGGAAATGAATTCTGCAACAGCATTCTGAGCAGTGAAAAACTAATTAGTCAGGAAAAGGTTGTTATAATAAATGAGATAAGAGATGATGAAAGCTTTGCTGAAGGTTTTAGCTGTTGGGGTGGATAAGAAAAGGGGCTGCTATGACCATGCATGCATTGCTAACATTTTTACCTCACTTTAATTTATGATTCACTGCAAATGCTTGGCAGAAACACTGACCAAGCTTATCTTTCAGATGGGACATCTAGGTGAAACTGCATTGCTTTTTAACATTTCTCAGATAGCTACTTAATAGATTGAATACTTAGTCTCATGTTGCACTTTATGTTCACATGGTGAACATAAATGTTCATCTGAATTAAATACCAAACATGTTACTTTGCCAACTGCATTTTGTCAGCATTTCTACAATGCTCCAAGAGATGTCCTTTCACAAAAACAGGAATGGTATTGTTCAGTTGCTAAATATTTCTCAGATGTTAAGTGCATCTCACAGCAAGCATATGGGCATAAAGTAGAAAGTATACAGCTTCTTTATTCTGTTTCTATGAATATTGCAAATTGAAGAAGAAATATTTTATAATGCAATTACACTATTGAATAGAAATTTTGCAGTATCGGTATTCTTGATTCTAAATTTTGCTTTTTGTGTTCTATATTTGGGTTCTATATTATTCAAATTTTTACTGATTGCAAATATGGATTTTCTTGTGATTCATACAGCATGAAAAAACTAACCAAATTTGAGTTACAGTCATAGTTTGTATCAAAAACCAGACATATTTCTAAGGATAAGTACTATTTGACAGACGTGTTGGAATAACTACTCGCACAAAAACTGAAAGAACATTTGCTTTTTTACAAAAAGCTCACAGAACTACCCCATGTGTGAAACTGCTTATTAACTAGATCTTAACACAACATATGCAAGGGACAATCTTCTCAGTGAAATAAAGCAATTACTTTGACAACTTTGGTTTATGTAATGAGCTTCACTTAAACAGTTAAATTAATGTCCAGCATATAACCATATCTTTTCCTTGGAGTTAAGGTGCTAGTAATTCAGCTCTCATTTCCTATTTTTTGAACACTATTTCCTATCAAGCATTTGATGAACACCAGTGGGGTTTATTGCTTACATATTTAGGTCCTAATTCCATAGTTTTCCCCAATAGTACTTTCTAGCTGATGACGTATCTATCTTCTTTCTCAGTTCACTGCAGAGATGTACCTTGAAAACTGGAAAAATTAGTCCTTTTGAGTAAAAAGCTCAACATCTGCTCAAGGGAACAAAGGAAATTCAATAAATAGAGATAACAATCATTAAATATTGTGAAAAACAGGTGTCAATGTTGTCTGCTATCAGGCTTCCTTTCCTAAAACCTCCCTGAGTGCAAGATAGCTCAAAATATACTGCTACAACTGATACTGAGATGTTTCTTCTGGGTCCTGTTTGCTCCTTCTTTGCAAGTTGTTTTAATGGTTTTAAATGTGTCACAAATGACCTGCCAAGATCTAGCTGCGCTGACAGCATGACACCAATAGCTTATGCTGGAAGCAAAGGTGCCAGGCTAGCCAGGATAGTGCTGGAAGCCTGCGCTAAGTGATGGGGTGTGGTAGTTTAACCTGGCTGGCAGCCAAACAGCTCACAGCTGCTCACAATACCTTCCCTCCCAACTCCCCCAGGAAATAGGAGGGGTGAAGGTAAGGAGACTTGTAAGTTGAGATAAGAACAATTTAATAACTGGAGTAAAATAAAATCAAAATAGAAACGGTGATGATGATGATGATGATGATGATGATGATGATGATGATGATGATGATGATGATGATAAAATTTTATATATATATATATATATAAATGTGATGCACTGTACAATTGCTCACCACCCACTGATAGTGTTCCCTGAGGAGCAAAAAGGAACCCTGAACCCAAAACCTCAATCCCAGAAGAGCAAGCCCAAGCAATTCCCAAGAGAATTCCCCTGCTTCCCAGTCAGCCTTTTTTAGTATACTGAACATGATATAATATGATATGGAATATCTCATTGGCATATCCAAATGCCAATTCTGTGTTTTGCTAATTTCTAGACTTCCCCCCTAACAGTCCTTTGCACTTGCAAACTACCCAAACACAATGTCATTGTAAGTTACCAACTTCTTCTCATAACAAATCCCACACTGAAACCAAAACACAGTGCTTTCTAGCTACTAAGAAGAAAATTAACTTTATCCTAGCAAGATCAGGACATGGGGTCTCTGGGCTGATCAACTGCTGACATGCCCCTGAGTTTTGTCAGCAGGGCTGGGGACAAGGACAGTTGTTTTTTCCACTCCAGAGGGATGCTAGTGCTCAGGCACCATGTAGGGGCCCGGCTGGGGTGGAAAAAGGATGACCCAAAGCAACAATAAGAGATGTCCCTGTTGTCATTTAAGTATCAAAACCAGAACACCCATCATTAAAATAACAACTTCATCAATGCTCAGCAAACGATATGCAGTAATATAATAATTGAGTTTGTTTAACAGAGTGGCACCATGTTTCAAAGTGAGCTGCTTTATACTGATTGGATCATACAAATTCTGGTGACTTTTTAAAAATTGAGCTTAGTGAAAGTGACATCTCATCTATCAAACTAGACACACCTATCAAATGTTAGCATTAAAAAATGGAAAAGAGGTTAGGGTTTTCAAGGCAAATGTGCTTTAAGAACTAAAATAACAGTTTACTATCCCATCTTTGCTGAACACTTAGAGTATTTAAACCATGCCACTAGTCTGGAGATTATTGATAGTCTAGGATATTGATAGTACACTAGTAGACGAAAAATTAATTCTTCATTTCTGCTAAAACCACCTATGAGACTCACCAAAGGATAATATCTAGCACTTTATAACACCTGGTTACGAGCTGCACTCCAGCACTTCCAGTGGCTGGAGAGGTTTATATTTATTTCATGGTTCTATTACAGATTCATAAATTACTCTTTACTGAAGGACATATTGAATTTTCTAAGGGAAAAAACTTGATTTGCACTGATTCACAGTATTCTAATGGTACACACATGCCTCTACATTTTTTTCTTTTGATGAGCACACTCTGGACTAGAACACCCTGTATGCACTACAGCTCTACCACACAGTAATAATGATACCATATGATATTTGAAATGGTTTGGCAACCCAGTTTAATAGATCTGCACTAAGTATATACTCTGTCTATCTGTCTTTATTCCACATAAATGATAACAATATTCTCCATTTCATCTACAGAGCTTATGGAAAGACGGAAACAAGAATATCTTTGGCAAAACATTAACTTGGTCAGTGACTAAGCTCTTTCACCAAGGACCTGTATGTTCCCAACATTTCAAATCTCTGTTTACTGAAACAATGATTTGACATTTACAATTTCTAGGTTATTCTGAGCTTTGAATTTTCAAGTACCACATAGAGCTCGCTGCATGCTTTTCCTCAGTATCTCAAAGGGAATATTGATTTGACTTTAGTATGCTTACCATTAGCAGCTTGGTGTTGGCATCAATGTCTTTAAAGCTAAACATTTTGGTGAAGTCCTGGATTTCCTTGGCTATTTGTTTTTAGATAATGTTAAAGTTTATCAGTATATAAAACTATTTTGTGATGTAATTTTTACCTTATCATCCACCTAAAAGGCTATGTGGTCAAGAAAAGCAGTGGGTGAGAATGGAGGTAAATGGACATTCTTGGCCAGTTTTGTAATTTAATGTAAAGAGATACATTTGAAACTACAGAAAAAACAGTTATTTTTTTAAAATGGGGGGCAAGAGGGTGTGACCCCAATAAGAAATTTCTTTCTTATGAATTGAAGACTTTCTTCGTATATAAGCTCCTGAATAACTTTACACTTTTCAGCTAATAATGCAGTTTTGCTTCCTTTTTATGCAGTGCTTCAGAAGTCCAGAATTTTTTTCAAAGGCAGCAAAGATATGTGTTTTTTCCACTACTTTTGATAGGTTTCCAGTGAGGCTTGATTCAACCATTGAATGAACCTACTTTTGGTAACCGTTAACATTTTTAAGATTATAATTACACTTTCATAATCAATAGGCTAGGGTCACAATAAAATGACTCATCTGGTTCGCTGCTTGTATTTCTCTCAAGCAGTTAGATTTAGTGATATGCCTGCTTTCTTTTCTTTTTTTCCCCCTCTCTTTTTAAAAACAAATCTGTCCTAATAAGAAATCACTTCAAAATGGAATAAATGTTGAGATCCTTTCCTCCAGAGATCTGTAGTGCTTTAAAGAAGAAATACTTTTTGTCTGGAAAGCATGAACTGTTACTGTTATACACAATTACAATATAAATATCTATTTTTAAGACAAAATATCCTTCTTTGCTAACTGACTTTTAATCTGAAGAGGCACAAGTTTAACAAATATTTCATTTATGTTTCTTCTTCATCCAAGGAAGCCTAATCTGCACACTAAAATCTGTCATCTGTCATATCCATAATTTGCCCCTTCTGAAAATAAGTCTCTCAAAATAATGAGTGGGTGTTTTTTCTAGTTCTGCCAAGATGTTTTTTCTTTTAAGGATCTGATTAATAATCTGCTATAAATGTCAAAGGGCAAATTCAAAGGAAAGAGTTATTTATTTAAAAATTTAAGGTGTTTCCTTTTTTTATATGAAATCTTGTGCAATAAATGTCTCTCATTTCAAACTATGCTATGTCTACAGCTGTGTGCAAGTGTAGCTATCAGAAACTTACAGACCTCTTTTCTGTGTCCATCCCCACTGCTTGCTCAGTTCCCAACCCTCTCCTGCACACCTTTTTAAGTACACAAGTAAGATGCAAAAGATTTTTCAAAAGTCAGCCCTTAAAGGATGTGCCTTTCTAGATCCTACATACAACTCCGATGATAACATAACCTTCTGAAAAGGATAACACAAACTCCTGACAAGGAGAACTAGAACTCCACATTATATATGCCATCAGGAATAGACCACCATCTGATTTTTTGTTGGTTTTGCTCACAAAATGAAGGTTTGCAGAGATTCCTGAAAGCTGTTGCTCCTATGGCCTTAACAATTTCTCAGGAATAAAATCTGAGCAGAGAAAAAGAGGAATAATCCTGCATGCCATTAAAAAAACATAGTTCTACCCAACCTGGGATAGCTGGTAACCTAACTTACCGTTTACTGTCATCTCTGCTCCTTCCAGTTGCTGACATTTCAGTCGTGCATTGTCATGTTACCTTGGAGTACAGGTTTCAGTCAGTTCAGACAAAAGGGCACTCTTCCAACTCTTCACTCAGCAAGAGCTAATGGTAGAGCGTTTTCAGTGGTGAAAAGCCTGATGCTCTGACTGCTGCGTGTGCATCTCTTCACTTGTCCATCCCTTTTCCCCGTGGGGCTCTCTGTGGACCGTCCACTTTGGAAGAGCTGGCCTTCTGTTTACAGTATCAGACTTCCCCTACATTGCAGGCCAGAAACAACTGCCTGTAAAGCACTGCTTCACTTGCCAGAACACCATTCAGCACTGCAAAAGCAATACACAATTTTTGCCTTCAACTAAGCAGTGACTGCATCAGCAGACACATGGATCCTTGCCTGATGACAGCTACACACGTCCTGATGCTGCTGTACTGAGACCCGGTGTGCCAGGCATGAGCCTTCTTGTCCACTAACGCTCACATACAGGGAAAATAGGTACACACGGAAATGGAATGACATCAGTTCAGGCTGCCTCATGCCTAAAAATTCTCAATATATTGTTGGGCTTTGTGTGAAGATTAGTAACTACTTGCACCTGCAGATCAGAGTCAGGAGAGTAAACTGTGAAGGATGCCCTCAGAGTTATTTTATGCAAAATCTCACATTTGTTGTGCAAAACTGTGTGTAGTTGAATTGAAACCAAGAAACCATAATTCCCCACACCTTTTGTTCTCAGTCTTTTTCTCATCTTATTGTTGCAGAACAGAACTCCTGACATTTGACCACAGTTTTTAATCACTCATTCTTTACATGTATACAGATTCCTCACTGAATTGTTTTCCAGATCCCAGAATTGCAATTAAATTGCTTTCTAATTGGAATTTAATTGCTTAATAATTACAGCCTAATAATCACTCAATGAAGAAAATATGACTAAAAAGCAAGGCAAAACATAAAACAATCAAAATGCAGTCAACTATTTGCATTCAAGTATTTACATTAAAGTTTTTAACTAGAAAAATGAGACACGTACTGAAAAGTTATTTGGCTGGAAGGCATCATAGCACAAGTCCTGCTACTGCCTAGACAATTCCCACTGAACTCCACCACGGTTCCTCGAGGGATACAGACATGAGAAGAGGCTGGGGAGGTATAAGAAAAAGGCTGCAGAAGCCAGGCATCTGCAGTATAATACAGCAAAAGATAATACAGCAGGATGAGGAGACAGGTGAGACTGATGTCTGCTCTCTTCCTGAACTAGCTCTTCTTATCACCTACCTGCTCCTCTTCCCATTCTTCAGTTGCTACAGGAACATATACATGCAGCACAGACTGCTGGTGCTGCTTGGCTTCACTCCACCATTGCCTGGAATACTCTCCCCACTCCTAAACAGCATGTGTTCATTTTGTATCTTCCCTCACGACTGTAGCTTACTATTCATTCCTCCCACATGCCAGCTCCCACGGTAGGTTAGCCATCCTCTTAAAGGCAGCATCTGTGGCAGTGTGTGGCTTCATCCACTCTTCAGACAAGAGGGGGAAAATTACTAATGTTCAGTCCCCAGCTAGATGGATATGTAATTCTTCTTCCAGCATGAATAATTCTTCTTACATGATTACATCCTACTGTCTTGGCCAGTGTGAATGGTTGCCGGGCTCTGGAAGGGTGCTTATGCTTACGATTGCTGCCTGCAGGATGGGAAACGAGCAGACAAATTCAGTCTGTGGTAAAAATTAAGACACTTTGTTGGTGATAGCTATGCTGTGCCTGCATGTTCCTAAAATAAATGGAAGAAGGGCTCTGCTCCTTGGATGAGGACCAGCAGCTGGTCCACAGGGAAAAGATACAGAGGGAAGGATGATTTGCTGATGACCTACTCCTTGTAGAGTCCTAGAACAGATGAAGCAGAATAGGACTAAGGGAAATATGAAGAACAGCAGAGACTAATGGCTCCACTGGGGACAGCTTTTACTTTTCATATCTAACCTTTTTTTCAAATGACGTGACATTGAGCAATGTCATTCTAGGTGAGCAAAAATGTTTCTTTGCTCAAGCCAAGAACGACCTAACTTTGTTATTACGCAGCATGGCCTTAGAGCACTTGGACATTAGTGAAATCAGTTACTTCAGGTAGCACACATGAGATTTTGGTTCTCTGCTGTGAATTAAGGTTCAGTTCTGATTCCCCTGAGGGGCATGAGGAACAGAGACTGGATGTACATGTCCTTACATCAGCGTGGGTCTGAGGCAGATGATACAGGGCAGGGTCAGTCACAGGAAAAGAGTGGAGTAGAGCATGGGCGTGCAGGGCATGAGATCACTGGCAGAACTAGACTGGCAAAATGACTGCAACCTGGCTATGCATCAGTAACCCATTCCCTGCTGCAATTCAGCTATTGCCCTGGGAAGATGAGCTGTCCAAAGAGAAGAATTCCAAGTATCTTCCTACAGTTCTGGAACACAATGGGAAAATCTAAGTGTGGGTCTTCAGAAAGTAGTCAGTGTTCTCACAAAAAAGGGCAAGAGGCTCACCAGCCTGTGAATATTCACTGCTGCACTTCTTAGGTGACCCCGGAGGTTTGGCTTGGTCACACACTGTCTCCAGTAAGCTGGCTAAGCTGGTTCTTCTCAGTAAAGGGTGCAAGTGCACCTTCTGACAGTAGAACTGGCAAAGCTGCCCCGCTCCCAGAAAAAAGACTAAAGCTACCTCTGCAGACTAAAACAAACCTATATTAGCTCAACACTTTGCATGGTGGAAACACCGCAATTTTGATTCAGCAATCAGCACATAAAAACTGGATTTATTATGCTGTGAAATCAGGGCTTCACTGACTGTAAGAAAGAGAAAGCGAGGTTAAATGCGAGACTGCATGTAGCAGATTTTTGGAGTTCTGAGTGCTGCTGTGGTTTCTGCCCTTTCTCCTATCTTCCAATTTTTTTCTTTTAAATTGAAGGAAAAGATTTTGTGGAATACTGCACATCATGACTTTCAAGTAGGGTATTGAAATACCTGTTTAGCACACTTCTCTTCCCTCTTCTCCTACGTTAAATCTTTCCAATATTTTGCAAGTAAATCTCTCTGCTGTAAAACCTAGAAAAAGTTTCTTGCTATTTTAAATTGTTTAAAAAAGCTGTTATTGAATAACTCTTCAGGTAAAGTTTTACCTAACAGACTAGGAGTCTTCTGCCTAAACTTTCAGCAAGAATTTAAAATTGGTATCTGCACATCATCTAATTTGAAGCTGTAACCTGCACTTACACTACCAGAGTTTTATTGCTTGTTTCTACTATGTGAGATTCTTGCAGTCATTCAGTTTTCCATGCCAGTAATTTTGCTAAACTTCTGTAGCACAGCCTTAGCTATGTACTCATGTGGCATGTTGATGTTCTCCATCTCCACTTTCTTCTAACAATTATGCTTGCATTTGATGCTGCATAGACTGCTCCTTTTTATAAAAGGAAACACTTTTTTACAAGAGTTACTTGAGCTTATTTGTTACAGTTAGGTTTTATTTTTTGAAGACTGTAAAACTGTGATCTACTTTACTGGGACAGAGGGCTGATCAAGATAGATCCCTTGGTTGTCTACTCAGCATTCAAACATTTTGGATTGAAAAGAAAACCTGATGGATTTTCCTCTCAGCTGATGTGAGCACTCCTTGCCACCATCCAAGGTTGGCATAAACACTGTAAATTCCACAAGTCATAGAGAATTGAGAGAACCAGGACCTAAAGGAATAATATCAAGTCAGTTCCTTACAAAGGATTTCTTAAACACAGTATACAAATAGAGTACTCACACAAGCAGTTCAAATCTACCGATCTTTGAAGTTTAAACTCTTTATGAGAAAATGGCCAATTCAGATTAAGATAATTTTGTTTGCTAAGAAGACAACTATTTCAGAATTATTGCAAACCACTGAGTGAAACCAATAGCAGAAGGATGGAGCATTTTTAGTTGTGAGAGGTATTTTTATCTAAATAATGTCACACATGCTCTACTAGAACTTATTTTTCAATGAAATTACTAGCATATTAAAAATCAGATTGATATATTTATGAGCAGTATATTGTACCAGAATTACAAACAGTTAATTACAAGTAGGTAATTCTTACAAATAAATTAAATTCTACTATTTGGAAAGCACGGTGTAGAGAGGACTTGCTGAGGGAGTGTGTCCTTGGCTAATCAGGTCTCTTTTCTAATTCTGAAACTCCTTTGGAAGATAAGGAAAACAATTGCCAATGTCAACCCTCAGCATCAAATGATTACCATCTATATTGCAATATATCTTTATATTGTTGTTTAAGTATAGTACAAACTACTCCATTAATTGGAAGCATAAATTAATTCTCATTTTCTATTAGCTGGCAGTAGTTGGTATCTACCCAAGTTAATACTTTTAGTAGCAAGCAAAGATGACTATCAAATCTCTGTCATTTAATTGTAAAATACTTATTATCCTTTCAAAAAACATTCTAATGCAATTTCATTATTGCCTTGAAACTCTCATGAGATGACAGATTATTCCCCTTTAACTGTGCACAAATTATTATCAGAGAAATGTTGCAATGTCTGTGACTTTAACCACCTGCAACCACACAGGAAACGATATTCCTGTTCATATTTCATTCATGCATGAATTCCTTCATGTCCAGTTGAAAGAGGAGCAAACATAGAGTCATCAATGCACACAGCTTTTGAACTATCAACACATATCATTGGGCCGTGATATATTGAGCCATGGGTGAATATTGGAAAACAGCATGATTTAATTTGCTGTCACTATAAGTAAGCTATATGAATGATTGTGACTAATACTGTAACATACTTCTGTTGATTGTACAACAGCTGCCTTTGTGTTTTTTGAAGTATTAAGTATTTTACACTTCATAGCAATATAAAGTTGACTTTTATGATGTCCTATTTGCATAACATCTTATATTTGACAGTCCTTCACAAATAATTGAGAAACTTCTGCATAAATTAGAGCAAGCCTTGAAGCAATTATTGCTTTATTTACTGATCCATGCAAAATCAATTCTCATGTACATGTAGGATTTTTTCCTGACTTGCTGACAGAACACCACCGGTGTAATGACTGCGAGCATCAGGATCAGAGTAATGATATACGTAGAGCCATTAAAATACACAAAAGTGTTAACATTCTGAGTCAGCCTTCAAAAAACCATGGACAGTGTGCCCCATTATTACATGGAATACCGAAAAGTTAAAAGACCGGTTTTACTCTCATAGGAATTTCTTTTTGTCTGCCTCAAACTCCTCTTTTTTTGCACTTAAATGAAAATCTAAATAATTTCTTTATAAAGCATGTAAAGAAATTCAGGATTCAATGGTTTTAAAAGTGTCACACCAATGCAGACTGCTTAATATCAAGTAAATGGGATTTCAGATTTCAACCACAGCTCTGAAACAAAGGTTCTTCAGTGCCTCAAACAGCTGCTCCTGTTTATTTGCGACATTCAGTCCCGGTTCTTCAAACTGCAGTGTCAGTATTTCTGAGGAAGTATTTGAGAAGTCTTTCAAACAGTTTGAAACGGCTGAAGAGTTCCAAGCAGCCCTTTTAACGTGTCCATCCAGGGAAGCAGGATCCTGAGAGCACGGTTCAAAGCCAGACCCTACCTACAGCCCGAGTGGAACCTTTGTGCGAGACATCCCAGAAGCCGGACACTGGGCAAGCTGTCTGTCACGCCAACGGGAGAAGGGAACAAGAGAGCAAACTTGTGTTCTACCAAATAAGCCTGAAATTTGAAGGCTTTCTTGTTACCTTCGCATGTGTCCTGGCCTACCCTGGCGGGGGGCGGGGACAGGGGCGAGGCAGAGAGACCACGCACCCCCTCCCTTTGGGCACCGGCCGCACGGTACCGAGTAGCCCCGAGAGACGGTTACCAAATGGGGGTGACCCTGCCCAAGACAGAGTCTCGGAGCTGCGGGGCCGGGCGCCGCTGAGGGGAGGCACCTCGCTCCCGCCATGGCCACTGGCAACTCCGCACGGCCTTCCAGCTGCCGCGCCGCGCCCGCCACAGGCGGAAAGCCCCGGGCCTCCTTCCCCCAAAACTCCCGGGCGGTGCAGACAGGCGAGAGCGGCCCCATAGCCCTCCATCAGCCCAGGCAGAGCGGCGAGGGCCACAGACGCCCAACAACCCTCACTGCAGCAACTCTCCAGCCCTCACCCTCCTCGGGAATGGGCTCTTCCAGCCCTCGCCCTCCTGGGAATGGGCTCTTCCAGCCCTCCTCCCGCCCACGCACGGCTGCTCCCAAGCCCAGCTCCCGTCCCGCCTCCTGCCCGCACCGGGAATGGGCGCTTCCCCGCCTTCCGGGGCCGTCCCGCCCCGCCACCTCACTTCCGGGGTGGCCATTTTCGGAGGCCGGCGCGCCGTGGCTGGTCGGTGGTGGAGGGGGCGGGCTCGGGCCCGGGCCGCAGGGGCAGGTGACAGCGGGAAGGAGGGGGGGCAGCCCGCGAGTCGGCGAGCGTCAGGGCCGCCGCAGGGGAAGAGCCGCCACCCGGTGATCGCAGCCCTCGCCCGCCCCCGCCTGCCCCCGCCATGTCGGATTTCGACAGCAACCCCTTCGCAGACCCGGACCTCAACAACCCCTTCAAGGTGCGGCTGGGGGCGCGGAGGGGGCGGCGGGCGGCCCTGAGCCTGCCTCGGTGTCGCGGCGGCGCCGCCGAGCTGCGGGCATCCCGCGGGAGAGAGGGAGGGAAGGGGGGGCGGGTCCCGGCCCTTCTGCTGCGTGCGGGCCGGGGGGCCGCTGCCTGCCCCGGGAGGCGGGGAAGGGCCGGCGCTGGGGGGTAGCGCTGGATTTGGCGGGCCGAGGACGCAGCCCTCCGGCAGGCTGCGGGCCTGAGGGCTCTGGGGGGCTCGTAGGATAAGCAGCAGCGGCTTTGGAAGCCCTACAAAGGGGCGCAGCTGTCTCACAAGTTCGGCTTTCAGTGTTTCCTACTGGTACTAAAGTAACGCAAATCGCGTTATTTTGAAGGGGGAAAAAAAAAAAAAAGGTTTCTTGGTTTAGGCGGTTACTTTGTGTGCATGTGACACTACTACAGTCTTTTTTCTTCCATTTGACTGACCCAGATAGTTAAGCTTAGTGAATTTACCTCTTTTTCCTATCTAGCCTCCTCCCAGCCCCCATCAAATTTACTTGCTTCTTTACATTATTTCTGAAGCATGCTGGGTGCTGAGAGCTAGGCATAAGTTCCACCCTGCATCTCAAAATGCAATGTTGTAATGTATTCTAAAGCTTCTAGTTTTTGTACTATTGAATTGTCATACAGCTGGGAATTGTTTCTTCACCCACTGTTCTGGCTTCAGCTGTCAAAATGGGCCGACCTCCTTGGATGCTTCCATTCCTTATCTTTTCTTTCCTTGTTATTTGAATCCAGTTTAATTAATTTATTGATCTACTCAATAACCTTACCAAAGTTTTTTTTGCTGCATTTTATTTCATGCTGACACTTTAAAGCACACACATAGTATATGTCAGTAAGTCTAGGATGTCAGCTGGAGTAATTAAGGCTTTTAAAAATTGAGCTGTCACATTTCAAGCATACTTCTGTGCAGGTAGCTGTTGGAAGCATACCATTATTGACATTTATTCATTGCAGTCTGACTGAGTCATTAGTTTAGTTTTCATGATAATGAAATAAAGTTGATAGTATTCCTGAGGGTAAACACTGTGTTTTTACTTGATGTACACAGTGCAGTGACCTTCCAGATGAACAGCAGCCCTGATGTTAAGATTGCTGCCAACAGTAGTTTGACTGGCACCAGTGGCAGTGAGCACTATTCTTTTAAATACCTTTTGTCACCAAGCACTGAGAAGGTATCTTTGTTCTAGAACGTGTCTTCAGCATTCTAGAAACATCTTCAAAAATACCCAATGCTTTTCCTCACTTTTTGTACTAGTTATGAAAATAACGTCTAGCAAAATTTATTGTGTATAGATACCCAGAGCAGATAGGGGTATTGGAAGCAGTATAGTTACCTCTGTGTTGCTCATCAGCCCATGTAACTTGGCCTATGTAGTGTTTCTGAGACCTGAGGTAGAGACCTACCTCAACCATACTTCCACTTTGAAGATGTTGCTTAAAGTGCAATAGTTTTCCCCTGAAAAGAAATAGGAATAGATTTCTGTTATACCTGTCATGCAGAATCCATGTTCTGCTTCTCATCTGCAGGGCATCATGATGAAAGGACTCTGTAACAACTTTTCTGTAACTTGAAGCTCAGTGTTAAACACAGTTCTGGATTTCTTTTATCTGCAGAAGTTGGTTTAGGAATGCTGTGTACTTTTCCTTCCTCACAGGCTTTTTTCACTTCCGTCAGTCTTTGCTAACTTCAGTCACATTCCACTACCCACAAAAGGTACTCTCGCATACCTTTACTCATCCTCACATTTAACTTGGAGGGGAAGAAGGCCTGATACATAAGCCGAACCTTGATTGCAATCTTGTTGGCATAACAGCTTTGAAATTAGTGGGTATTCATGCATGTCTGCATTTAAGTTTTGTCTGACTATATGTTTTAAAATACTTTACAAATTGTACCAGTATTTCCAGATGGAAGTCATGTTGTCTGAACACCTCATTCAGATGTACTTGTATTTTTATTTCTCTTTGCTTGATAATTTTAGTCATGATGTGATTAGTTGTTTTCCTTACTTTTGAAGCTACCTCCTGTGCAAATATAAAATCAGAAAGTAGCATGGCAGAGAGCTGGCAGGGCGGGAGAGAGTTATTGCCGAGGTTTAAAGATAGATCCTTCTTTTTCTTAAATATTTTAGTTTTACTAATTGTCTGTGATCTGCTTATGAGGTTTCCTGTGACTATTCTCGTGCCTTTTAATAAAAAGATTTAATCAGAAATTCTTGCTTGATGTTGAATCAAATAAGTATGTTCTCTGGGAAGATAAAAGTAAAGCAGAAACATCTAGTTTGCTCAGTATTTTGGGTAGTTAATTCTTTTAGAAACACAAAATTAAATTGTGTTTCTCTTTTGGTATCTACTGAAAGTACTGAAGTTTAATTTTAATATAATTGTAAAATATAATTCCTTGTTTAAAGTATTAGCTTAGTTGGACTGATCATTAAAACATTGATTCTGAGACAGTGGCTACCTAATCTCTGATTCTTTTTTTTTAATTCTTTAAAACAAAATAAAACAAAACAAAACTTGAACTGAACCCAAAGACTGATATGCTTTTGAAGTCATAGTATTCCTCCGTAAATACCTTTATTCTGGATGCTGTACCAACACTACCAAGAGATGTTTTGGTTTAAAAGAGAAGAGGTAATGAAACAAATAAGTAACATTCTGACATTCAAAAGCTTTTGATCACACACACAACATTAAAGTTGTGCAGAATAAAAATGCATCTATATACTATATGAATGAAGACATGGTAATCCTGCTATAATTTGATGTAGCAGCTTTGTGAAGAAATGCATATTTGGTGTGACCTCAAGTATCATAAATGGAATCAGACTAATAATGGAAACTATTTAATTTCTTTTGTTGAGAAGCATTTGTCATAGCTTGTGAGTGTGAATTTGCACTTGGTAGAGTTCTCACTGACAAATGGTGCAGTCCCATAGCACCCAAACAGGGTCAGCAGAGCTGATCTGGTGATGGTAACTGTGTTTAGCCAAGAATTGAGAGTGCTGGACAGGGTCTAGAGTGCAAGTCAGGGTCAAGATCAGGTCCAGTGAAAGTAACCAGAGTCAGCCAACAGTCCCATGATGACCAGGCAAGTCCTTAGTGATGAGGCAGGTCTGACCACCTAGGAGGGTTTTAGGAATCTTCAAAGCTCTGAGAGTTTATTTTTGAATGGACTAAACTAGCATGAAATATATTTTGTATGACAAAGGTAAATTTCTAATGTGGCTATCTCCTTTATGTGCTTTGGTTTTGGTTGATTGTTTCATTTGTTGTTGGGTTTGTTTTCTTTTTAATGTCATAGGATAGGGAATAGTTCTAGTCTTCTGTTTTGGGAGGTGATACAGATACAAAGGTTCTGAAACAGCAATCTCTTGAAATCCAGTGTAAGTTTCATTTACTCTGAAACAATTCAGCAATTCATCTGCAATAAAAATGTGCTGGTTCTGTGGGGTTTTTTTTGTTCTTTTATAGGTGAATGTGATACTACTACTAAGAGAAGAAATTCTTTTCTTAACTAGAGGTATGAATTTCACAGGCCTTTGTGGCTTGGCTGATAAGACTGTAAAAGGTTTGAGGGCTGACTGTTACAGTCATCCAAACATGTGAAATGGTTACTTATGAGTGACTGTGGAAGAATCGGGACTTTAAAAACTGAGTTCTGTGAAGAACTCTTTTGGGTAAATTCATCTGATGCATTTAGAGCTCTGAGCAGGTAGAGATATTTGATACTATAAAAATCATAGTAGGACTGAAAGCTAAGATATGTTTCTGTTTAAATGTGAATTATGACCTTCAGGTAAAAAACAAATGACTACATCAAATGGATGAAGATTTAAATAGAATGGCTTATGTCTTGTTCAGTTTGAGTGTGGAAGGACATAATAATGGAAACCCTCAAATGTGTGTAATGATAATTATGTGAGTAGTTTCTTTGGGTGGGATTAGATATCCAAACTGTGGTTAGCTTTGAGTTGTTGCTCAAAAAGACATGGATCTTTTGTAGTTCTGTCATGACTGCTATTTTTGTGTGGATGTCTGAGGTGCTCTAAGATATCTAAAAATGGCGTTAGGCACCTGAATTGCTCCCACTGAGGTCACAGGATTATTTGAGTTACTAGAGCTAAGTATGTGTTAGAGCTTAAATTTACTACAGAGGTAATTCCAGTTCTAAGTTAGATATTACACTTAATCTGACTCATATGAGCACAAATTAATCTTCTGTCTGGTTTGGCAGGAAGTACAAGCTAGAGGATTGACGCTCAACCTAATAGTGTGGATGATGGCTACCTTGTATGGCAGCAGGACCTATACAGTTTACACTTTGCTCAAGTGAAGCTAAACTGATAGAAACTTACATGAAGAAAGAAAAGTCTTAATTATTTTTGAAGGATCAGGACCCTAATTACTTGAAGTGTTTTTGCGGTGTGTGTGCTTTAGTTTTGTTCTGTGCCTATATGCATAACTGAGTTTTAATTATTTTTTATGACTATAAAATACACCTAATTAAGTTATCTGTCTTTAAATTAGTAAAGGACATAAAATACAAATATTCTTCTGACTTTATTACTCAGTTTCCCTTCATGACTTCAAAATGGGTAAGTTCCCTAAATCTTGTGTAATTTAATGCTGAACATCATGGTATGGGAAGTGTCCTTTAGCTGGTAGTTAGCTTGAGTACACTTCATCAATGCTACAACTGCACTGTAATCTATTAAAACTGTGAAGTGTTTTAATAGATACTCAGTATCAGTTAATAGCTGCATTTTCCCCCCAGATTTTCAGTAAAGTGTTAGCACATATTGCATTAGTATTATTACTGCACTATATATTGAGATTTAACATTATGAAGAGGAAGACAGCATACATTTCAGGGCTGAGGAAGGAGAAAGATATGAGAATAGCCGTGTGATGGAGATGACACTTTGTTAGTCATGCAGTACTCCATTGCAAGATGGGGCTGGTGCAAGCTTTAGGACTAATTCGGCCTTGTAAGCCTCTGAAGTTCTTTTTGGTTTGAGAGCTGGGGAATTTGCCTTGCTCAGTAGGTTAGAACCCTTCATAGCTCTGCTACAGTAAGATAATGTGATGTATAATGGGCACTGCTTGAGAGTCAAGTATAAGAAACCCCAGTTGGCTTCTTTTGCATTATGCTGTTTAGTAATTGTGTTCTGGCAGTGCTAGAGTGAAAAATCTTCTGTGAGGGTGGTGGGAAAGGACTGATGAATGATGAGACGTTAAACTTGAAATTGTGATAGAACTGTTGTAGTGGTTATTCAGTTTTTTTAAATTATTATTAGAAGTACAGAAACAGTCTTTATTTTGCCTCTAAGTTATTATTTTTTCCAGGTGTTACATGTGTAACCTTTGAGGATAATTCTTTCTTGTAGTAACTGGTTTTTAATCATAGGTTAAAATATATTATTGTAGGTACAATACATTAAGGCTTCCTTTATACTGTTAAATGTAAACTGTTCATACTGCTAATGTGCTATTAGGCTAGTGAAACATGGAATTTCAGTTTAGTTGCTGCTTGTGAAGTTTCTGTACTTTTACTCATTCTTGGGCCTGGGATTATGAAGAAAGAAATAAAGCATGAAGAACCTGCAGTGTTTCATACTGCATCAAACCAGTAGTAGCTTCATGGAACAACTTTTCCATATGCAGTTTGTTGTGGCATGAACAAGAAGAAAGTCTGGGGCATTCAGCTGTTTGATTTATACCAAATGTTTATTGAACATGTGAACTGCAATTCCAGAGGCTTAATCTGGCTGAATGTAGAGTGATATGGGACTGAAAAACACATCCTTCATGTACATCTATCTGAACTTCTGTAAGGCCTTTGACACGGTCCCCCACAACATCCTTCTCTCTAAATTGGAGAGAGATGCATTTGATGGGTGAACTGTTTTGTGGATGAAGAATTGGTTGGATCGTCACATCCAGAGAGTAGTGGTCAACAATTCAATGCCCAGATGGAGATGAGTGACAAGTGGTGTCCCTCAGGGGTCTGTACTGGGACCAGTACTGTTTAATATTTTCATCATGACATAGACAGTGGGATTGAGTGCACATTTTCTGATGATGCCAAGCTGAGTGGTGTGGTTGATATAACTGAGGGATGAGATGCCATCCAGATGGACCTGGACAAGCCTGAGAAGAGTGCCTGTGTGAACCTCAATGAGGTTCAACAAGGCCAAGTGCAAGGGCCTGCATCTGGGTTGGGTCAACCACCAGTATCAATACAGGCTGGGGGATGAAGGGATTGAGAGCAGCCCCGTGGAGAAGGACTTGGGGGTACTGGTAGATGAAAAGCTGGACCAGAGCCAGCAATGTGTGCTCGTAGCCAAGAACACCAACTGTATCGTGGGCTGCATCAAAAGATGCCTGGCCAGCAGGTTGAAGGAGGTGGTTCTGCCCCTCTGCTCGGCTCTGGTGAGACCTGACCTGCAGTACTGCATCCAGCTCTGGAGTCCTTAGTACAGAAAAGACACAGACCTATTGGAACAGCTCCATAGAAGGGCCACAAAGATGATCCAAGGGCTGGAGCACCTCTCCCATGAGAACAGGCTGAGAGTGTTGGAGTTCTTCAGCCTGGAGAAGAGAAGGCTCCAGGGAGACCTTATTGTGGCCTTTCTGTGCTTAAAGGGGGCCTATAAGAAAGATTGGGACAGAGCCTATAAAGATAGGAAAGGGGTAATGGTTTTAAACTAAAAGAGGGGAGATTTAGATAAGGAAAAAATTTTTTACAGTGAGGGTAGCGAAACACCGGCAGAGGTTGCCCAGAGAGATGGTAGATGCCCCATCCCTGGAAACATTTAAGGTCAGGTTGGACGGGGCTCTGAGCAGCCTGATCTAGTTGAAGATGTCCCTGCTGACTGCTGAGGATTGGACCTTTAAAGGGTCCCTTCCAACCCAAACCATTCTGTGATTCTATGAAGTACAACTGTTATTTAAAAAAAAAAAACAACCCAAAACCCACAACAAAAAAACCTAGCCCAAAACCAAAAAAGAATCCACATAAAAAAATCCCAAACAAAACAAAACCTCAGAATAAATTCTTACTGGAAAGTGCACAATTAGTGTTAACTCGCATTTAGAAAAGGATGATAGGAAATGAATCTAGGGAATGGGCTGTGATAATCAATGGAGAGCTTAACTTTAAATGAAAAGAGCTTATCTTTTTCATGTAGCAAAACAAAGCCTTGCAGTAGGAGTGGTGGGGGTAAGAAATCCTGGTTGGTCAAGATTGACTTTGGTAGATTTGTGGGTCTAATCTCATTATTTCCTCAGGGTGGATTCAATCCTGGTAAGCCTCTGGCTTCTGCTTCTATTCTGTATGCAGTCAGTTTTTTGAAGGAGTAACATGTTTGCTGAGCATGTTGAGTAGCTTTGAGGATAAGACTGAGGTTTTTGCCTTTTTTACTTTCTGGGAACTTCCTTCCAAGCACAAAAAGCAACAGGGAAAACACATAGCTACATGAAGGTGGTTATGGAACAGTAAATACCGAAGAAGTTGTCAAAGAGAAAGTTGGTTGATGCCAGTGACTGGTAAAGCGGTTTGGTTGGATAAACTTGATTTGTGGGGCTCTGGAAGTAGAAGAGAAAAATTATATTGTGGCAGAGATGAAGAAGAGCCAGTGATTGATGAGGTAGGTGATAGGATTGATACAGTGGGTTGCTGATAACATAAAGAACCTTCATCTTCTAAGTCCTTTTGTGATGAGGACAACTATTTTATTGGGTTGTATTGCAACTACTCCAGTCATTAAGCGATCATTCTTAGCCCTTGAATTTAATGTAGAACTAAGGTAAAAAGTGATGATTTCTATAGTTGCCTTCAGTAGCTTATTCATCACTTGGCTTTACTTAAAGAGCTATATAACTGATACAGTGTTTTCCATGTTTTCTTCTTCTGATTTCATTAACTAAAAGTAACTAATCCTCCTCTTTTAAAAAACATTTTTGTGTTCATAGTGTATTGTTTCTCTGCAGTCGTCTTTTCCTAGGACTAACCAGGTGTACTTCTGTCAGTTTACTCAGGTATTTGGTGCTGTCCTATAAACTCCATGTAAATTTAAAAAAGTAAAAGAGGAAAAAGAAAAATTCCTAAGTGCAGCATTTCAGTTTTAAGCTTTTTCTAACATGATTATTGTATTCTTTTTGATATACAATACTCCTGGTATTCAAGTCTTGGAAGTTACTTAATTGTCTTGCTTACTTGCCCGTGTCAGTCAATGTTAAGTTTACCTTATTATCCTATTTCCTTAGTAGTTACCTTTTTTTCCCCCTGTTATTTTCTTTGTAAAAGTATCTTACTTTTTTTTTTCCTGTTCTTCTTTGCAATGATATTTTTTGTTCTACCTAGGTTATCTGGTTTTTATTTGAAATTCTTTTTTTTTAAATTGCTAATGTGTTGTAAAACCGTGTTGGGTTTGTGTGAGGGGGAGAAGCCAGTTTTGGGGGGTTTTGGGGGCTTATTTTTTTGGTGGTGGGGGAAGGGCCACCTTGTGAGAGCAGAAAGCTCCCCTGACTCCAAGGCAGAGACCCCCCAGCCCAGGCTGGGCCAATGAGCACCAGAGAAACGCCTCTGTGAATCCATATTGGTGAGGGGAAGGACTGTCCTGAAATGAATAAGGTGGAGAAAACCTGGAGGAGAGGCCATTGACCTGAACAAAAGAGGACCACTGGCCTAAACAAAGGACAGACAGACACACAGGGAGCTTCATTGCCAGAGGAAAGACAGAGACCCACACTCAGTTCTACCGTAAGGAGTAGGAGAAGACAAAGGAAGTTCCTGCAGCCCATGGAGGTTGAACCATGGAGCAGAGACCCACGTGTAGGCCATGGAGGACTCCACGCTGGAGCAGAGAAGTTGAGCCTGAGGGCAGTTGTGACTGGAATTGGGACCCTGAGAGTCGCTCGCTGCCAGAGCCGGGGTGGACCCCCAGAGTGGGGGGTGAGTCTGCAGCCTGTGGATGTCCCCATGCTGGAGCCAGGAGCTGAGCCCAAAGAGGTCCATGACTCCATGGGAAGCTTGCTTTGGAACATCTTGTTCCTGGACTTTCATGCCGGGAAGAGCAGCAGAGGTGAACTGACTGAACCCCCATTCCCTGTCCCCTGTGCCACTGGGTGGGGAAGGTAGAGAAATGGGGAGCAAAGTGATTTGAGCCTGGGAAGAAGGGAGAGGTGGGGGAATGTGTTGTAAGATGTGGCCGTTATGTCTAGTTAGATGAATGGCAACAAATTAAAATGACTTCTCTTCCTCAAGTTTGAGTCTGTTTTGCCTGTGACCATAACTGCTGAGTGAGCTGTCCCCATCCTTCATTCCTAATCCTGTGCCTGCTTTGTTGTGTCTCCCATCGCGTCTCGCCGGGTTGGAGCGGTGAATGCAGGATGACATGGTCCCACTGTGGGTCAAACCACCACACCATTATAATCTCTATCCAAATCATTGTTTAGAATGAGTATTTATGAACCTTGATTCTTGACCTCTGCAATGGGATGTTGCTTTTACTTCAGTGGTAGTCCTTGGAAGACAACTGAAAAATACTGAAGTTAAATGTTCTGTGTAGAGCACTTATGATGTCACTTATTTAGTTCCACTTAGGGGCAAAAAGGACAACACAGGCACATGTTATCATTGTTTTATTTTTAGCCTGTTTGTTTTTCCCTCTTTCATTCCATGTTAAGTTATTTGCTCATAAGATAAATGCTTTGGCCTTTTGGTAGAAGAATGGGTATATTTCAAAAGGGAAAACTTTTTTTAACAACCCAAAGGACAATTTGGAGGCAACAATTCAGGCTGGCAACAGTTCACTACTTTCTCTTCACATAAAAGAAATGAAAATCGCAACTAACAATGTACACTTAGCTGATGGTGTTTTTAAGAATATTACTAGGTTATGTATGCTATCAGAGCATCTTGCTCATGGCTGAGCAATGCTGGACCCTTTCCCAGTGAACAGTAATACAGAGAATCATTACAGATGTATCTACATCTTCAGTCTCTAATTTGCTAATCTCTTCTGCATTAATGAAACATCACAGTTGATGACTAGCTTTGGTCCCCTAGACAACAGAGGTCTCTGTTTAATTTGTTTTTTAAAAAAATCTGTAAACTTGTGTAGAATGGATTATTTTGCTCCATTTCTAACATTCTTACTTGTAGTTAATTGTGCTTGTACACTCTCTGTGAAAACTGGTTATTCAGATAATTTTATCTATATCTGAGTGAAGTGAGCAAAAATTGTTAACCTGTCACGGGAGATGTTTTTAATAGTTCTACAGATGCTTTTGTCAATGAGATATAAATGTATTGTGTTTGGTGGGGTTTTTTGGTTTGTTTTTTCCTGACTGACTTTTCCGTTCTTGATGTAAATACTGGGTGGTGCTTGTACCTGACTCCCTAGTGATTCAGAGTGTGCTGCTAATCTTTGCTTTTGAGATTGACATTATAGGAGAGAGACTACAAGAATCAGGTAAAATGAAAGATTAGATGTAAAACAGTTAAGTTGTGCTGGTTTCTTAAAACTCCAGTCTCCTGAACTAATTCAGATCTTGAAAATGTCATCTGAAATGCACCAATAGCTACAGTAGCTGAGTATGAAAAATGGCCTGTTCTTAAATTCTGTGGTTGGTATCACTAATGGTTAAGTAAAAAGATCAGAAACTCAGGGTGCTGAACTGGCAGGAGTTTGGATGAGATAAGACTAGAGGAGGAAGGACAAGAAGTTGGACAAGATGAGAATTAACAGGGATCAGCACTCAAAGGAGCAGGGACTGGGACTGGCTAGGTGGCTGAGGAAAATCAGGTTGTGGTGAGGAGTTAGTGCAAGGGAAGGTGCAATTAGGACAGAAGTGCTGGTCCACGAAGACGTGGCTTTCTCAATCTGAGATGGGACTGGGCATTTTACAGTGGCTGGCATAAGATGTTTTGAAGTCTGTTCCAGAAATTCCCAGTCTTCTCTATTTGCACAGGGTAACCTAGTTTTAAATCACTTAAATCATGCAGCAAGTTGAGGTTTCTGGATATTTGATTGTTCCAGCCATACTGCTGCTTTGTGTTGGTGTCTGTATATTATCACCTATTGGAACTTGTCTTTGTTGCCTTTTCTGTTTCCTAATGTTAAAAACAAAAATAACTGAAAAATAGTGCATTTTAACTTTATTATCAGGGTGGACTATCAAATATGGAAAAATACATTAGCCAGCCTAGATTTATTTATTCCTGTAGAATATTAGTTTTGACTGTTTTTAACCACTAGATTATGCATATGTGTCATGCAACATAGAAATTTGTTAGTATTAATTTAAATGCCACTTCTTCTTTGAGTATGTGGTCTTGCAGAACATTTATTGTTCATGTTCATTATTCAAATCCCAATTAAATTCTAAATTCAGTGTTTTATTATTCTGCAGCAGTGAGTATGAGTGCTTCACAGATTTTTCTCACCATATTAAAACAAGTTGGCATTTGCTCCATTTTTAAAATGAAATGCAATGAGTGTAAGGTAACTATTTGTGTTCCTTGGGATGTCAGGTCTAATCTCTTCAGATATGCTGTAAGTAGTGTTTTAAAATATGAAATGCAACTCCTGCTGGTGTCAGTTGTTCAATGCACTGTAGGTATTCAAAACAATTTGAAGTCTATCAGCTTACACCTTGGCACCGAGACTATGAAGATCATGTTTCTTCCATGCTGAGCATAGTTCTAGCATTAGAGGAGATTGCAATGAACAAATATGGGAGAGATATGGATCTCCAGGCTAATACTTGCCTCCTTCAACTATGAGGTTACTCTTCTTTTCCAGTGATCTCTGGTTTACTTCTCCTTGTATCTTTCTGCTTATGGAAGACATCAGGCCTTGAACTTCTGTAGAAGTCCAGACTGTGTAACTGAGGTTTCCTGAGAGTGGAATTTGAATACTACTTGCCATGGTGGGGTTCAATTTGTGTATTTCAGTACAGCCTTTTTTTTTTTCATTAATTAGTGAAACTTTTAAAAATAGAGCTGGTATTGAATGTCCTCTGAGTCGTTCAGGTTTTTTCAGAGCTGCCGCTGCTTTTACAAACAATGGCAGTATTTGGCAGAAGTATAGCAATTGTTAATTCATAATGAGAATGGACTTCTGGTGGAGGGCTTCTTGCTCTGTGTGTATTTAAGCATACAACTTATTTCTGGTACTAAGGGTTTTGATGTAGCAACCTTGTTTGGCTCAGCATACGTTTCTTGTCATTTGTCAATGTTAGAATGTCACACTAGCTGTGTGAAGAGATCTGAGAAAAATTTTTCCCCCAGTCTTCTCTGAAACACTAGAAGAAAAAAGGCATTCTTTCATCAGATATTTATTATTGTTTGCATATTATATTTCTAAATATAGATTGTTCTCCTGAATTTGACTTGACCACTCTTTCCTGCTTTTGGAAATCTGCTGCTGTTCAGTGTCTGCCTTATGAGTCTGATATTCTAGTTATTCAAATGATTGCATTTATTGTCCTTTGTGGGCACAGTCACTTTTCAAACACAGAAGTTTAGTGTTGAAATGTACTTTTTAAGCAGCTAATTTAACTTAAAGTACTAAGTGCTATTTGCATTTTAATAATGTAGACATATTGTTTCACTATGTGGCTGATGATTAGCTATTACTAGTTTCCTATGTGTCAATACTTGCACATTTTTATGTGTGGAAAAGGGAATGATACAAGGGCATTTGTGGAAGGGGTGCTATACTGAAAGCATGAACAGAGTATTTTGTGCTCTGCTAATTCACACTAGTATGTGAAAGCTAGAATAAGTGTACTGAGTCTTGCTAGGATGGAGTTAATTGTTTTTCATAGCAGTCCCTATGGTGCTGTTTTTCAGATTTGTGACAAAAACAGTGCTGGTAAGACACCAGTGTTTTGGCTGTTCCTGAACAGTGCTTGCCCAGCATCAAGGCCTTCTCTGTTTCACACTCTGCTTCCCCCTGGGAGTAGGCTGGGGTTGGGCAAGAGGTTGGGAGGGGACACAGGCAGTACAGCTGACCCTGACTGACCAAAGAGATATTCTGTACCATAGAGCATCATGTTTGGCAATAACATTGGTTGTGCTGGTCGTGGTGGTGGGCTTGTTCCAAGGTAACTGTTGCTCAGAGTCTGGTCGGGCATCTGTCTGCTGGTGGGAGGTGGTGAGTGATTGCTTTTGCATCATTTGTGGGTTTTGTTGCCTTTTTTCTCTTTTCTCTTTTCTTTTCTTTTCTTTTCTTTTCTTTTCTTTTCTTTTCTTTTCTTTTCTTTTCTTTTCTTTTCTTTTCTTTTCTTTTCTTTTCTTTTCTTTTCTTTTCTTTTCTTTTCTTTTCTTTTCTTTTCTTTTCTTTTCTTTTCTTTTCTTTTCTTTTCTTTTCTTTTCTTTTCTTTTCTTTTCTTTTCTTTTCTTTTCTTTTCTTTTCTTTTCTTTTCTTTTCTTTTCTTTTCTTTTCTTTTCTTTTCTTTTCTTTTCTTTTCTTTTCTTTTCTTTTCTTTTCTTTTCTTTTCTTTTCTTTTCTTTTCTTTTCTTTTTTCTCTTTTTTTTTTCCTTTTCCCTCTCTTTTCCCTCTCTTTTCCCTCTCTTTTCCCTCTCTTTTCCCTCTCTTTTTCCCTCTCTTTTTCCCTCTCTTTTTCCCTCTCTTTTTCCCTCTCTTTTTCCCTCTCTTTTTCCCTCTCTTTTTCCCTCTCTTTTTCCCTCTCTTTTTCCCTCTCTTTTTCCCTCTCTTTTTCCCTCTCTTTTTCCCTCTCTTTTTCCCTCTCTTTTTCCCTCTCTTTTTCCCTCTCTTTTTCCCTCTCTTTTCCCCTCTCTTTTCCCCTCTCTTTTCCCCTCTCTTTTCCCCTCTCTTTTCCCCTCTCTTTTCCCCCCTCTTTTCCCCCTCCTTTTCCCCCTCGTTTGCCCCGCTCTTTGCCCCCTGCTTTTCCCCCCTCTTTTCCCCCCTCTTTTCCCCCCTCTTTTCCCCCCTCTTTTCCCCCCTCTTTTCCCCCCTCTTTTCCCCCCTCTTTTCCCCCCTCTTTTCCCCCCTCTTTTCCCCCCTCTTTTGCCCCCTCTTTTCCCCCCTCTTTTGCCCCCTCTTTTCCCCCCTCTTTTCCCCCCTCTTTTCCCCCCTCTTTTCCCCCCTCTTTTCCCCCCTCTTTCCCCCCCTCTTTTCCCCCCTCTTTTCCCCCCTCTTTTCCCCCCTCTTTTCCCCCCTCTTTTCCCCCCTCTTTTCCCCCCTCTTTTCCCCCCTCTTTTCCCCCCTCTTTTCCCCCCTCTTTTCCCCCCTCTTTTCCCCCCTCTTTTCCCCCCTCTTTTCCCCCCTCTTTTCCCCCCTCTTTTCCCCCCTCTTTTCCCCCCTCTTTTCCCCCCTCTTTTCCCCCCTCTTTTCCCCCCTCTTTTCCCCCCTCTTTTCCCCCCTCTTTTGCCCCCTCTTTTCCCCCCTCTTTTCCCCCCTCTTTTCCCCCCTCTTTTCCCCCCTCTTTTCCCCCCTCTTTTCCCCCCTCTTTTCCCCCCTCTTTTCCCCCCTCTTTTCCCCCCTCTTTTCCCCCCTCTTTTGCCCCCTCTTTTGCCCCCTCTTTTGCCCCCTCTTTTGCCCCCTCTTTTGCCCCCTCTTTTGCCCCCTCTTTTGCCCCCTCTTTTGCCCCCTCTTTTGCCCCCTCTTTTGCCCCCTCTTTTGCCCCCTCTTTTGCCCCCTCTTTTGCCCCCTCTTTTGCCCCCTCTTTTGCCCCCTCTTTTGCCCCCTCTTTTGCCCCCTCTTTTGCCCCCTCTTTTGCCCCCTCTTTTGCCCCCTCTTTTGCCCCCTCTTTTGCCCCCTCTTTTGCCCCCTCTTTTGCCCCCTCTTTTGCCCCCTCTTTTGCCCCCTCTTTTGCCCCCTCTTTTGCCCCCTCTTTTGCCCCCTCTTTTGCCCCCTCTTTTGCCCCCTCTTTTGCCCCCTCTTTTGCCCCCTCTTTTGCCCCCTCTTTTGCCCCCTCTTTTGCCCCCTCTTTTGCCCCCTCTTTTGCCCCCTCTTTTGCCCCCTCTTTTGCCCCCTCTTTTGCCCCCTCTTTTGCCCCCTCTTTTGCCCCCTCTTTTGCCCCCTCTTTTGCCCCCTCTTTTGCCCCCTCTTTTGCCCCCTCTTTTGCCCCCTCTTTTGCCCCCTCTTTTGCCCCCTCTTTTGCCCCCTCTTTTGCCCCCTCTTTTGCCCCCTCTTTTGCCCCCTCTTTTGCCCCCTCTTTTGCCCCCTCTTTTGCCCCCTCTTTTGCCCCCTCTTTTGCCCCCTCTTTTGCCCCCTCTTTTGCCCCCTCTTTTGCCCCCTCTTTTGCCCCCTCTTTTGCCCCCTCTTTTGCCCCCTCTTTTGCCCCCTCTTTTGCCCCCTCTTTTCCCCCCTCTTTTCCCCCCTCTTTTCCCCCCTCTTTTCCCCCCTCTTTTCCCCCCTCTTTTCCCCCCTCTTTTCCCCCCTCTTTTCCCCCCTCTTTTCCCCCCTCTTTTCCCCCCTCTTTTCCCCCCTCTTTTCCCCCCTCTTTTCCCCCCTCTTTTCCCCCCCTCTTTTCCCCCCTCTTTTCCCCCCTCTTTTCCCCCCTCTTTTCCCCCCTCTTTTCCCCCCTCTTTTCCCCCCTCTTTTCCCCCCTCTTTTCCCCCCTCTTATTAAACTTTTTCTTGACACCCACAAGTTTTACTTATTTTTGCCCTACTGATTCTTTCCCTCATTCCACTGGGGAGGGCAGTGAGCACAAGACTAGATGGGGGCTTAGTTGCCGGCTAGGGTGGACCCACCCTAGTAAGTTAAAAGTTTTCATCTGTGTACAACTTTCTACCATCCTGTATATCGAATCATGAAATTGTCATATTTGTGTTAACTTTAAGTTCATCTTTTTTGATCTTGTACTGACAAGTTTAGTAAACTAATGCCTAAATCAAATGTCATATTTAATTCTTCCCTTATTTTTATGATCCTTTTATTCAGTGTTTCAAATGACTTGCAGTTCAGTTTTGACAACAAACGTTTTCCCCCTACACACACTTTCCCTTGTTTTTGTTGTTCATGTGTACAATATTTTGTGCCAGTCATTGAATGAAAGTACATGTTCCAGTGTATTAGTCCATCAGTTTATGCAAGACCTGGTGAGATTTTAGGTGGAACAGTGCATCATCAGGGTGGCTTTATTTAAATCACTAATTATGGTATAGGTCAAATATAGGAAAGCTGATTTTGAATTGGATGTAACATTGTTTTGTATACATTTGTAGGAAGGATAGTTCTTGTTCAGTCACCATTAAAATACTGCTCTGTAGCTGTATGTATGCTTTAGCCAAAAGTGTTTGTATTTTATGTGACCAGAAGGCTAGTTTTTATGTATGCTGATGAATGTGAATTTCATTAAAACAAGCAACATATAATCTTTTAATTTTTGAAGCAATTATTTTCTTGTCTTGAACTTTTTTATAGTAACATTTTTTAATTGCCTCATATTACTAGATTTGTGACTATAACTAATGGAGAAAAACAGACTTCTAATTTGCTGTATCCTTCAGGATTCTAGAGTTGGTAGATATTCTGCCCTGTGGTTTTTGATAGTTGTAATTAACTTTACTGCAGACGTTAAGAAAATACACTTCCTGCATCTGTAGATGGTTACTCCTGTCAAGACTAAACTAATGCTGTAATATATGCTGATTCTAACAATCTAGATTTTATTTATTCAGTAGCTTAATAGTTTATGTATATAATTAAGTGTAGATTAAGGCACTTACTGTTCTAAAAAATCCTCCAAAACTAGACAAATATTTCATGCAGAGGTTTTAAATGTAGCTGTCTGTGAGGGAAATATGAGTGTAAATGTATGTAAATGCGAATAGTTATCTTCTTCCCAGTCTTTATCAACTCCAGTTTGTTTTCTAATGTTTAACTAAACTGTTGAAATTAAGAAAACATGTACAGCTATACATAACATTTATAAATAAGCAAATAGTATATTTACAGCTGTTTTGTGTATTTGATGTACTTACAAAATAATGTACACTTTTTTTGTGCTTTTATGTAAATACAAGTGTAACTTGCCATATTGAATAAATGGATTTACTAACTTTAAAGAAAAGCTTCCCTTCATTCATTATAATGTTCTGAAGTTGAAAAACCTTAAATTAAGGCACAGCGTAGTGGAACCAGGCATCACATGGAATAAGTACAATTTTTCTTCATGCAAAGTTAGTGTGGTTTATAGTATTGGGTACTTCTGCTCTTCTGCAAGAACCAAGCCTGCCTGTCTCTAGCAGAGAGAAATATTTAATTCCTGAAATAGGTTTCTGAAGCTAAACCTCAAGCAGTCTTTATTACTGTATCGTTCATTGGAGGAAAAAAAATATACTTTTTTCTTAATTTTACCAGTTCAGGTAGAAGCAGCAGTGCTTTCAGCATTATGGGACACTGTTTCCTCAGCTTCATTTTGATGAAATTATTTTCCTGTTCCTTAAAGTGTTGGAGGTGCTTCTGGGTGTGGGGAAAGCAAGAGTTACAGAAAGTTCTTTTCTTCTGTTTTGTCTTTTGGGTGTATAGTTGTGGAGTCCAGTGGTCAACATAGCGGGATACAGTTTTCTTCCCTTCTCTATTGAGAGCTTTTTTCCTTATAAATGAAATGTGTGACAGATGGAGTTTCTTATAGACTGTTAATCTAGGTTTATAAGAAGCTCAGAAAAAGAATTATGTCATTTTGGAGACAGAGGTGGATGTTTACAGGCTTTTTAGTGGAAACAGACCTTTTTTTAGATTGAAACAAAAGCTGAGTTTAATGTGATGTGATGATATAAATGTTGACTTGTTGCTTATATACCTGTGCATACATTTACAGAGCTGTTTTCTTTTCTAGGATCCTTCTGTTACACAAGTGACAAGAAATGTTCCTCCGGGACTAGATGAGTACAATCCTTTCTCTGATTCAAGAACAGTAAGCATGTTTATTTCTTAATATGCTAATCTTAATATGTTAATCTTTTTAGGTAAGATTTGTGAGGTATTGCTTTTAGCATTTGGGACTGATGTTGTGAAACATGTGATGGGCTAGCTAGAGGTAATGGAAGATATGCAAGGATAGATGGTCCCCTAAAGAGTGAGTAGATCAACCTAAGTGAGCTTTGACCTGTTAAGGAAGAGTGGTTCTCTGAAAGGGAGCTGAAACAGAATTGAGTTTTCCCCCTGTTCAGTAAGACTTCTGGTAGTCTGTTCTTATGCTTTTCTGAACTTTACTTGCTTTAAAGCTTGTGAGTGTGGCACACTTCCCCAGTGACTCACTTTTGATTTCCATTTCTCTTAATGAAAGTGCTGCTCAGAAAAATAAAAACTTTGCATTTAAGTAACAGTCCACAGGCTATGAGTAGTTCTGCTGTAGTAAAAGGAATAATTTCTGTTCAAGAAATACCGTTGGTTTTTGCCTCAATTTGTACAGGTTTAATTTACCTTGTGTTTATTTTCACCCATGGAGGGAAATACAAGGAATGGGATAGTAAATTCATACTGTAACAGCATTTTTCAGTTGTTTTGATACTGAGGATCTTGTGCAAGATTAGTAAAATGTATGGATGATTACTGTCTGTCAGTATAATTTCTAAACTTTCAAATACTGTATTTTTCAAATGTAGACTTATTTCCTCTGGCAAATCTGGTAGTGCTGACAGGGAATGTCAGTATTTGAGTCTTTGCGATCCAACAGTAAGGTTTCATTCAGTGTTAAAATGCTAGACTAGTAGGAGCTTGTTTTTGAATATGCCTTGCATCAGCTGTTTAAGGCAGAATATTTACAAATAGCAACAATATTAAATGTCTCCAATTTTTTTTTTCTCCTAGCTCACAATATCATAAGTTGTGTTTGATTTATCCTTATGAAGCTGAAGAGTTTCAGAATTGCTTTGTATTGATCACAAGTTATAAAGATAGTAGGTGCTGTTCAGAAAGAAACTAGTGCTACTCTGACTTTTTTATTACTTACGTAGTTTAACGTGCAGCTCTGTGGGAAAAGGAAAACTGAAATATAAGGCTAAGGTTATCTGGCTTTGAACAGTCAACGTGCATGTATAAAAAACTCTTAAGTGCTCATTACAGATGTCACTCATAGAAAAACTGGGAAGATGGAGGAAATCTTTAAGTCAGTGTTCAGATCTACTGAGTACGTGCTTACTCTGTGTTTGGAAACTGATGTGAGACAACTTCTAGAATAATGCTTTGTATTGCCTTTTTAATAACTGTACAAAGAACTGTCTGCTTTACTGTTTTGTCTACCAAGCCAATAAATTATTATTTCTTTGACTTTTATTAAGTATGTTTTAATTGCACATATGAAGTCACGCTTGTTTTGAGTACCTTGTGTGCGCTGTTTTTCCAGTGATTGCTGAATACTGGGAAATATATTTATAGGACAAAAGAAGAAGTTAAGTGGTTTCTGACAAAATGTTATCACAAATAACTTTTTTTTTTTAATCTTCTATTTTTTTTCCCTATACCCTTCCTTACTACCTATGTCAGTCCAATAATAGATAATTCTGTATGTCGGCTCAACCGACATGTAGTCCATGCAGTTCTCCAGGTCTGCTGCACAATGCTAGAGCTTGAACATGTACCTTCTCTGATTTAACTTCAGTAGTTCTTGCTTCTACGAGAATCCCAAACCGTACAGATATGTTTTGCAAGGTTTTTTGTTTTTTGTTTGTTGGGGTTTTTTTTGTTTCTTTTGTGGGGGGGGGGGGTTGGTAGCTGAGTATTTTTTTCCAAGACAGCTGGATACTTGTATTTGTTTCATGTTAAGTAGCTGTTGAGGGGTAACCTCATTGCAGTCTACAACTACCTCGTAGGAGGTGGTGGAGGGGGAGGTGCTGATCTCCTCTTTCTGATGACCAAAGGTAGGACATGAGGAAATGGATTGAAGCTGCATCAGGAGAAGTTCAGATTGGACATAAGGAAAAGTTTCTTCACTGAGAGGGTGGTTGATCACTGGGACAGGCTCCCCATGGAACTGGTCACAGCTCTGAGCCTGTCAGAGTTCAAGGAGTGTCTGGATGATGCTCTTAGTCATATGGTTTAGTTTAAGATAGTCCTGTGAGGAGCAGGGAGTCAGACTCGATGATCCTTATGGGTCCCTTCCAACTTGAGATATTCTGTGATTACAATGCTTTCTTCATTAAGTTCTTGATCTACAGATGATGATTTATAATACCTGTGCCTGGTGTGTATTGAATTGTGATCTTTGAATAACAAGCAATATTGAACTTCCACCATTTGAGTTAGGTTTGAGCACTGACACTTTTTTCCCTTGTGCACTTATTATGAAATTAAGTAATTATGAAAACACAGTAGTATACAAAAACATGCCTGTTTTTTTCTATACTTAATGAAGAAATGCTGCCATATTTCAGCAACTGGTTATATTCTGCAAATACAGTGGCTGGAATGCAATTTTTGCTGGGATTATATTCTTAATACATACATCAAACTAGCAGAAGTTCTGGAGCGGTAGCCAGCAAAAATTAACATTGGATGTTGAAGTAGATACATGTTTTTTCTTACCTTTCCTTAGTACCTTCGACTCGCTTACAAGCTTTTCTCTCTATTTTTTATAGCATAATGCACTAATTCCATCAAATGATGTTAAATAACTCATAAATGGTATTAAACAGTAACTTTCATGAATGGTATGGACTTACTATACCTCAAAACTAGCTGCTTAGATGCACCATAAGAAGGGACTGAGCATGCTGGCTTTTTGCTGCTTTGTTGACAAAAGTGTGCTACTGGGGTAAGACAGGCTTTGGAAAAGTGGAAGCTATTTTCAAAGAAAACTTAAGAGCTTAAACTCTGCCAAGTGTGAAACTGTAACGCAAGCTCAAAGCTCTGAGGAAAACCTTGTAGAGCAACTTGGGAAACTTTCTTTCCTGGTAGCAGGAAGTTTCTGTCATAGAAGATAATAATATAGGGAAAACCTAAATGAATTGTTTCTTTGCAGAGGATGTGTCTTAAACTTGAATTCTAGTAGAATAGGCTTTAGAAATAGGTAATCAGCTGAGTGTTAAGAAAACTAAGATGGAAAATTGCTAAAGCATGAACTGGAAGGTACCTCAGCTTGCTTCATACCAGAGGAAGGAAAAGTGAGAGCTGTCACACTCACTATAGAAAAAGCTCTTAAAAGGGTTCAAGAAATTAAGAGGCCAGAAGGTAGAAGTTCTTTACTGGGTAAGTAGACGCAGGGGTCATGGAAAAGTCTACACATCATAAATGTTTTTTTGTTGGTTGGTTGAGTTTTTTGTTTGCTTAGGATTTATTTTGTTGCTTTTTAGCAGACCTCTACACAGACAGGGGCTTTAAATTCTGAGCAGACATGGAAGTTGCCTTGGCTGCTGCGTGATTCCTGCATTAAGTAATGGACTGTAGCACACAGATCTAACAACATGAGACTCAGGGCAGCTGTTTCCTTGTACTGCAGTGCTTGAAATAGTAAGCCTGGAGTATCCTCCTTCCTGTTACCACAGTGATACAGCTGCATGGTTTTTGAGAGGCTGACACCTGAAGGAAGATCGTAATTCCAGTCATATTAGATAGTATCCAAAGGTATATATGATTCTTAATCACATACCATCCCTGTAGAATGTCAGATCATCTGTTTCATTAAGGTTATAGACATGGCTGCCAGAGAAGTGTACTGATTGGTAGCAATTTACATGTAGCCGGCCCCTTTATTCAATAAACAAAGGCAGAAACACAAACCAGATAGATAAGTGACAACAGACAAAACAGAAGGCCAGAACTCTTCAGCCTAACTTATGGGCTTTCAAAACAGTGAATCTGGACTTTTTAACTAGAAGAAGGAAGCAAAAAAATAAGCCTGAATATTATGGATAGTTAAGGGGAGCCTGTGGGACTATGCAAAATTTATTGCGGAACATATAGGGGGATGGTCAAAGGTGTGGAGCAGTTGGAGACCTGGAAGGAGCAAGGAGGAGACTAGAGAAGAAAACAGATTTAATGGGGCTGGTTACATGTAAATTGCTACCAGTCAGTACACCTCTCTGACAGCCATGTGCCTAATCACTGCAGTTATTGTTAAATTCTTTTAAAACTCTCTTTCTGTGACATTTCATTCTACCACATCTCTGAGTGCTGCAAAGTCAAGCTGCCAGCAACTGGAGCGACTAGAGTGAGAGACTTAGGTGCCAGCAACATGGTCAGACCCCAAGTAGTAGCACTCTGTATGTCTGATGTCAATAACTGAGCATTTAGATGTCAGCAGCTGGAGGGACCATGGGTCATAAGGCCCATGTGTCTGCAGTACTAGCAAGTGAAGGAACCAGTGTGTTTTCCTCTGTGTGTATATATGTCATTCACTAGCAAACTTCAAGCTGGACTAGCTGGCAAATAGGAGGAAAACCTCTCTCTAGGAAGACTCAAAAGTCTGAGCCAAAAGTGTGTAAGGGACTCTGGGGTCTGAGCTTGGATATATGGCAAGCTGAGAGCCCATGCTGGTTTTTGAGCTCACTGCGAGTGTGGAGGTTGCTTGTGACATGAGTGTACAAGTGCATGAATTTTCTAGTGAACATCAAGCTGGGCTAACTGGCAAACAGGAGGAAACCTGTATACCAGGTAAGAGAGCTCCAAATCCAAGCAGGTATATCAGACAGGCCAAGGGCCTTCTGCTCATATCCAAGGGATCTGCAACTGTTGTGTGCTTGTAAATCTAGAGTGAGACGTGCTTTCAGTAGTGAACTTACTTCAGTGTGGATCAGCTGGAGAGGAGGAATGGGACATGACTGTCGACATATGTTATGTGTAGTTCTGGTAGAGTTAGTGTGGGGGTGTTGTTAAATGCACTGCCTTCCCTGTGGCAGCCTGTGTACCTGGCCATCCTGGTGTCCTTGGTGTGCGTGGCTGTGTCTGTATTTCTGTGCCTCCCTGGGATACTTGCTCGGCCTACTACTAGCTGAACGTGGAAACACGAAAACCAGAGCTGTCTCCATCAGCCTGGAATGGAGAGCCCTCAGAGGCACTCAGGGTGAGATGTACTGGGCTCCAGCAGTCAGAAAGGAGGAGTTCCCAGGTCTCAGAGTCTGGAGGAAGCAGTAGCCTTTGTAACATCCCTTAACAGTTTTTGTCCCCCAGCCCCTCTTGACTTTCTTAGGATTCCAGGATGCACAGCCCCTGCTACAAATCCTTGGTATAGTCTCATTTCTTCCAGGGAGCACAGGTTCTTACTCAGGCACTGGGTCTTTTACACAATTGTCATTATATGCACAGTAGATGGCAAGTCTAACACTGTATATATGGCCAGCTAGCATGTAGTGGAATCTAAACAATGTAGAAATCTGAGTCAGAAGAATCTCGGGCATAATTAGTATCTTTTAATGTCATAAATGCTGTTGGCTAACATCTTCGATTTTGTAGCTCTAGTGAGCTTTCTGATTGATTCCTTTATTTATAAGCATATATGCACGTTCCAGTCATTAGCAGCACCGCAGGCTGTTTGGACAAAGTGTCTTTCAAGGCTAAGTATTTTGAATTCATTGCTCAAATATTTTCTAGTCTGACAATCCACCTTTTTACACTATTACAGGTAATATTACTATTACTGTTACTTTTTACAGTATTACAGGAGGGCTAATGGAGTCCTTGCTGGAGACTTGGAACAGTCTTGCTCACTAGTCTAGCAGGCAGCTGCTTATCAGTTATGCTTTCAAAGCTGTTGTTACTTAGCCACAGAGCTACAATAATCAGACTTTTTTTTTTTTTCCCTTTGTAGTATTGCTCTGGCCCATAGTACATAATGCATACGAGTTTTTGTTCAGTAGCTTTTTGTTACTCTAGTACAAGCATTTCTGAGAAATGAGACCTCTCTTATATCCAGTATTCTGTTAGGAGCTGATGTATAAGGTGGCAAGATAATTTTTAAATGGTAGAATCAGTGGTTATTGCTGAGATGTGCTGCAGTATCACACACAGAGGTGGAGTTTATTCAGGAATATTTTCTCTTCAGTGTATTGCTTTTGGGCATTTCAAAAAATGATTAGAAAACATGCAGATAATCTAGGCCAAGTCATAATTTGCCAAGTTAGCAGTTGTTAGTTGACTTTTGCTTTCTTTTAAGGTGCTTTTGTCCTGAAAACATCACACTTCTCACCATATTTTTGTTCTTGATTTCAGTCTTTGTAGGAACAATAGTTCTCTTGTCTTGTCCAAGCTCTAGCATCATCGTAGTACTATACTGAGCTGCTTTGGTAAAGTTCAGTTGATAACTTCAGTCTAGGCAGTAGTTTTTTCTTTGGTTTGATGGCTGCTGGTTAACATTGTATATGATAGAGGGATGTGAAGAAAGTTAGAGAAGATGACAAATGGGAATAAGGAAGAGAAGATTTCTAAAAAAAAAAAGAAAAAGAAAAATACCTGAGTTACTAAAAGCTTCTTGTATGCTGTATTATTATAGGTAGTGACCAAATGAATGAATTGTCAGTGGTACTTCAAACTAGATGCTATGGTACTTACTGGTGGAATAGTTAAGTAACAGGTTATGGATTTTGAATGGGAAAATTTAATATGGTCCATTGCTTCTCTAGTTAGCCAGTTGATATAAGCCCTTGTTAAGCAGAAAGCTTTGGGAGTCATTACTAATAAATGGCATCATGTTTCAGAATATGAATAGATCACTGTTAAATCATGCAATTTTCTTAACAGTAATTGACCTTATCAATATCTGAACAAAATTAAAATTCTGTTTACTTTCTACTGATCCCTGAAATTCCATGTGTATGTATGGCAAATAGTGCAGTATAAGACCAAACAAGCAGGACACTGTACCACAGAATATAGTTAACTTATTTTTCCTAAAGGATATATATATTGCAGGCATATCAGATTTTCAGTTTATCAGTAACACTTCCTTTAAAACAACTAGATTAGTTCTTACAGAATTAATAAAAATATATCTGTTAGAATGAGAAGCTTTCCCTGTAATTGTTTCTCTTTTTCTTAGCCTCCTCCAGGAAATGTGAAAATGCCTAATGTACCCAGTACGCAGCCAGCAATAATGAAACCAACAGAAGAGCCACTTGCTTACACACAAATTGCAAAGGTCTGTCTGTAACTTTCAGGCACTAGGTTCCTTTTAATTATAACTATTTAAATTCACTTCTGGAATAGTGTCTTTTGTAAATAAGCATTGCTTTCCTAATGATTTATCAAAATTAATACTGCCTTTAAGTAATTGGTTAATGCATTAATTCATGCAGTATCATGTCAGTCTTCATGCATAACTGGAGATGCTTAATTATAGAAAACAGACTTGGAATATTTATTTTGTGTTGTATTTTTTACCAATATCTAATGATGCTTGTTTTGTTCAGGAGCATGCCTTGGCCCAGGCAGAACTGCTAAAGCGTCAAGAAGAACTGGAAAGAAAAGCAGCTGAACTAGATCGCAGAGAAAGGGAAATGCAGAGTCTCAATCAGCAGGGGGGTATGCATGAAAAAAAAACTTCTTAAAGTTGCAGAAATTTCAGTTTTTCTTAGAAACCGTTTTAGTTTTACAGTGACGTTGTGAAACAGATCAATGAGGGGGTTTTATAATCTCTTTCGGAAGAGAGTTTATCGCCCTTGAGACATGCATACAGTGAATAACTTGTGTTCTGTGCAGATTTTCACTGTAAAAAATTGTGTTTCCTCTTTTACATGTTATTCTCTACTATCAGCTATTTTTATTCTAGGTTAATATCTAAGTAATACTGTTTCATAGAAATGGAGCGTTTTGAGAGGAAGTAAAAGTAACTTCGTAAGTAATATCTCTTGGTTTCTCGTCTGTCAGTATAGCTGTGGGAGAACTTTACTGGTTTGAAACATTTTTTAATCTTTTGCTATGTTACAGATATAATCTATGCAAATAGCAGGAAGATCTATTATTAATCTTTTATTAATTTTTCTTATGATACTTTGGAACCCCTAGTCAAGAGCAGGATCTTATTTTGGCACAAACTGTAAGTGTGCTGTGCAAAACCATCAGTTTTTGTATGGAAGTTTCACAAATAAGGAGATTTACATCCTCTTAACTGAAGATAGATGTGGGTATACAGGAATATTCCTTTTCAAAAGGAAAGCCTTAGACTGAAGTTAGGGAAAAAAACCAAAATAAAACAGATAACACTGTGTGCAAGATTGAGTTTGTGTGATCTTTTCACTTGTATCTAGAATTCTGACTTATTTACATGTGCTGGGTTTTTTTTAATATGCAGTGGTACAATTCCACATTGCAGAATTGCTTAGTACTTCAAATTCTCAGGGAATTTTATAGAATAGAATAAAATATTTTCAATTGGAAGGGACCTACAATAGCAATCTAGTCCAACTGCCTGACTTCAGAGCATTTCAGAGCTGACCAAAAGTTACCGCATGTTATTAAGGGCATTGTCCAAATGCCTCTTGAACATTTACAGGCTTGAGGCATCAACGACCTCTCCAGGAAGCTTGTTCCAGTGTTTTACCACCCTCTTGGTAAATAAATGCTTCCTCATGTCCAGTCTAAGCTTCACCGGGTGCAGCTTTGAACTATTCCCATGTGTCCTGTCACTGGATACCCGGGAGACGAGCTCAGCACCTCCCCCTACACTCCCTCTCCTCAGGAAGCTGTAGAGAGCAGTCATATGCCAGTCATTCGTAAGGATCTGAGAATAGGAAATTGCTGGTTTTATTCTTAGAAAGAGAATAAAGATGATATTGTACCTTCATTAAACTATTTTTATTTTCTAAGTATTTGTTCTTTTCAATTTCTCTATTAATAATCTCTGTACCTTTTCTCCCAGATAATGATTTTTTTGTTTGGTTGGTTGTTTTTTTCCACTTCCTTCTTCACGCATTGCCCTTCATCTAATTCCACTATTTTATATGGATTGTCCGGATTGATTACTTTTCTTTTCCAGGCTTTAGGGACAGCTTTGTTCATCTGTATCTTAGGGAAAATAACTGATAACCCCATGTATGTTTCAGGATATTTCTAAAATAGGTATCTGTTATTAGGTTGCAGTTGTTTACATCAAAGTGCTTGAAGAATCCATGAGGAATCTAATGGATTCTTTAGGAAGGCAGAACAGAAAGAGAGAGTGCTTAAAGCTTTAAAGAAAATAGTTTTTTACCAAATGACTGTGTAAAAGATGCTGCAAAGCAGAAATTATATATTTGACTTAAGAGAAATAGATTATTTTCCTCTTGATCTTTTTTTTTTTTTTTCTTTTGTGCACTCTCCTCTGGAAACACTGTGGAGTTGCCTTGATTGGAGGACAGGGTCTTTTGCAATATTCTAGCCATTTCCATTTGATTTAAGATGCTGACTGCATGTCTAGGACACTGTCATAATATGCAACTGACTACAGTGCAAAGATCTTCAAGCTCATGGGTCAGCTCAGTTGGCTGCCTTCAGTTTTCTTTGCTCAGGTCCTGTGCAGCATTGCATTTTAACTACTTAAAGTGTGCTGCTTCCTATTTCAGCTAGTTCATTTGGGCATGCCTGAAAATCCCTTTCTGTGCTTGCATGAGGCCAGTTTGGAGGTGTCTGCATTCATAGTGTAGGCATGCCACTGAAGTTATGTTAATAGGCCTTGAGGTGGTAACTTGTGTTGAATGAAATAACTCTGAGCTAGCTCTTTGCTTATCAAAATACAGTCTTGAAAAATTAGCATCCAAACTGTATTTAGAAAATAACCACTTGGTTTTTGCTCTCAAACCACCTTGCCAAGCTGTCTTTCAGTCTTAGTTGAAAATTTTGAAACCTGTGCCACAGCAGCGGTAAACTGCATGAAATACAATTCTTAAATAATAACTTGAATTAATATGGGAGACCTGAATTTTTCCATAACTCTATCTTGAAACTAACAGTCATGAGAGAAATAACCATATACTGCAGAATTAAGATCTGAATTATTATAAGATATTTTTCACATAAGAAATCCCAAATTAGTTTTCAATATGGATGGGAATATTACTTCATTACTTTCTGCATGATCCCTCTGGCAGTCCCCTGCTCTGGAAGGTGTTGTAAAACTTTCAGTCTAATAGGCAGAAAACAGATACTTGGTGCTTGAGACTTGTTTGGACAGAACTGACAAGCTTCATCTTGTCTGAGTGGGGGAAACAAATAAGATGTAAGCTTTGCAAGTTATCTGTTCTCAGCAGATGAACTGCTTTTAAAGATATGGTTGAAGATAGAAATTGCAAGCAAAACCTTGTCAGAATTTCAAATAAATGTACCTTTAGGTCTCTAGTTAAGGTCTGCTTCTGAAACATGGTGATTAAAGTACATGGTGATTAATTTTAAATGTTGTGGTAGAGGTTTGTTGCAGTTACTATCTCAGTTGAATCTCTAAGTATGTGCTTGGTATGACTTGTGTTTGGCAGTGAGCAGATCAGGATACAGGAAATCCACATCTGATACTGTATCCTTTGTGATGTCCTCACTCTGTCACCCAACTGTATCAAAATATTATGATGCTGTAGGGCATCTTTTTGTAACAAAAAGTTAGTTTAGAGCATTTCAGTAGCTGCTTTTCTTGAGGCTTGTGGGCTTTTAGGTAAAGCTTTGACAGTAAACTGTATTGGGAACTAGTTCAAAGTGTTAGAGAGAGCCTGGTGTTAAAAATACCAGGATTCTGAGAATGGAGAATGCTTTTCAGACTCCAGTCTTTGTGCTCAGCAAAGTATATAAGTATGGTGGGACCTTAGGAAAATGTGCATTTAAAAGTCAAGGAACTCTGAGAAATTGTTTTTCTGCCCATATCTGCTTGTTTTGTAAAGAATTCTCTTCTCTCATTACTTTAAAGGGACTGTCAGATGCCTGCTTAGTCTTTTACATAAATAAAACATTCTACTTTTCTTGACCTGTCTGCACTTCATTGTATTTTATTTCTGAAATTTATTTTCAGTATTGTGTGAGGATTGCTGATAAAACTCCTGGGTTTTGGTAGCCCAGGTTATCCATATGCTTGTGAAACTCATGCATAAAACAATTTGAATTAGTTCAAATGCATATCTTCTAGTATACAGAGATTAAAACTGTATTATAGTGCTCTTTTTTTTTTTTGGTTTTGTTTTGTTTTGCAGGTAGAAAAAATAACTGGCCACCTCTTCCTGAGAATTTTCCAGTAGGTCCTTGTTTCTACCAGGACTTTTCTGTAGACATTCCTGTAGAATTCCAGAAGACAGTAAAGATTATGTACTATTTGTGGATGTGTAAGTATTTTTTTCCTTAAGAAAAAACACAGTGCCCATTCAAACTTGACGACACATACCTGGCACTCTGCCTTTTGCAACATCTATAATGAGAAATTGTTTTAAATCTAGAACTCAAATGTTGAAGTAAAATCTTTTTGTTAGCTTCAATTTTAAAAGCATTGAATTATTTCATAGAAACTTCCACAGAAAAAAAGGAGGAGGCAGTTTGGTTCTAGTTTATTGCAGTTTTCTGGTTTAAGTATCTCTGTTGTTATAAAATGAGCCTTGGCTTTTTATTAACTTAGAAATAATTTTACTGTTTTTAAAATCAACTTATATTTTAAGAAATAGAATTCACAATCAGTGTTAATATAATTGTGAGTTTAAGAAGTATAATATCCATTTGCTTTAATATACATAATTTTATATAGTTTAATATAGTTTTTATTCTATACTGGAGATTTAATATCCTGTTAGTCTATTTAGAAAAATAGAGTAAAGTAAATTAGCTGAAGTGAAAACTATCCTTTCTACACCAAGAATGCTCTACACCATCTTTGTGGGGTTAATTTTGCCCTCATTCATGTGCTGTGGTTTGACTGGAGAAATGCTGGATGAACCAAATGTACAAGTGCCAAAACATGTTTTCTTTTGCCTTGTCCAGTATGATGAGAGCCTAATAATTACTGTGAGACCGAGGAAATTCCAAAGATTTAGGTGCTTTGGTGCCTGTAATATATTTTTAGCATACTAAGGGAATATGAAAATCAGAACTTTTCTATATTTTTTACAGGGCTTCAGATTTAGTTAGCAAATCTCAATAATTTTACCTGTTAATCTAGTAATCTTACTGCTGTGATTGAACGACAAAACTGAAACACAAAATAAGCAGTCAACATCCAATCAAAATTAATTCCATTTCATCATAATCCACAGCTTTCTGTATTCATTGCTGGGTCATTAATCCTCAGACAAGCAACTAAATCCACTGTAGAATATGTGACTAGTTACTCTTATAAAGCTGACAGACTTTTAAGGTTTATATGAAATCTAAGGTCAAGTACTCTAAAATTTTAGGATAGTTCCTAATTCTTGCCATTTGCAGGACTGAGTTCTGGAAGTGCTGTTATGTTTCAAACACAAGGTGAAGTTGGGCAGTGAGAATTGAAATATTAATACTGTTTTTCTTTTTCCTTCTTATGGCAATAAATAAAGGAAGCAGCAATGTTATAGTATTTCAAGACATATAAGAGTTGTGCTTTTATACTAACATCACAGATTTTCTTCTAAATAGACTGAGACTTTAACTGAGTCCTCTTGCTCTTTTCCTGCTTTAGCTCTAGTAGTCTTTGATTTGGGGATTACTCAAGAAGGAAGGAAAAGGGAAATGAAAGACAAAATCTTAATTTCAGGTTAAAAAAAAAAAAGAGATTTATTACAGAATTCCATGCCTTATGGCTGGCTGTTGAATCAGTCCTTGTGACTCTTCTTTCCCACGATCGTATCTACATGTTTTGGTTCATTTTTCATTAGAGTGGCTGTGCTTCCGCAGTGGAGGCACTTATTACCATAGCAAACCAACCTGCTTCTGCTTGGTGCTCTACCCTACATTTTATTTCCTCTTCCAGAACTTTATAGGTCTTGTAAGACCTAGGGGTTCTGTGAACATAATCACATCACATTTAGGTAGATCTAGTACTGCAGGCTCAGCAGTTTGTAAAGCAGGTTGGTCTTCCTCTTGCTTTTTAGCAGCTCTAGGAAAAAACCTGTCTGTTTCGGTTTTCTGTGGTTAGTAGCAATTTTTATATCCTTATTCTTGGAAATTTTTTGACCTGTTTCACATCTATATACTCTTTTTATGAGAAAACAAGGCAGGCTGTATCTCTCTTCTGTAAATTCATCCATCTTTTCTCTGTATCAGAAGTCAGAATTTTCTGATTCTTGATATGATTGTATTATTGCACATGCGTTTTGTTTTGTTTTTACCCTGGGGAGAGCTTTTTTTTTTTTTTTACTGACTGAGTGCTCTCATGTGTTTGTGAACTGCAGCAATAAATTAGCAATAGCTTCTGTTAACTGCCAGTGGAGCTCTTCTGTTCTATCTTGATTTTATGACCATTGCCAATCTAACTGCTTGCAGCTAGAATGGCAGGTTCCTTGGCCCTTTAGCACTGAGCACTACTTTTTAGATCTTTCTATGTGGTTATTAGTGAAATGCCCTGTGTCTCTTGACCCCTGTCTAACACCAAAATTTTTTTAGCTCAAAAGCCTGTGTCTTCCAGCTTCTTTCCCCAGAGGCTGATAGCGCGTACAAAATGAGCGGTACTGATTTTCAAGGAATATTTCTTATTTGAAGTTACAAACTGAAAACCTGTTTAATTGCATGAAAAGCTTTCGCGGCATTTGAGTTTGTTACTTTATATAGGTTATGAATGTTTCCATTTTCTATGAACAAGACTTTTAAAGGTTTTCAAAGACCAGTGACTTAATTGTAAATTCTGATAGAAAAATCCTAAAGTGCCAATTTTATGGTATTTTTTCTGTTTAGGAGAGTTTCATCTCATCCATCCTTCTGTCTGAGGATGTGATCAATAGTACATGTATCAGTCTGTTGATGTTTGTTCTGCCTGTTCCTGAGAACCTCCAAGGATGGACGCTTCATAAACTCCCTCCAAGCCTGTTCTAGTGTCTGCTGTCTTTTATCATTAGAAGATGTTTCCCAGTATACAATTTAATTCTCCCTTCCTGTGTTTGATCTTCCCTGTTATGTCCACTGTTGTTATGGAGAACACATTTATCTCCATTAGTCATCTCCTTTTGCCTAAATTAGAATAATTTACTCAGCCTTTCTTTGTAGCTTATGTTTTCTAGAGGTCTCTTTGTTTTGCAGATTTGCTGCTTGGTCTACTCCATATTATTACGGTTCTTTTAGTGTGCAGCATCAAGAATTTTACAATGTGGACTGTTCCAGTATTTTAGCTGAAGTCCTAATGTATTGTGTGGAAGAGAAAAAAACACCTTCACTTATTTGATAGCATGTGCTTATGTTATGTACTGTTCTAAGCCTGTTTTAGCATTTATTCTTTCCTATGGAAAATACTTCTGTCGTTTGTGAGGCATGTTTGCATGTCATAGCCATCCCTTCTCCAAAAAGATCACAACAGACAAAGAACAAAAGCCTAAACTACATCTAAAGCCACTCTATGCTCCAAAGTTGCATGTGATCAGACTTCACCAGTTTTGTTCTCGCTTGTCTGTTGCCCTGTGACTTCAAGACTTTCCATTTTGTAGGTATCCCATTCCCTTTGAGGCATTCCATTACAAGCTGACAGTCCAGATGATTCCTGGGAAGAAGTGTATTCTTTTTCATCCATTGCAGTGAGGACTTTGGTTTCCCAGTAATACCATCAATACAGCATTACTGAAGTGAAACTTATTAGAAAAAAATATTTCCTTACAGTCCCGAATGGAACTGCAAAATAATAATCGCAGTAATGTAGATGCCAAATAGGATCAGTACAACTTGTGGTCTTTATCTTCAATTCACTTTCAGACATTAATGGATGATAAAGTGTAGTTAATTAAGACAGGGAATGTGTATCTAATTAGGATTCTTCTGTACAAGGAAGTTTACACTAATAAAAATGAAGGTGAGTCTGATTATTTATTAAACTAGTGTAACTTGCCATTCTTCCCTCTTTATTCTGGCAACCACCTCCTCCCCCCGCCCCCATTTTTTTTTTTAACCTCAACTGCCTCCACAAGTAAACAGGAGAAGGCTTAGATCACTTCACACTGAGTACTATATTGGTATAGCTGTGAAGTTATTGTCATGTAGACGTTGCATGTTGCCGACTTCTGCCAAAGCCTTAGGCCATTTCAGCCCTCAGGTTGTCATTATCTTCTAATAACTTTTGTATCATGGTTTAATTTGAAGAGGCAAGTAGGTGGAAGGTACTTAAAACTGTTACTCTGAACATAAAAACACCTGTCTGTTCATACAACAGCAAAGCTTATCTAGGTCACTGAGTGACAGTGTTGGCTCAAAGAACAGACGCCTTTCTGTACCTTGCAGCAGGCAGAGAGAAGGGCTAGTGGAGCAAAGCGACAATTATCAGTGAAGTCCCCTGTCTTCATCTGCAGCTTGCTAATACTTGGCTTTTAAAACTGAGATTCTCTGTGACAGTAGTGAGGTAGACCCCAGAGTAAGTATTAGTAGTGGGTGTGACATTTCAGCCCCTCTTCTGCACTGATGGTATTCTTTTAAAACTTGTGTTACTATAATTACCAAAAAAAATAGTAATTTTGGAAAGTTCAAATTCTGCCAGAATGTGGATTTTTCTAGAATCTAGGGTGTCTCCCTGTTTTCCAGTATTGACTAGGAAAAGAAAGCGTGCCCCTTAGTAAGCTTTCTCGTATTTACCAAAGGAAGGCAGGAATTTGGGTTTTTATCTTTTGTTGTGCTTTATGAGGCGTGCACACACAAATTTTGAAATGAGTTGCTTTCCTGATCTCTTGGGACAGTTCTAAGATATGTAGATGCATTAAATGCTTTTTATTTTAAAGTACAAAGGTTTATGTTTATGATGACTCTTAGAGGAAGATAGGATTTATCTAAAGGACATATTTTGAGTTTCATCAGCCTTTCATGTGATGATGTGGCCATTTTGCTTTAAAAATTTTTCCCACAAAGTTGATTTAAGGCTTATTTAAGTACTAGTTAAGACTTCAGCAAAGAGTAAGAGTCATTTTTTCAGAATCTTTATTATCTTGCCAGTTCTTCTGTTAACGATACCTTCCAATAGAATGACTGATATGTTTCTCTGAACTTAAACATTGCTGCAAGGAGCACCTTGTGCACTCTCAGTTATAAATACTCTACTTTATCCTGGTCCACAAGGACAGAAACTTTCCTCTGAGATAGCAAAATCACTCCTGAATCACTAGTTGTTGCTGAACAAAGACAGAAATTCATGCTCCTCTTTTAAGTCTGACAGAATTAACTCTTTCTGAGATAGCATGAAGGCAGTAGTTGTCAGGTTTCTTAATACTGTTGTATTTTTTTCTGTTCCAAGACTATATTTGAAATAAACTGTGAAGTCAGAATACCAATGCATTTTTATAGTAGAAATTCAGTAGTTAACCTGTAACAGGGTCTGCCAATGAGAAAATGCTAGTATCAAGCTAAGAACAGAGCACCGAAAAGTCAGATGTTTTAAGACCAATGTAAAATATATTTGAATATGGAATGTGTATTAAAGCATATAGAACAGCTTCTTGCAGATCTTGTTTTACTGAGGAACATTTTTCCCTAAGTAGGGTTTTTTTACTTTTTTACATGGAAGACAAAGAGCTTTTCATTGAAATATTTGTTTGTAAATCAAATTAGAATGTATACAGTGCTAAATTTATGAAGCATTTATTATAATTTATAAGCTTTCTCAAAAATATTTAGTAGTCTGCTGAATTTATCTATATCCAGTTATTACTGTAGAAAAAGTATCAACTGTTGCAGCTGTAGAAACTTCTTTTTCATCACTTTAAGTTTGAAAATGTTTTATTTTTCTGAGAGGATTTTTTTCCTTTACCCTGTACCTGATATTATTTTAATTTTCATGTTCAGTACTTTCACTTGTAAATACAGGGTTTACCTGAAAGTTAGAAAACTGTATAAAAATCAGCTTATTGCTACGGATATTGGGAGAGTATTGATTTATTGTCAGCATGCTGATGTTTTGTTTAAAAATGCTCAGTTTGGGTGTTACTTTAACAGTTGTAATAATTTATTGTATAAACATAACTTAATTAAAACTATTTTGCTTTTGCTTCTACAGTCCATACAGTGACACTGTTTCTTAATATCTTTGGATGTTTGGCCTGGTTTTACGTTGATGCTACGCGAGGGGTTGATTTTGGATTGAGTATTCTCTGGTTCTTGCTTTTTACTCCTTGTTCTTTTGTCTGCTGGTACAGACCACTTTATGGAGCTTTCAGGTAAAAACCTTCAGCTTGACCTAGGATATTTAAAAATTTGTAGAAATGTATTAACATTCCAGATTTTATTGATTATCATAATGATAATCCTTTAATATGCTTTCATTAGAAACAATTAGTATGTTAGCCATTAATTCAGTTGTTGTAATAGAAACAGATTATAGCTAGGGATATAACGGAATAAATATCCTTTAAAGTATTTATTGCTTCTATTATTGACAGAATATTTATAGGAAATATTTAACTTTGTATTGGGCTGATAACAATTTTAAGGAAAATTCTCATTAAATCTCTATCCCTTCCCACCAAGAATTTGAGTAGGTTAATGGTTAGTTTGTAAATTTTTGGCTTCCCGAATGAACTTCATAAAACTCTACATTTAAAAATCTTATATTGTTAAGTCACCTACAGTGTCAGAGAGCTACAGACAGAGATTCAGTAGAATGAGTAGAGTAGGTATATAGTAATCAAACTCTAGTATTCTTCCTAGCTTTTAGCAATCTTCACAGACTTCATGTGATAGTTTAACTTAGCTGGCAGCCAAACAAGACACAGCCACTTGCAGGCCCACCATTTCCACCCCCCACCCAGGGAATCGGGGAGAGAATTGGAGGGGTAAAGGTCAGGAGACTTGTAGGTTGAAGTAAGAACAATTTAATAATTAGAGTAAAATAGAATTAAGATAATAATAATAATAATAATAATAATAATAATAATAATAATAATAATAATAATAATAATAATAATAATAATAATAATAATAATAATAATAATAATAATAATAAACAACTATATATGAGTGATGCAGAGTACAGTTGCTCACCACCTGCTGATAACGATCTCGGAAATGCGAAAAGGAACCCTGGAACTGAAATCACAATCCTGGAAAAGCGAGCCCGAGCGAATCCCGAGAGAATCTTCCCCTTTCCAGTCAGCCCTGGTTAACAGACTAAACATGACATAATATGATCTGGAATATCTTAGTGGTACATCCAACTGTCAGTTCTGGGTTTTACTAACTACTACACTTTTCTTCCCCCCCCCTCCCCCCTGCCCCAGCCTCTTCCAGTCCTCTGCTCCTGCAAATACCCAAGCACAGTGTCCTTGTATGTTATGAACATTTCTTCTCATAACGATTCCCACTGAAAGCAAAATACAGTGCTTTCTTGCCACTAAGAAGAAAATAAACCCTATTCTAGCAAAAAAATCCCAAAACAAACCAGGACATTTCACAAGCGTGAGCTGTGGTAGCTTTGTGTTTAAGAACAGAATGGTTGGTTTGCATGCAAAATTGAACTTTTTCTTTTGTTGAAGATCAGCATATGGAGTACTACAAATCCTGTAATCTTACAGTATTTCTTGTTTGTTTGTTTGTTTTACATTGAAGTGATTAATGATATTCTCAGTTAAAATGCACTAATTCTTGTAGAGAAACTTTGATGGCCAGAAATTGCAGTTAAGCAGTTTTACATTAAATGAGATGTTTCTTTTTGCTAACTAAGGAGGTAGTGCTGTATCTATATATCTTTGAGGAATCATATAGTTTAACTTGCATTTGCTGTCTAGTGAATCCATAGCTTTTCTTAGTAAATATTGATTGTTTGGAAAAGGAAAACTACTACTTGCATATTCAACTTTGGGTCACTTGCTCAGCTGCAAATGAAGTAGTTACTGAATGGAACTGATTGAATAAATAGAAGTGAACAAACTCCCTTCTGCAGGAAGAGCTGTTAATGGCAAAATCTCATTTTGTGACTTAACTAAGTGATTTCTACTACTTTTGGAATTCTGGTAGCAAGCATATCATGTGATCATGAGTTTTGATAGTAGTAAGTTGGGGTCTTTGTTAAGACTTTGCCTGTATATTTGTATTTGGTGGGTTTTTTTTACTTTCAGACTGTCAGGCTGGCATTTTAGTAATTTAAACAGCAAACTTATTTTGTGTATTTTGCTTTTAAGCAACAGGTGCTTCAGTATTCTGGTTTGCACTATGTTTCAGTAATTATTTCCTTTTACAAGTAAAATACTTTCTTCCCATCTTGCCAGCGTGCTGAACTTCAGTCTGAAAGTGGAGCAGAATTCTGTTCGTCATGCATTGTAGCAAAACTTTTATGTTTAGTCTGAGAAGTCCTGCTGTGTGCTGAACAAAACACTAAAGAATAGTATCTTGCTTCTATTCTTACCTCTGTTAGAGGTGCAGGTGGCAAAAACACTGTATTAAAGAAGAAGGAGCAGCTCTTGTAAATAAACACTCTACAAAACCACAGAATTACTGATACTTCAAGTCACTGTCAATAAATGAAAGCATTTTTCTTCTAGTTAATGCAGAAAAATTGTTTAGATTGGTACTACAGTATTTGCAAAAAGTCATTAATTTCCTGTCTGCTTTAACCTTTTTTCCCCTCCTCTTTCAGGAGTGACAGTTCATTCAGGTTCTTTGTATTCTTCTTTGTATATATCTGTCAATTTGCCGTGCATGTACTTCAAGCTGCAGGATTTCAAAGATGGGGAAACTGGTGAGTATTGTTTCCTGTAGTGTTATACTGTCTGTAAGACAAACACTAATATTTCATATAGCAACTGCAATATGGTCTGTGTGTTTTTTTGAAAGACTTGTATTCACTGGAATTGTTACATTTAGCACTCAAAAAAAGCATTTTTAGAGTGCTCTTAACTAGAAAAAGTGCATGAAACCTATCCCAGCAGTGTGAGATACTTCTGTTATTAGGCTCTTCAAAATTTTATGTAAACAACATAAACCACTTTGAACTATTCTTTCATACATAAACTTCTGTATTTTCGTGGTGTATGGAGATGTTATCTGCTTTATATTTAAGATAAAGATGTAAGCAAAATTTAAGAGAAAATTAAAATAATTTAGACAGTAATAATATACTATTTGCGTATTATTTTGTTTCATTTGTTATTTCTAATTATATTAATATACTTACTACTTATTAAGGAAATGTATGGCTAAAATTTGAAGAATGAACAACAATATGTTCAGGTGAATATAATTTAAAAGCTCATTTGTCTGAGTTGGCTTCTTATTTTGTAATAGCTGATTTTTCTTTTTGATGCTTGTAACTATATAAGCTTTTACAGGAAGCTTTTATGTACTTTATTATATTTTATTTGTGTCTTTGAGGTCTAATATTTAGATTTTACAAGGTAAAGCTGTTGGGAATCAGTCACTGTCCTTGGGGAAAAAAAAGCCCAACAAACTTGAATTAACTAAAAGCGTGGTTGTAGTAGCCAGCTGGTAGTGTGGAGAGCTATGACTGGCAGTACTATAGGTGGGTAATGACACTTCTCTGTATCAGTGCTTTTTGCTGCTAACCTCCAAATATACATAAGGCATACAATAGAATTGTAGTGTAAGGAAAGATCCTGTTTTATTATTAGCTCAAATCCACTGTTTTGCTTTTTTGTAGATACATTGATTGACATTAACAAAATTTTAGAGGGCCGAGTATGTAGAGTATGCTTTTAAGGATACTTGGGGAAGGGGTATGAAAAACAGACAGACCATCAGAAAATGCTAATGACAGTTTGTTTTTTAGAGTTTTGTGGTAGAGTCCAGTTGGACATAGGGTATATCAAAGCAATTTGAAACACACAGAGGAAAGTTTTATGGTTGTTTGGGTTTACAGAATCTTTTTGCTTTTTTTTTCTGTGGAAGAATCTTTTCTGTCTAATGTTTTATTTTTATTAAAACAGCTGCTTTTTGTGGTTTCAAGGTTGATATTGTATTTTTCTGTTGGTGTTTCAATTTTGAAGAGTAGTGAAATGTAGATACTATTATAGCAGTCTTTTCTATTAGTTCATCTGATGCTATCTACTTCAAAAATTATAATACTAAACTCAATTGAGAAAGCTTCACTGTGTGGATACAGTTAAATGAGTCTTCCCACATATAAGCTGTGTGTATGTGGCATGGGTTTTTTAATATATTTTTAAAAGTTATAAGCTTTTTTTTTCTAGGGGCATTTTCACAAAATCATGTAGTCTTAAATCAGTTTGAAATGACAGTATGACAAAAACCCCCAAAAGTTGATCAGCAACTCTCTAATTTCATCAAGTTCTGCTCAAGGATAATAATCCTTACTGCAGTTTTTATATAGTTTCACTGTATGCATTGGAAAAAATGGAAACTAAGATCTAAAAGCTTATTATAGAACTGGAATACACTTATGTAAAAGTCCCATGACTTTTTCTTCAAAAATACTCAAAGTGGATCAGAACCAGCAGGTTATGATCCCTTGATGTGGATACCTGTGGTTGAATGGTTCATGTGCTGTACTAATAAAGTTTGTCCTTTCTTTTTCCTTCAGTGGGTGGATTTCATCTCTTACTGGTCTCAATAAGAGTATTCCTGTCGGCATTATGATGATAATCATAGCTGCACTTTTCACAGCATCTGCCGTTATCTCATTAGTTATGTTTAAAAAGGTAGGTCACGCATTATTCGTATTTTTCTTACACAGTTGTGGAGTTACGAAATGCTGTTTGTATAATGCATGTATTTTCTGCAGACTGAAATGGGGAAGGATAGCTCTGAATAAGAGAAATTGGGAGGTAAGCCCACAATTAAAGGGTAGTTGAATGCACTGGACACTGTGATTGTACTCATAGATGCCAGGTTGTAATTTTCAAATCTGTGGTGATTCATCAGGCTGAGTGAAGTGTGATTCTAAAGATTCCTAAGAGGAATAGAAGAGGAAGATCCCTGGCACCTCAGAAAAGGATTTTTATTTCTCTGTTTCTGTTATTTTAATGTTTCGTTGTCAATTAATGATTGCATAGCATGAAAGTTCAAAGAAACTTTTTTCCCTTGGTTCGTTTTTGTGAATTTCCATCTTAGAAGACTTAAGTTTAGATACTAATGTGCTAGGAAGTTTTTTATGGTGTTAGATAAAATATAACTGAGAATTCTGCTGATGATGTGCTGGCAATTCTAACAATTCAGCCTCAGTTACAGTTATGCTTAAGAGATTTTTCACATACCCAAACACTTCTGGCCTACTTACAGTAAGCTAGAAATTTTAAGCATTGTCTGGAGATGTCCCTTCTTAATTGTTTTCTGCATAAATAGGTACAGGAGAAAGAAGCAAGCAAGAGAAGAGTATGGGGGAGTATATTTTTTATGCTCTTCCTACTGTGTGCACCTGGATTCTTCTCAAAAACCTGCACACTCAGATGTGACTTGGTGTATCTTTATGGATGAGAAATGGTCATGTTTGTATAACAAAGGAAAATTTACAACATTAATTCCCCTGCTACACTTGAAGGAAAATGTCTTTTCACTATTATTTGGCAACTTTATTGTGACTTGATTGAATATAAGCCAGAAATAGCATTTTAATTTTAATACTCAAGTAATTGGAAGTTACTGGGGATTTGTTTTTTTGTTGTACTAGAGATTATATGCCATATTTTAGAGTATTTATAAGTCATATTGTTTAATATCTCTGCTTATTATGCAGAGCTACTGGTCATCACACTTGCAGATACATATCTGCATTATTAGGATATTTTATGCTTCTTAGTATTGATTCATAGTTTAGCTTGTTCTTGTAACTGTACCAACCAGAGAAATTAAGATGTTTCCTTTCCCTGCTTTTCCACCCCCCCAGGTGCACGGTCTCTACCGCACAACAGGTGCCAGTTTTGAGAAGGCGCAGCAGGAGTTTGCAACAGGAGTGATGTCCAACAAAACTGTACAAACCGCTGCAGCCAATGCCGCGTCAACAGCAGCAACCAGTGCAGCTCAGAATGCGTTCAAGGGTAACAGAATGTAGGGAAACATAATAAGTCATCACGGTTCTCTTCGATTGTACTATATTTTCCAGTCACTTACTATCTTCCCTAAAAGCCTAGATCAGAATTCACACAGCATGTTTGTCTCTTCTGCAGCTGTGCATGGGTAAAATGGGAAATGTTTGGTTTATTTTATTCTAAATTTATTTATTTTATAAAGATAACAGTTCTTTGCCCTTCTTTAAGATGTTGCATTCTAGAATATAAAGCCTTCCCTGTTTTATGGAGGATAAATGATTTCAACAATTGGCCTGAGAATGAATTGTAGTATACAGTCGTCAAATAAATGTGTTAAGAATTTTTAGGTTTTTTAGTGTTCACTCTGGTACATATATTTTTTTTTTTTACTTCAGGAAAGCACTTTGGATCAATTATTTTTCTTCATAAGAACTGTTTTCCCTATTTCTACTGTAAAAAGTGGGATAGACTGAGAGATATAGAAAGTTAGGTTTGGCTACTGCTTTTGCAATTTCAGCAGCTACTGGAGGACAAATACAAGTAGGGTAGATATTATAAATTCTTTTCTTGGGTTTTTTTTTTTTAGGACGAGTCTTTTGATATAAACCTGTAAGTTTGCATGAACACTGTTGAGTTATCTGATCTTGTTTAAATAGTGTTTTGATCCAGAATTTACCTGCACCAATTTATAACTATAGCGTTTGTTTGTATCTATTTTCATGGAGTATTCTCTACCTGTGAGAAATTACTATGGTGCATAAACATTCTCTGTAAGAGAATGTATAATGCAGTGTACAGTTTAAGGAAGTTAACTGATGGTTTCAATCACAGAGCTAAGTGATTATATATTTACATTTTTAATTTTGGTATGTCTTGGGGTAATAATTTTGCTGGAAAAGAAACCAATATTGACTTTTAGAACACTAGTTTCTTGCCCTTCTTCCCTCCTATACATGCAGTGGTATTTTTGTTGTATTTGGGATTTTTTTGGGCTTAGGTTTTGGTTTGTTTTGGTTTTGTTGGGTTTTTTTTATGTGTAGATTTGTGTTTTAACAGTGGTACTAAATCTCTCACCTAGTCAGTCACTCCGTTTGCTGCTTGTCTAAAAACCTAAGCAGACAGTATTTAATTTTCTAACAGGAATATTGTCTAAACCCAAGCTTTTTAAGCAATGGCATTTAAAAGATACTTGAATTCATTTTAATGTTAACTCAGCCATCTCTGTCATGTGATTTAAGCTGGGGGGAAAAAAGCTTTTAAACTGCTTTTGAGTTGGAAGAGTGAGGTATCTTAAACAAGGTTAAATTTTAACTCATTGAACTGGAGGCATAAGAGGTGGAACTGAACAATCCATAATGGTACATACCATCATGATATTCTAGAATATAATCAGGTCTTAGTATAATGTAATGTTTCTCTGCTTTGAAGAATATATTCTTCAATTGCCTCATGAGTCTTATGCACAATACTTGGGCTGTTTTTTCAAACTCTGTTTTAGAAAATAAAAAACAGGAAGGACCATATCCCACAACCTGTGCAAATATACAACCTGTGGCTGAAATGAATTCAGCTCTTATGGTGAATCACCTTTAGTAAGAAGCATAAAATTCTGAGGCCCCTCCATGTTCTGAATGTAGACCAACTTTCATAGATTCTTTTTTACTACACTGTATTCATAATAACAGGAGAACATTATAAAAATAAAACCCTTAGCTTAATCCCTGGATCAGTACTGTACTGTTAGCATGAAGTCCCTTTTAGTCTCCTTTCTTGTACTTGAATTTGGATAAATGTCATGGTTTCACCTATGCTGAAGTTCCTATTAATTAATATATTTGCTTCTAAATGTTCTCGGCATCATGAAGTTAAAAGCAATATAAATATCCTGTGTAATAGTGGCTCTAAAATTTCATACCAGTGGACATGCTGGCATTGAAAAATTTGTGTGGAATGTTATTAAAAGTTTTCCAGATAAAAGCCACCATTTTCTATTGAGATCAGGCATCATTCTTCTAGCAGCTGTATATCAAGATTGTTTTTTTCATAATCTTTAGACTTGATGGCTGTATCTAGGAACTCTCTTATGGATTAGTTTTAAATCTAAATTTAATAAATTCTCTTGGTATCTCTTGGTTAAGAATCCTGCGGACATTGTCCTCACAATGTAACTTAAGTTGGAGATTGCATAATAACATAACATAACATTACTAGAATATATTAGGGGAAAAAAACATTAGGAATAAAACTGAAATTTGGGCGATAGATTTTTTTTTTTTCACAAATGTTTAAAGGCTTTGAGAGAACACATTTGACGTTCTATGTATAGGGATGGGTTGAATGTACGGATTCAAACCTCCTAATTAAAATTCAAGGTTCAGTTACACGTTAATTGTTTAAAGCAGAAATCTCTGACACTTTGCAGCCCAAAAGGGAGGGAGAAGTTTGGGTTTAGCTTTGGCAACAGAAGGATGATATTTGTTAAAATATTTTGTACCTAAAAAAACCTAGAATTTACAGTATCTTTTTAATTTCTGGGAGTATGGCACCCACTTACGTTGTCATTTTGTAGTATTGTGGCAAATTGAGTACAGAGTATGAAGTTTAAACACTGGAATGTCAGTAGTCATTGATCTGTAATTTAGGAGTTGGTTTTATTTATCTGAGAGATGTTTGTATATTTTGTAAATTACTAACAATGCTCTGCCATCCTGGTGAATGTCATGGTTCTGTACAAATGCACTTCTTCTGTCCCTCTGTTGCATGGCTGAGTAGTCCAGAAGTTTTTGTATATTTATTGTATTAACACAATGTCATAGAATAAAAAAAAACTTTTTTCCTGGGTGCTTGCTCTGTATAGTTTTGACCAATATAGGGATTTTTCTTCTCTAACCGTCAGGATAATGTGCAGAGCAGATGATCTGTGTAAAAGTCTCACTTGTTTTTTATAATTCTGTATATAAATGCTGTAATTCTGCTGAAATGGGGATTCAAAATGTCCATTTTCAAAATAATACTTGATGGTATTGACAATTAGTCTGCTCAGCTGTTATGGAGAAAATTCTTAAAACACTTGCAGCCCACTTTCTTGTGCTGTAAACTCATGAGAGTAAAAATCTAAACATATTCTGTCATTACTGAATTAAATTCTACCGGTATTAAGTGAATCCCAAATTCACTTTGGAATCCTAATTTCACTTATTGAAAGTAAAATGAAGTTGCTGAAAACAGTATTGCTTTGGTAGTGTTTATTTTCCTAATTTCTGCCTATGAATTGACATTTCTGAATCACTGCTGTTGTCTTCCTTTTTAGGCACTGTCATAGTCTGTTGATTTTTTTTCATATAATACCAACTGTAACACCCACTCCTAGTACTGAACTTATTACTGGGTTTTCTTTGAAGGGCAAAACAGCTTCATCTAGGGCACTGTGACATAGTTACATTTGGAAATGCACAATACAGAGAACAGAGCTTTGAGGTACAGTCAGGATTATTTTGGGAGATAGCAGAGGTGATGCATGTATGCATCATCTAGGAGTGAAATTCTTCAACAGCTTGATCTGTTTCTTTGTAATTTACAAATCTAGGGTGACAGTGGCAGCAGACTAAAGGAACAGGTTTTGTACTTTCTTGTAAATGGTAAGCCCAGTTGTGCAGCATGATCCAGTCATGCTTTGTGATTAGAATTGTTACACAATTTATGTGGTGGTGTGGGGAGATCATTCCTCTGGTTTGCTGAGGCTAGTTTTCCTCAAGAAGCTGTAAGCATGAAGTTGGGAAGGCATAAACTCACAGAGAAAACAGCACAGGAAAGAGAACTGCGATTAAAAAGACTCGGTGGTACTTCTGGAAAGATATTTCTGTCAAGGAAAAGGCATGCACCTAGAGCCTTCTGGTTAAGAATCGGTAGTAAGGCACAGTGGATCAGATTATTAAAATAAAGGTGTGTTAGGTTTCACTCAGTTACATTAAAATGGGTAGGAATTAGTTTGTACTTTTTTTCTACAAATTTATTTTATGTCTGCAAGTAGCTTTTATTTGCATCAGTAAAAAAATCAGGAATACTTACAAAATAAGTGGTGCAGATTTTTTACCTCAGAGTCAGAATACTAATTCAACTTTATGCTAGGGTTAAACTAGATACCATGTCACTCACTACTGAGGGAAAAGAAAATGTGTTGATGGGACTTGTGGATCATGCTGTCATACATTTTGTTCTGGAGAAAAAGACATTAATTGTACAGCTGTTTAATGGAAACATGTACAGCTCATCTAAAATGTGCTTTTTGATGGATAAATGGATAGTGATTACATCAGACAACACTGCTTTCAATTTGTTTCTTTTGCCATGTCTTAATATACTTGGTGCTGTCTTAAACACACACTAAGTAATGTGTGTGTGTACATATGTATATATAAATATATATATATATATATATAAATCTATACTGTCCTGCTTCACTGAGTGTTCCTACACATTGCTGTTATGTCACTGTGATAGTTTAACTTAGCTGGCAGCCAAACAAGACACAGTCACTTGCAGCCTCACCCCATTTTCAACCCCAACCCAGGGAATCAGGGAGGTAATTGGAGAGGTAAAGGTCAAGAGACTTGTAAGCGGAGATAAGAACAATTTAATAATTAGAATAAAAATAAAATTAAAATAATAAGAGTAATAATGATAACGACTATTTTATAAGAGTGATGCAGGGTACAGTTGCTCATCACCTGCTGATAACGATCCCAGAGGAGCGAAAAGGAACCCCGAAACCGAAATCACAATGCCGGAAAAGCGAGCCTGAGAGCCCCCTTTCTGGTCAGCCCTGGTTAATAGACTAAACATGATGTAATATGATATGGAATATCTTATTGGCACATCCAACTGTCAGTTCTGAGTTTCACTAACTGCTACACTTCTCCATCCCCCCTTCCAGTCCTCTCTTCTTGCAAACTGCCCAAGCACTGTGTCCTTGTAGTTATCAATGTTGTTCTCATAACAATCCCCACTGAAACTAAAGCACAGTGCTTTCTAGCTACTGAGAAGAAAATTAACCCTATCCTAGCAAAAACCAGGATAATCACTCAGAGAGGTGAAGGTGAACACTTCAACACAGAGGACTTGCTGTACAAGGTGTTCAGAAGACCACATTGTCTTTCATCTCGTGGGACAGGAAATTTCAGAGGCTGATGTTTGGTGATAAAGGTGGAGGTTGTATTACTAATTGGCAATGTGCTTGGAACAGGGCTAGTATAGGCCTGGAAAACATGTCCTGCTTTGGAGTCCAGTTACTTGTGACCATTCACTCAGCTTTTATGCTTTGCAAATGGGTACAGCTAGAGCTGGGCAGGAGGCACTGGCTGGAGCCCAGGCAATTTCAAAAAACAGCTGCCTCTGACCACTGATGCCTCTGCAGCATCAGCTGCTCTGACACTGTTTCAGCTGATAGTGCTGCAAGTAGATTTTACAATTTTTATAGGCTAATTAAACAATCATCTGTCATCTGGGCTGTAGTCATTGCACGCATGCCAAAGCACGCGTTGCCATTTTGCAGTTGCAGGGCTGTTATCTTTGCTGGGGATGCATTTTGAGGTTTTAGAGGAAAAAGTGGGTATGTGGGATGGGACAGTGGGGTGATACTTTTTGTCCAAGGTAAGAGAGCAATTGGAAGTGGTGAGAATAATGCGATTAAATTTTGAATTATTTTTTCCTTTACCTTTCCTGTCTATACCAAATCACTGATCCCCCTGCATCCGAGTGATACCTGAAGGTGGGTAGGGACAGCGATTCCTATGCTTTCAGACTTTCACTGATATCAAGATACCACAATCAAATAAAAGGCGTCTATTTGAAAACAAGCTTTCAGTGAATCACAGGAGCATACAGCATGGCTATTCTAAACCAGGTAGACCTTGGGGTAGAAGTTACTAGAACACAGAAGTCTGTAATAATTAACAGAATCAGAGAATTGCCAATGCCGTTAATCTTATTGAAAAAGTGAGCTAGTAACTAGCTATACAAATCAGTACTTTCGGCAGTATTTTGTATTTGTAGAATAACTGCTGTATCTACACCTGCTTTGAAACACATAAAAATGATTAATGTGGTGGTGTCTTGAATGGAGTGGTACCTATCTCCTAACTTCTTCTGGACTGTAGGTTTTTGAATGCTCCAAGTTTCACCAAGGGCTACTTCTTTGAAGTGCAAAAACTGTTATAAGTTAATTAAACTAAATGCAATTAGTCATATGTCAATTTCATAGAAATGGACCATAGCAACTGTGAAACAAACGTTACATCCTGACTTTTCTGTAAAGCACTGAAAGCCTTACTCTTAGATCTGCCATAAATTTGCTTAGTGAACAATATGTTCTCTCTAGTGTTTGTCAAGTCTCAGGTGAAAGGGTAAGACACTCGGCAAACACCATTTTAAAAGTCTCTGTGATTAAGCAGTATGTGTTCTACAACCTTCGCTACCCCTTTTAATGAGAGAAGAACTGCAGTGTTTTAGTTGCAAAATGCGAAACATTTCTCAGACACTTTCAATTAGAAAATCTCTTTAATGTGACTGCATTGTATAACACAGCTACAATTTCAGATCATGTACTTTTTGATCAGAAAGTGGTAAAAATTGTTAAAATCAAAAACATTAAACACCAGTAGGCTGGGATCTTAAATGCTACTGTGCAAGGCATTTGACACTGTCCCACACGACAGCCTTGTCTCCAAATTGGAAACGTGGGTTTGATGGATGGACCACTCAGTGGATAAGGAACTGGCTGGATGGTCGCCCTCAAAGAGTTGTGGTCAGCAGCTCAAAGTCTGAGTGGAAACCAGTGATGAGTGGTGTCCCTCAAGGGTTGGTATTGACACTGGTGCTCTTCAACACCTTTGTCAGAGACATGGACAGTGGGATTGAGTGCACCCTCAGCAAGTTTGCTGATGACACCACGCTGAGTGGTGCGGTTGACATGCTGGAGGGACAGGATGCCATCCAGAGGGACCCTGACAGGCTTGAGAGGTGGGCCTGTCCAAACCTCATGAAGGTCAACAAGGCCAAATGCAAGGTCCTGCATCTGGGTTGAGGCAACCCCAAGTACAAATACAGGCTGGGCAATGAGTGGCTTGAGACTAGCTCTGAAGAGAAGGACTTGGGAGTGGTGGTGGACGAGAAGCTCAACATGAGCCGGCAATGTGCGCTTGCAGCCCAGAAGGCCAATAACCGTGTCCTGGGCTGCATCAAGAGAAGCATGGCCAGCAGGTCGAGGGACTGCTGTACCCTGCTCTCGTAAGGCCCCACCTGGAGTCCTGTGTCCAGTTCTGGAGCCCCAAACACAAGAGAGACATGGACCAGTTAGAACGAGTCCAGAGGAGGCCACGAGGATGATCTGGGGGCTGGAGCTCCTCTGCTGCAAGGACAGGCTGAGAGAGTTGGGGCTGTTCATGGAGAAGAGAAGGCTCCAGGGAGATCTTATAGTGGCCTTCCTGTACCTATAGGGGCCTACAAGAAAGCTGGGGAGGGACTTTTTACAAAGGCAGTTAGTGACAGAACAAGGGGAAATGGCTTTAAAATGGAAGAGAGTAGGTTTAGATTAGATATTAGGAAGAAATTCTTCACTGTGAGGGTGGTGAGACACTGGCACAGGTTGCCCAAGGAAGCTGTGGATGCCCCCTCCCTGGAAGTGCTCAAGGCCAAGTTGGATGAGGCTTTGAGCAACCTGGTCTAGTGGAAGGTGTCCCTGCTGATGGCAGGGGGGTTGGAACTGGATGATCTTTAAGGTCCCTTCCAACCCAAACCATTCTATGATTCTATGGTATTAAAGCTGCAATTAAATCTACCTTGCTATGGCTCAGCTTGTCCAATATGTTTGAATTAACATAGTCAGACACTTGATAAAAGTTTGAAAACTCACATTTTAATTGAAAGTTAGATTAAAAAATAACACATTAGGTACATCATTCATGCTAACAAATGTACATAGTGGTGACTCAAGAACAGAAAAACAGTACCACAAATAAACCATGGCTCAAAATCTACTCCAGCTGGATTGCCACAGCCACTCTTCCTGTACAAAGCAGCTGTGGTTCACACGCTGCTGCCATGCTCTGTCCTTTCCTTGAGGGAGGCAGGCACCAGTGCCCACTGCTTTCAAGGAAGACTTGAACGCCTCTCTGTTTACCACAAGGATGTGAGATACTCTGATGTGGGATAACAATACAAAATGTAAATAATCTGGCTGAAAAAAGATCTCAGAATTCAGAGAACTTTATTGAGTAAAATAGATACAAAGGTGATACAGACAACCCAGAAACAGCTCAGTAGCAATGTTTTTTGCAGTGCCACATTATAAATAAAGCACATTAAGAAACCTTGCTGAGCCTTTGCAGCTTTTAGATCGTGTACTGCCAGACAAACACTTCTTCACATTTGAATTGTCTGTATTACATAGATCTGAGTATTTCAAATCAATCTAGGAGAGATTTTTGGTTAAATTTTTAAGATGCTATTACTACTGTTGTATTATTAATCTTCAAAATTAGTGATTCTATTGCATTATTCTATGCTTTAATTTGTCCACACCACCAAAACTTCAGCCACTTCTCCCCTGGGAAGTCCCTTTTGAAATATCTGGGTTTAAAAGCAAAAACTAAGGAGAAAAAAAAAAAAACAAACTACACAACAAAACCCATTCTTGGTATTGCACATCTTACACACATTTGTGTATGTATATATATATATATTTTTTTAAATATGCTACAATTGAGAAAAAAATTACTATGGCACTTTACAGAATAGAAGTTTACGAACTTGATCAAACCACAGATGTTTGAAGAATTCTTCAATACCACAAAAACCAAGTTAAACTGAACTAATCAGCACACAGGTTTTAAAGAATCCACAGCAAATTCTTCTAAAGCCAATGCAGTGCATGTACATTAAGAAGCAGTTACACTCTGGAGCCCCTCATGAAATTAATTAAAATAGCTTTAAGCTGATTTATCTTCCCTCCCCGCCCCCCACCAAAATCTTTGAAAGCTACTGCTGAGGTGAACTTCAGGAACAACTTTAAACAGCTGTCAAATTTAATGAGTGCACCCTACACCCAAAAACCTCATCCAGGGAAAAAAAAAAAAAAAATCTGCAATATATACCATCTTATCACGTGCTAGAAAAACAGAACCCTGAGAAAAGAAATGCTGATTTTTTTCCCCATATTTCTTCCCAGCCTGTCTTCTATCTGTGCTATGTGATGAACATGGACATTTGCAAGTTAGTTGATTATGTTGTTGCAGAACAAGTTGATAGTAGACCAGCAACAAGAAGAAAAGCTAGTTCTTCCTGGTTAAAATGCAAACAAAAGCAAAACATGCCACTGAAAATAATACCTCTTTTGTATTTAAAAAAACTGCACTATTAAAATGTTTTAAGCATTCGGTAGATCACAGCAGAGGTCAGCTAGTTATGTAAATGAAGGTTGGTCATTGTTGATTTCTAAGCCAAAGCAGTATATGCCCTCTATACCTTTTAGAAGAACTGACCTTATTCTGACTAATTGAGTGCTCAAGCCAAAGCAGCATTTGTCACCCTAATATAATGTCAAGATCTGTTGGCAGTGGTGATGTGGGTATTGGATTGCTACCCACCTAAGAAAAGCTAAAACTGTACATCATCTATTTAATATTTATTCTTTAGCTGATTGATATGCTACTGTTCTTCTTCCTAATGCCCTGCCTTTTCCAATGGCAGAGCCCACCAGAGCACCGCTGAGCTGGTGGCCCAGCCTCTGTGGCTTCCCTCCAGCAGGGGCTCGGGAGGAATGTCAGAAGGACGGTTTCAGTCACCTCACAGCTCTGCGGGACCCGAGATACAAGCCAAGCACGTGCCCTTCACATGGTGTGTTTCTGTGTAAAGGGAAAAAAATATGAGAAGGAAAAAACTAGGTGTGGGCAGGATGTGCTGGCTGTCATTTTTGTCCTCAGAGGCCACTTTGTGCTAGTGATTTTGATTTGTTTAAAATCTTGCTTTGTGATGGCAGTTGGCAGAAATGGTTCCAGACCATAACTTTTGTTTTTATAAATTAAGTATTTAAAAGAAAAATGAGTTACCCGTTTTAAACTAGAATATGATGGACATGGGTTGCAGGAACAGTTGAATGCAAGGAGAGGCTAGATTTAAAACAATCCCTTTTTAATACTGGCAGAAGTTTAACTTGTTTTTTACACAGTGGCTTGGAGATCACCTCCATATCCATCTGGCATGTGGCCTGAAAGCGCATGGGGCATGGACCCACAGAAGCTGGGAGCTGGGCCTGGTTTGCTCTGCTGGTCAGCTGGGTCGAGGCGAGGTCTGTGCTGCACAGCAGGCACTGGAAGGGTGCTCCAACATCTCGACTGCTGGTGTTTACCTGTGCTCCAGGCTATCCCTGGGCTTGCAGTGATGATGAACAGCTCTTGTATTGCAAATGACTTGAGCAATGTATTGAAATTAACTATCTGCCTGTACAGTAACAACAATTTTTTAATACCTATAAATAACTAATGCATGCTCTAAGGGACTGACCAGGCATAAACAAGAATCTCTGCTCCATACCATGCAGTGATGTGATGGAGAGCAACACTGTCACTGGATGATGTTAAATTACCAAGAAGAAGAGTCTAAAATTCACTTAGTATTTCATTAGAACTGCTTCTCAGATGCATTCTCCCCAATGCTCCAATGCTCATCGTTCCTTTGGGGTTTTTTAAAATATCTTTAGAATTTGTTTTCAGAATCAGTTCTAGTAAGTGATGCAACACCACAAGTAATACAACCAACTGCCTTTGAGAAAGGAATGCCAGTTGTGGCAAGGTTTGTTTTGTTTCTGTTGATTTAGTTGGAAAAGGGTCCATACTATATGTGGTTTTAAAAAAACAGAAAAGATCTTCTCAGCCATGTAGAATTTGGCAAGACTTTCTGAAAAATGTAAATTTCTTAAGGACTCCTGTGGCTCTGGGTCATGAGACAGACTGATCTGTAGACCAGGAATGAGGTTTCACTGGCAAGCAAAACAATAATACTGTTGAAGTCCAATGTGCAATCTACATGTGTAGGAGAGGCTACAGCCCAGGCCAGGCTGTTGGTATCCACAAGATAATGCCTAGCTGTGCTGTACGGGGTGGTCATCTGCTTGGGATTTCATGAGTTTTAATACAGGCTGTACAAATATTTCTATAATGGTTATTTTAAACAATTTTATCAGAATCAGGTGAAAGCAAGTGTAACAACAACTTCTCTGTCTAGTCCATGGAAGCAAAATAATTTACCTGCTAAGTAACAAATGGCAAACACCTTCCACTATAAGTTTCAAGACAAAGAAACCTGGCAGGGACTCAGCTTTTTAAATGCTTAAAGATTGGTGTAAACTGCATCATGTCACATAAACTTTGCTCTTGCCAACATATACTTCCCGAGAAGGGACTGTACTTTAAGGAAGTTCAGTATCAAAAAGCACCTCAATGAAAAGTATGGTACCAAACCAGGTGGTGGTAAAATACTCACAGGTGAGGGGAGCCCTTGGAAACAAAGCCTCATTGAAATAGGCTTCTCTTTCATATAAGAAAAAGACAAATGTGCTGGCTTTTATTCTTTTAAATCAAAATTCTTCAAAGTGACCAAGGTGAGTAAGGCAATCTGGTCAATCAGAAATTGTCAGTTATAACAATACTCCTGCTATATACACGATTCCTCACATCCCCAATCAGATTAATATAGTCAACTATGTCCTGATCATAGAATGAAACTAAAAATATCCCCAAGTATTTACATTCTGCTTTCTTGGGATCATTTCTCTGATCCTCATTGCCCAGCAAGGAAAAAAGACCATTTCAGTAGTTCGGGTCTGGTATGCATGGGGCTCAATCACACAAATGGTAGAAACAGGTATGTGGATCTGCTTGTCCAGTCAATGGAAAGCAGATTAAGATCCAGGTGCTGGTATTTTTCCCCACTGGAATTAAAGGAGGCAGATAAGGTTTTTTCCTTCTTCTATTTCTTCTTGCACTTTGTCACTGGATGTGGCTATTTCAGCTTGCGCCGAGAAGACTGCACAGATGAACGTCAGAATAGTGCCACCCATAGCTGTGTAGAAAGCCCAGCCCAAGGAGCAGTCTCCTAGTTTGTAAGCAGAAGCATAATGTCCACAATAGCTTATTGCTTTCTGGCATCCCCAACCTGCGGGGTAAAGTATCAAGCCTAAGATAAGGAAGAGGCCTAGAAATAAAAACAGAAAGACAGAAGTTTAACAAACAATCAGTTTAACACCAAACACAACACATGTACTAATGGTTATCATGGTCACTACTCACTCCAAAGTATGGGGAGTAGGAGAACACTCATCCATCCTTCCTTTACTGATTGTTCCCAAGTATATACTATGCAGTGTTTTATCTGAACTTGGCGCTATTGTGGTTTTTATTGTGAAAGGCTTATTTCATATGGTAATGGCCTAGTTCTAATTTTGATCTCTGTATTCCTTCTGCATCCTTTGTTTTCAGACATTATTGCTACGCATACAGAGCTTGCAAAACCTACTGTTTATACTTGCACTTTTCAACTACTTAGGAATGTTTTGCATTCACTTTTGAGTTTGTGTTCAGCTGGCCCTCACTCAGCTTTATTTAGTCATTCATCATAAACATTTTTTGCCTTTTTTCTTCTGGATTTTTCCTACTTTTTTTTTTTTTTTTTTTCTTCCCCTGAGAAAAATCCTGCATCTGCTTATTTGGCCACATTAGGACACTGCAGAAACACAATACAGCCAGTTCAGTAAGCTGCTCTTGTAATGGAGGGATTCTGCAGTCAGCACTAAACAAACGGATCTAAGTACCCACGGGCAATGCGTAGGCAACACTGGAATCTTCTAAACAGGTGATGGACTGCTGCAGAAGGAAAGCACATTTTAGTCATGCAGGAGCAAAAGCCTCAACTCCCCATCTTGCTAAACTGTCCAAACGCCCTGCTGTGCCTCAGGCTGGAGGTGAAAAGCTCAGACTAAATGTTTTGTCTATCTGATCGTCTCTTGTATTGATAGTTTTCCCTCCTGTGAGGACCAGTCTTCAGTCAGTGAAGGGCTTCATTAAGGAAATTAAAAGGCACATTAGGGTCCCTGCACACATGATGTGTCTTTGCACAGAGATGAGAGATTTGATAAAAATACCTAAAATGCTAGTGGCTACAGTGCTCTCCCTGCTAAAAAAATCACAGTGAGTTAAAAACAGATCTCCCTCCTCCAAGGTATGTAAGGAGCTAAACATCAGGACAGCTCATAGGTATCAAAATTTGCTTTCTGTTTTCTTTAAAATTTTACTCAAAAGAACAGGAAGAATTGCGGAAAGCAGTTTTTGCTTAAACACAACCAGTTTATACTGAAAATTAATACGGCCTTCCAGATCCCATAAATATTACTGATTTATTTGTCCTGCACTGTAAAGCCCTTTATACAACCTGGCACCCTGACATTAAAATAGCTGTTAAAGGTGCTGTCAACTTCTAGAAGTGAGCTGAAAGGTGTGCTTTTTATGTATGGTGCTGATTCATCCATTAGATTTCATCTAATCTCAAAATTTCTACCAAGTATTAAAATAAAAAAAACAGTCCCCTCTTCTTCCCCATACTAAAGAGGTTACGAAGAACAGCTGTAAAAACCTGTTTGTACCTTCTTCAATTCAGTTAGAGTAGCCTATTCTGCAGTACATTAGGTTTCCTTAATTGTTTAAAAAAATTCACCTAGATGCAAGAAAATTTTCTCACTGAGAAAGAAATCTGGGTCCTAGCTAGTAAGCAGTTAATATACACAAAATGCAAAACCCATGAGCCAACTGTGTAAAATTAATGTCTATGAATGCCAGACATTTCACAAAAGAAAGTCCTTCCTCCAGCGTTTTTCTAATGATGACACAACACCATGGGCATGAATGAACTAAATGTCATTATTCCTTGGGGCGGCAAAATCCATTAGTGAGTGATATCCGTTCTCTGTGAAGGGATTTCATCACTGCTTACATTTAAGAACCAATGACAAATTTTATGCAATGCTTCCTGTCTGACTGGCCAAACTACATTAAGTATAAAGTATTGCTTTATCTTGAACAGACCTGGATAAGCTGTGCTTCCACCCTGCTGAGCCCTGCAGCCATTTCAGACTAAACAACAGCAGTTCCTTCTCCTCTTGTTCATCATTAGTTTCCTGTTCTGAGTAACCGTCATGACCACATGTATTTTTCTGACTATATGCTGGTACGGGCCAGATGCCATTTTCTCTAATGATCACAAGCCCTTTGGTAGTTAAAAATCACCATCACTGAATTAAGAAGCCAGATCTGAAATGCCACTGTAGCTGCTGCCAACAAGGAAATTTGTAAAAGTTTAGCACTTCATCATTCACAAACCTAGAGAGCCTGCATTGGACAGCAAAGCTGGCTTATGCCTGAGTGACAAGCAGGGCTAAGAAGCTACATCAATCTCTTTTTACCTAAACTAGATCACTGAACAAATCCCGAAACCTACTGGTTCATGGTATGTATGCCCCAAGCTGGAAAGCCATTACTCAAAACTCAGCCCCAGAAAAGGCACTGCTTTCAAGTATAGTCATGAGGATGTTACTGAATTAAAACTTTGTTGTTTTTTTTAAGAGTGGAGAAAACCTCTGGAGAAATATTGACTACAGCTCTTTTCTCACAGATGAAAGCAAAATTTGAAGAAGTCTTAACTATGGACTTGAATACAGTTAGAGAGTCTTACTTGATTTTTCCTTCAGATGGCTAACTTTGTTAATCCCATACTGGCCTAGCATAAAAAAAGGAAAAAAAAATAATAAAGTTTTGACTACTGAACATACCTTCTACTACTCCATTTCAGTGCAGACAGAAAGCTTCTCAGGACATGTACCTCTTCTCACTTTCACTAATATTTATCATAGTTTCTCATTTAATATGTGGTTCCTACTTGCTAGGAAAAGTGAATAAAGATGATTCAATTAAGCAAATTCAACATACCCACAAGAGAAACAGCACTCCTTGGACTTCATGCTGACTAACAGCAAGTGGAGAGACACAGACTTATTCACATCAAAGCCCCAATACCCGGAGCAATGGCTTAGCTGCGGAGGTTGCAGAGATCCCTTCCTGACTGCCCATATGCCCTAAAAGAGGTGCTCAAGTAGAAAGATCAAGAGGAGCTTTGCATCCTGCTTCAAAGTAACTACAAAAGAGATGGTCACATGCTAGGGAGTTCATTTCGATGACTCCTGCAGCTTAAACAAAATAGAGAGAAGATGTTTTATCATCCACCAATAGAGCAAACCATGGGCTAAAGCAGAAGCCAGCAATGCAACTACCTGTAACCAAAGCAGCAGCTGCTAGAGACCCCCCAAAAAAGAACCACCTGTCTGCTCCTGGGAACACAGATGCAAAGGAAAGGGAAGGAACAATGCCCATGTGGAAAGAACAAGGTAAGATATAGCAGGGGTAGTAAGAGCAGGAGAGGCTGTGATGTGGCTTGGAAAGTCATGGTCTGCTTTTAAACAGGCAAAACAGTAAATGCAGTATGAATAGCTTGGCAATCTCTGTGCTCTTCCACCTCTGACCTAAGGCACAGTGCACAACCATTTTATGCAACATGAAAAAGCCAGAGGGCTGTTTCTACAACCAACAGCATGGCCTTGATCTATATCTAACACATGTTGAAGCAGCTGCAGTTGAGCAGAAACCACTTACAGGCCAGTATGTGGCATGAATGATCCACAAGGGGAAAAAACATGGTAAATTCTCCGCAGTGATTTCTCATACCAATATCCACAGGGCACAGCCTGACCAGGTCCCTTACATCTCTTTGCTTCTTTGATAGCAGTTTAAGCTTAAACTGCTTTTCTGCAGCCACTGAACTGCTCTGTCCCTGGGGCTTGCCTGCCTGCAGCTCTCTCATTTTGGTTATTAATTTGCATTCCCACAGAGCCTGGCAGATCTGCTCACGGTTTCTGCCTTCAATAGCTGACCATCTGCTTCTCATACAAGACGCACAGAGATGGGGCACAAGTGAGGTAACCCCGAACAGCATACCACCAATAGCCTCCTCAAATCCATAGCCTGCTGGTTACCCTTTTAAACTTAACAGCCTCTGCAACAACACAGTTTTAAGAAAAATGTTTAGGGAAGACAAATGGTTTTTCAGTTGCCTACAGACAGCACAAAGCAGCATGGGGGCACGTGGTTTTGTCTTCTGAAGAGTCCAGAGGGGAAGGTGGAGGAGGGCACTGGATGGGCTGCACAGAGCCAGGTGCAAAGTATCTTGCCAGTGAATGAAACCCGACCAAGAGCATGGCCTGGGGCTTATGAAGGGCTGGAAAGGGGAGCCGAGCACCTTAGCCCTGGCATTCACTTATACTCACAGTGCACTGGAACACAAAACCAGCTCCCAGCACAATCTACAGGTTTGTGTATAAAAGTTGCTTTCTAGATTGATTAACTATTAAAATTCTCAAGTTTCTTGAATTTGATTCAGTTATTCTTACACTTGACTCATTCAAATATTACTTCTGTATTTAATCTGTATTGTGTGGCTTTCTAAGACATTTAATGCTGTAAATTAAGATTAAGCACTTAAACTATTGTTAGTCATAGAAACAGAAAACTCAGTTTTGGGTTGTGTCATTTTACGTCTGCATAATCTGATAAAGCAACAATTATCTCCTGTCAACAGTTTGCCTTGAGACGTATCTGGCAGGAGAACAGTAAATATTAACAATAGAGATTTCTTCTTCCTAATACATCAGTTTCTGCTCTTCTTGCTCTTTGTTCAGTGTCTTTGAAGAGAAGCCAATCTTCAAGAGAAAGAACAGAGAACAAAAATCAAGTGCTCTGAAGAAAAATTTTCTGCAATGAATCCTTTCAGTTCTTCACGCTGATGACAGTAAATGAGTTTTAATTCACCTGTGGAATTACTGTGGAATTACTGCTGTTTATTCTCCCTGGTGGGAGGAACAAATTCATTTTGAAAACATCACAAGCTGTTTTCCACTGTGCTACTCTACAGGCTCTCAGAGCTCAGGCTTGCTCTGTTCTAAGCCTAACCCCCTCTGAGCAAAGCTGCACTGCTGGGAATGCAGCTTCTGCTGTACACATACTCTTGTTCCTACTTCTTAATTAGCTCTACCCCACTTTAAATCCATCTGATAACTTTCCATAATTACATTTTCCTCTCTGTTAGTTGTTGATAGGTCTCAGTTACCTTTCCTCTTAGAATTCCTTCAAACAGAGATCTGAAAGAATGCTACCCAAGGCTGACAGATGCCTAGGAATTACAACAGAAAACTATTTAAATTACTTTTTTATCCAGAGACCTCATCTAAAACTCCTTGGTGTAAGTCTGTCAGCAGAGAACATTTTCCCATCTTTCACTGAAGGCAATTTGCCCACATAACATTTTATTATCAGTCCCTAATTACCTGCTTTCAAAAAGAAGCCTTAAGAAATACAGAATTTAGATATTTAGATTTTATTGGGATTAATAGACTAAAATATATTTCCTGATTACAACACAGACAACCTATTAAACATTAGCCCTTCTATATTCTATATAATTATGTAAAAGCAACTCATTTCTCCTGAAACACCGAAGCAAAACATTACAGCATACTGTGAAATATCAATAGAAATATAGCAGACTGCACTGCTGTGCAATAATGTTTCTGAAGACAGTTCAGTAATGCTTTTTCTATAGGAGAATCCATTTTGTACTTGTGTTCCAAAAACTCTTCCCCTTTTAAGGGCCTGAAACTGTAGGAATAAATTGCTCCTCCTGGTTTTTATGCACTGCAGTAGTGCTGCCAGGCTAACAGTGTGGAAAACCAACAGACTGATCTAACGTTATGGGCATTGGTATGTCATTATATGCTGGGGTCAGGTCTGAGTAAAAGCTTTTTCATTCCATCCTTGGAAGCAACTCTCAAGACAGGGTTAGGCAGACGCTTGTTTAGCTAAGTGAAGGCATGCTATTTAGTTTTGACAGTCTCCTGTGCAGCTGCTGTTGTGCCATATTAAACAACAGCGTATACTAACAAAGCCAATTTCCATTGCAAAGCCTGAAACTATCTTCTCATTTCCTAGCAAAATAGCAAAAAAGCTTTTAAATGCTGCTGAAGAAACAGGAAATTAAGCAGCTGTGATCAATGAGGTGGCACTGCAACAGGCTCCCATGGAGCAGCACTACCAAGCAATAACATTTTAAGAGAGGTAGAGAAAAAGGGTAAAGGCAGGGCGGGATTAGCCTTGCACAACACCAGGCAGGCAGTGGAAGCAGGTCACTTCCTCGGTAGCAGTGATCCTGATCATTCTCATCTGTGCAACCACAGGCAGATTTACGCTCAGGCCAAGGGCACTGCACCAGCCAGACAAAATAACCCTGCCTTTATTGTTCATATTTCCAAATGTGTCAATACCTGAATACCTGAACAATTTGGCATGTAAAATATTTGAACAAACGTACTACACTAGCTTAACCCAAGGAGGCTTTCGCATATGCAAGCCTCCCCTGACAAACACCAGTTGCATGCTTTTGACTGGTTCATCCACTGACAAGAAACTGAAGCGATGGTCTCCTACTCAGCAGCTGTATAAGAGACACCTTCAGCCCTGTGAAACAAATCAGGAATCCCATTTTAATCAGATAAGAGCAAACAAGTCAGGCTCAAGCCAGCTGATACGGTGGTCTCAGCGCTATACTCTGGCAATAGGAAAAGGATGAGGGCAGTGCCAAAATGCTGAAGGGAGCACTGGTTACAGCACCCATGGCACAGGGCCCCAGCCCTGCCTCTGCAGCTGCTCTCCATCCCCATGCATGACTGCCAGACCCACCAAATACAAGCAGCTGACCAGAAGCAAGAAGGTCTTTGCCCAAAAAGAAAGGGGAGGCTCAGCAAGCCCTAGTGCCTTGGAGACAGCCTCTGCCCCACTTAGAGATGCTGCACAACAAAGAAAAGAAGAATGTTTAACATTGAGAAGATGAATCCTTAAAAAAGCCTACCTAGACACCACACTCAATGCAGGTTCACATAAGCAGAGGAGATTTGGGATAAAGTTGGAAGCACAGCCATTGGGAGTGGGGACAATTGCTAGTCAGCAATGCACCGAGGCAAGGTCCATACCTCTGCAGTCATTGCAGAGGACTGCAGCCATATACAGATTTCAGTACATATAGGATACTCGAAGCTGAGGCAAGAGAATTAATTGTTTAAAACTATAACCAGGTGATGGTTCAAAACCTGAGCAGATTTTTTCCTTTTTTCTTTTTCTTTGAAATTGTCTCAGCACCACATAAGGGTAAGTAGTTACCAGAAGAAAAAGCAGTTCCCTAACCACTGCCTTCCTCAAGCTGAGGAAGAGGACAAGATCCCTACTCTTTTCAACAGTAAATTTACTACACCATTTGCTCATGTGTCTTTTTCCACTTATTAAGCAAATCAAAGGTGCTCATTCATAATCAAACCTATGCAAATAAACTATACATAAACTTCTGATGGTGTTACTGAAGTTGGCATATGAAAACACAGGCAGGAATGCAGTGAAGGGAGCTACTGGTGGGAGATCCAACAATTACGTATATTTTGCTACCCACAGAAAAAGCCAAAAATAAGTCAGTTTATCAGCTTGATGTGGGTTGCTTTGGCAGAATGACATCATATGGGGGATCTGAGGTTTGGGTTTTTTTCATATTGGTGTGATCTAATTGCTTGGACTTCTCCGTAACAAAGTGTGAGCCTACAGACTCCTGTTTTTAGGAGAGGGGAGGGCAAATTCCCCATTAGCTTTTAATGATTTTTATGTATGTGGTGAAAGTCCTCATTAGTTGGGAGGGAAGGAAATGCAGAGATGCAAAGTAAGATCAGCCCCAAGCCTTGAAATGACACTGCTGACTTTCTGCTGGCCGTCAGCCATGTAGAATCATGTCATCACACTACAGAAGCTCTCATGCAGTAGATGCTAACCCTGCAATTAAGTCAAGATAAAGCACCTTATCTTGACTTGGGAGAGAAAAGAGAAAAAGCTAAATGTTTACAAGTTTTCAGCAATGCAGTGGTAACTGAAGACCTCTTCACTTGTAGAGCCACTGCTCAGGCACAGCCACAAGGCCTGGCCACCTCTCACATTTTACCCTAAAAACCAATGAAGCATTTATTTTTAATCTAGGATGGCCCAATAAAAGGCTTGAAACTGCTACCTGAGAAATTCAATTGTGGATGATAAATTCAGGAGACTCCTGAGTCAGGGAAGGAAACAACAGGCCATGTCAGTTATTCCATCCATGAAAGAGGCAGAGAAGACCCAGTATGTTTCACACCACTCACCATAACCTCTTCTACTGCCATTTGACCAGTGAGTGCCATGCCCTCCAAACCATCAATTGCTTATGCTGAACCAGCAGAAAGGGAACAAAATTCATCACCTCCTGACCACAGCTCTATAAGGGAGGCTGGAGCAACAACTTGCCTTGGCTTAAGCAAAGAGGTAAAAGGGCTGCAGGCCATCTTGTTCATGGCAGTGTATTTCCTCAATACGGATCCCACAGCACAAACAAGACCCCAGGCGCAGAGGAAGAGGAGCTGCAGAGGAAGTGAGGCTCAGTGAGATGGAACAGGCAAAGGGGGATGCAGGAAGGGGATGATTTTGGGTGGTTTCATGGTTCGTAGAGCAGCAGAGTGCAGGTCATCTGTTTGGGGAAGGAAGCAAAACTCAAAACCACCAATTTCATTCACCACCACACCAGGCACACGGAAGACAGGAGCTAAGGATAAGTGAGCTCCCTGTCTTGAAAAAGCCGCTTTAATCTTTTTTCTTGCATTTCAGTGAAAACACAGCATTTATTGAGTTTAAATGTTCTCCTAGTGTTTGCATCCTATATACAAACAGCAGCATCTGTCTTGGCTCTGAGGCCTGGAAGCAAAAATCTGATGGAAAGGGAGCCCCACTACCCTCCTGCCATCCCCTTGGCCTTTTGAGGGGTGGTGAGCACTCTCTTACCCTGCATTGCCAGGATGGGAGTGTAAAGAAGTTCTTGGCGTCTCACCTATGCCAGCAGAGGTAAAGGACCTTGGCGTGCACATGTGCCACAGTAAAACACTTCTCAGTGGTAGCATGTCTCACACTGAGCACCATTTAATGGAAGAGATTTATGCTCACTGAGAAAATCAGCTGCCAAACTTCACCACTGAAAACCTGATTTTTTGGTTTATTTTTCTATTCTATTTGCAATCTGCTGGATGTCTACTGGCTCCCACGTGCCCACCTTGGTAGTGCAGGAGATGAGCTGACCACTAAATCTAACAAAACACTGAAATCTTCACTTTATTTCTTTGAAGTTACTCATATTCTCCCTCAGGCTCAACAGAAATTTAGTACTTGAACTCAGTTTTCCTTCACTGACATATTCCAACATAGCAGTCCCCTTTGCTTGAGCTTTCAGCAGACAACTGTGTGTTAGATGTCATGCTGGCATTTGGCCATATAGGTTACAGGAAGCACTATCTCACATACAGCAAAAGCAGTTCAGACTATCAGGATTTCCATTAGAAATCTGCCCCCTCTCCCCTTTTTTTTTTTCTTCTTCCTTTCTTCCCACCCCAAGAATTCAGAACTCTGGCATCAGAAAAGAAAAATGCTGAGCTGAATCCAAGAGGAAATATGCTTTTTGAAAAATGCATGCTCTGTGTTTTAAAAAGACAAACAAGAAGCTTCCTTGCCTTCGAGGGCAAAACCACTCTCGCTCTGCTCTCCTACGGCCTGGGCTCCCTGGCTGAGCAACAGAGTCCATCACCCACAGGCAGCAACGTGAGCTCACAAGGTGTTTTCTTCCTTGCTCACAAGCTTGGCCCTTTCTCAGACAAAATAATGCTTTCTACAGCATGCTGCTGCCCCACAACCAAATATCCTAAACTACTCTGTAACTATCATAATCTTTTACATCACGCTCTGAGCATCAAAGAGCCTCATGTTCCCCCCACAGCAGCTTGCTTCTCCTTCTATGTCTTCTCCCCTCTCTGCAACTCCTAAGGGCCTCCTCCTTACCTTCCAGCAGCCAGGAACATGCAGCTGCACGGCTCCATGCACCACAGGCCCACCCTGCATGGCTGGAACCTGCTTCATACACTGCCACAAGCAGCTCCACATCCTCTTCCCCTTCCTCTTCAGATGGTTCCCATCACACTCGGCTCAAGCCACCTTCCTAATGACCTCGCCTTCCAAGTGGAAATGATGACCAATAAGTATAACACACTGAACTATTTCTTAGTGCTAGAGATGTAAAACACTCTTCCAGCTGCAAAGATAGACTGTTACAGACACAGCTGGCTTCTAACTGGGTCTCACCTCTTCATTTTAGAAAACTGTGGACAAGTTTCCTTGCATTTGAGAGTAAAGCTACACTCATTGTAGCTTTACTCTCATTGAACTGAACTATTGCCCAGGTACTGCAGCTGTTTCTGATGGAGGAACCCCCTAGGATACCACACCAGGGAACAGGAGAAGGCATGAACAGTGATAAAAAGGAAAAAATAAGAAGTCATGGAAAAGACAGAAAAATGAACACAGGAGACCTTGTGAGATAACTGAAAAGAGAAAGTACCATGGATGAGACTTCACTGTTTGGGACTGAGCAAGACAAGTGCCGGGGGAAAAAAACCAACAAACCAGCCTCCCAGAGCAAAGCAGGGGTGCAAGAGGACATGCTCAGCTGGAATAAAGGAGGGTGAAATGTTAAGGAAATCTCAGGGCTGGGCGATGAGAATACTGAAGTATGACCCTAGAAAGGAAGAAGCCAAGTCATCCTCCAGTAATGCTGGCGGACAAAACGCTGGGGTGAGGGAGGGAAGCCCAATCTTGCAGCATTTGGGCCCAAGCAGACCAACTCTGACACAGGGTCCTGGGGGACCTAATGCTCCTGGCCCACCTGCATCAGCCTTTGAAGACACAAACCTCTGCTTCGCCTGACTGGACATGTATGTGTTAAAGGTGTAACTGCCAGTACCCCAGTCTGCTAAGCCACATGATGGCAAAATACAGCCATGCATTCACCTGACTGAACCAGAGACATGCCTTAGCGCACGGCTGGGATGCAGCTGGTTTCTTGACTGATGCAACCCAACTTTTACATGCTTTTTTTTTTCATGCTTCTATTGGAAACCAGTTTAGTCAAGCCCTGTTTGAGCTAGGAGACAGTGGACCGTGAACAGAGAAAGTGCTGAGAAGAGGGTGGGTGACCTGTGAGAGGTCTCCCAGATGAAGCCACCAGCGCTCTGGAAAGACTTTAAAGAATAAGAGCTATTTTATCCCCTTTTGGTAAACCTGCCTGACAGTGCAGCCCTGCTCCAGTACAGCCAAGCAGCAGTAACAGAAGCTGAACTCCCAGACCCAGCTGCCTTCCTGACACGCCAGCACCCTTTCCCTTCTGCTCTCCCCAAACCCTTCCCAGACACATGATGGCGTAGCTTCCCAGAAGGGAACAGGGGCCTGCCCCGGTTTTGCAGTTCAGATAATAATATATGTGCTGCTAAATTAGCTTCGCCTCCTGGCACATGGTCAAGGGTGTCGCTGGCAGGTTGTGGCTCACCTGCAGTCAGGCAGCTGCTGGCTGTGGGGAAGGGGCTGTGTCTGTCCAGCCATGATGCTGGGGGCCAGCTCTACCCAGCTGTGCCCTTAGAGCTTAAAAAAAGAAAAAGCCAAGAAAAGTTGTTGATTATGAACTTCATAAAGGAAACTGTGTCAGAGATGGAAGCCGAACCTGTTTTAGGCTCTGTCCTAAGCCCTCCCCCACCCCCCTGTCTCCTTTGAGGCCAGGTTATGTTTAGATTATATTGCTTAGCATCAAAGTGAAGTACCCAATTATTTACTTCCTATAACTAGATGATTACTGTGAAAATTTATTTTGAATTGGTTCTTATCAGCTACCATATAATAGCATGCTGCCTCTTCTACCCTCTGCATTTCAAGTGATTCACAGACTGTAAAAATAGAATACTTCCCGCAAAAAGACATTCTAATGAAAGTCTGCCTGGTCTTCTTGCTGCTGGGTAGTAACTATCAATTTAATTAACAGCTCAATTCTTTGCACTCTCTATTGCAGAGAAAAGATGGTTTTTCAGATGAAACAATCCTCCAATATCTCCAAAGCCAGGGACACTGATTACTGTTTCTACACCTCCTACATAAAAGGCACTGTAGTCTGAAAATAAGTGGTAGAAGATCTTGCTCTATAACAAAGGAATTACAGGATTTTAAAGAGTCATATTTTCTTTCTTTATGGCTTTGTATTTCTAATTTTCTGCCACTGAAAAAAAAAAAAAAAAGTATTATGGACTAGATATGTGCATGGCTTCTTCCCGTTGACCTAAAGGAGAGTTTGCACATTTGTCCAAGCGTCCTAACAGAAGAGATGTTGCTTTTTGTTCTGTAATTTCACCGTAGGCATCATCCAGGTCACAACCAATGTTGCTAGACTGAAAAGATATATCCGGTGTCTGTTACTGTTTTTTCATGATGAATTCCAGGAATAAATTAACTTGTTGTATGTTTTTAATTATATTAAATCCTCACTGCAAAGATATAGAGATTTTAAATGAGATTAAGTCTGCAGGATCCTGAGTTCCTGTAGATGACTCTACCATGGGTGCATCTCATCTTTGAAAATGAGATGTTTGACATACTTGCAAATATTGGACTGATATAGGCTGATAAACAAAAGTATTTTGTGAATTCTTCTCCTACGCTTATTAAAAACATAATTGTTCACATTTGAAAGCATGATCTTAACTATTAAGACGATTAAGGCAGGGCTGTGTCTTGTTCTCTGGTCAGGGCACTAGTCTAGCTATCATAATCCCTGTATGGATTAACCATGCCGACAACTGTCCTTCTGGAACAATTTGCTTAAGCATTTTCCAAAACTTAGGAACTGAGAAAGTTGAAATTAACAGCTGTGATAAGTCATAAGGAAAATAACTTCCACGAAGTAAGTAGATGCTGTAATGCTACTGGCACAAAATTAGCAGTGGACTCAATAAAACTAATCTTGAGAAAATTAGTTGCTAGCCACAAGGTGCCTGGCTGCAAATAGTGGCAGGAGTACTTCTCATAGCAATGGTTTCAGTAACATGGCCTTTCTATTACCCTGTTTCATGCTGTGTCAGTTATCTGAATTATAAGAAGGGAAGTGCTTCTGTCCTCAGTAAAGCTGAAACAGGACTGATCTAACCTGTAACATGTAAAAAATGCTTTGTCAACTGTCTTGTTCAATTCTTGAGGCCACAGGTGCCATTACAGGTACAGCTGGTTTGATAATAAAACTGGCTTTGCGCTTAATTTCTCACAAATACATGGCCTCCAGAACAGTATTTTAAGATAAAAGAAGCTCCTACCTATCAGAGGTGTAAGTAAAGATCTTTTTTCAAAAGACCAAAGCTTAATATGCCAAACACCTACTTATCCCGCTAACCAATCTCTCCCATACAAATACCCCTCTAACAGAAAAGAAGTAACTTCATCTCCTGAAAACAGGTTTCATGGATTATTTCTGCAGTACAGAATAAGAAAGCAAGGAGCTAAAACCTTCCCCTCACTTAATCTACACTGCAAAACTGCTTCCTTGTTGCACTGGTTCTGGCAAATTCTGTAAACCAGGAGAGAGTACAGCAAAACCTGTAATTTTTATCTAAAGGACATTTATCTGCTAATTGTATGCTATCATGTGAACAGAAGCATCTTGAGTCGACTCTGGAATCTAATTCAGCTATAGAAGCACAAACTTTATGTTGAGGGTGGAATGAAATAAGCAGTACACTTTTATACTGAAGATGCATGAAGTGGAGGACAGCTGAACCACCACCATGCTAGTGGTTCAGAAACCACCATCACCTGGTCCCTTGGCCCACACTGCTGGTTCTGGAGGGCTGCAGCAGGCAGCAAATTCAGTTTTCACCTACTTCTCCATGTGTGTTTAAAATATGATTAATTTTAGGTCTCAACTAAGCAAATGAAACCAGCCAGCTTCTTAAGGGTTTGAACATCTATCATTACACCTCCTATCTAGGTACAGCTACCACAGATGTCTCTGGCCACCTCAGTGGAGGTGAGAAGGGGAGAAGCTGAATTCACATTTTTGAGCAAACAAGTTAAAATTCTAATTTTTGTTGTAATGAAACCATTTTATGAATTGAAAACATCTGCTTAAGAGCACCACCAAGAGGGCAAGAGGAGGTGGGCCTGCTCATTCTCTCCCTCCTCACAGGTCTCTGCAGGCTGCCAGAGGTAGGGCAGAAGACCACTCTCCTCCTCCAGATGACCACACACACACAGCACAAAAGATGAAGAACTGCATATGGGAGAGGTTCTCCCCAAGGCTTGGTGGTGAGAACAGAAAGCCAAATACTTTTCCAACTACAGCTGTCCAATGTCGGTTTACTAACAGTCTGATCTTAACCTTCACAAAATCCATGGGTTTAAGCAAAAACACCAAACCTCTAGAACCCATTCATCTTTTCAGGCAAAGCACAGCTGATACTTGGACAGTGAAAAGATAAGCTCACTGGGCTGTTTAACTGCATCTGAACAATAAGCTGACTAAAGGAAGGGTGTATCATAAGGTATTGCTTGTCAAGCTTGCAGCCTTGAAGGAGGCTGCTTAGCATGAAAGGCCAGAGAACTGGGGGTGCAACTGCAGGCTGTTCCCTGGGGTGGTATTTGCTCTCACCACAGTCATGAAGCCTCTGAGACACTGAGAGAACTGCCTTCGGTGCACGGCAAAATTACTGAAGTAGTGTGAGAGAGAGATACACTGCCTTAACATGAGTATTAACTTTGCTCTCTGCTGGTAACAAAGGAGAGAAGTTTTTGTTACTGAAAGAAAAACAGAGGGAAAAAACTGAACAGCAAACAAAAGCAACGCTGGTCAGTTCATTTTGGCACACATCAGGCTGCAATTCTGCTGCCAATATCAATGTATTTATTACATACTGTGTAGCTATAAATTTCAGTTGTGTTTGAATAAACATCAGGATATAGAACAGCTTTGGGTCTACATAAAGCAGTCTTGTCTGTAGACATGACAGAATAGCTATATTTCTTCAGCTGCATGGCCCCAAAATTAAAACCTTTAGTTGCTCTGAAAGTACACGTACCTGCAATCCCTTGTAGCAGCCCACAGACATTAAAAATGCTTTTCTTCATAATACTCTGCACACACATAGTGAAGACAGACACAAATGCTACGGCACAGAGAATCATGATTCCCACAGCTAGAAAAATAGCGGTTGCCTGCCAGAACCCACTGGCAATCTCGTTGAAGTTTTCGGCATAAGGACCACAAAGCGTGTCTCGTCTAGAAAGCTGCATGTGGGAGATTCTGGTGCAGCGCCCGTAGATGCCCAGCGTCGGATGGTAAGGCTCCTGCGACCCCCCCGTTCTGTCATCCACATCCTCGGAGCTGGAAGGCTTTGCTTTGCCAATTAACCAGTCTGCACTCATGAAAGCGATGAGCTCTGCGAAAGCCACCACAATACTCAGGAGAGTCCATAGCATTGACCGACACGTTACAATGACATGACACATATTGATGTCCAGTGCTTGTGATCAGTGCAGCTGACAGTCTTAAAATCCAGGCACCAGGGAGAAAGAATTAAATTATGAAAGAAAAAAAAGACCCTAAGAAAATCACTGTGGCTGCTCTGGCTGCTCTTTCAGCTCTCTCACAAAGGCCAAGATGAAATTTCTCAGGAGAAAAAGTGTACGGCCCCAAGTTTTGCAAGCAGCACAGTCATTTGTTCTCCCCCTGTAGTTCCTCCTCTTTTCTTTCTGGGATGCTGAGCTCTGAAATATGCTTTTCTTTCTTAATATTCATACTGGCACATGATACTGCAGGCTGGTGGGGGAGGCCACAAGGACTGCCCACTGTTTGACATCACACACCTACAAGAAAAAAGAGACAACACATCAGCAGTGAGAAAAAAGTCTTCCTTTCCACCCCTACAATGAGCCAAGATCTCATGCAGATCCACATCAACATGCAAAAGCTCTAACAAGGGCCTATCAAACAGAGACTGCTGGAAACCTCACCGATTTGTCCCAGGGGAGTGATTAGTCTCCTGCTGCCCAGCCATACTTACAGTGTTTGCTCTGCCACATCCGGTTGCGGGTGTTTGTCAAGCACTTCACAAGCAAAGGTCTCAGTAACAACACCCTGTGGTCCCACCCACTCCTACCACCACGCCCCCATCATCTTCCTTTAGTCGAAATTACCAAGGTTGCCGGCAGTTACCCAGCAAAATGTTCGTGCACGTTTAAGCAGTTTCACAGACATGTGGCTCCTGCCTTCAGTTTGGAGAGGCAGTGAGAGGCAGCCCAAGCGCGCCTTTGGGAAGGAAGCCAGGCACAGCTCCATGTGCCATGGGCACCTGGGTGCAAAGGGCAATGAAGGAACCTTGTTCCAACATTCTGGGCTTCTGCTGACTGCAGCTGAGCCAGCCCTGGCCTTGAGAGGAGGTGAACAGGACTACAGCTGGGAACAGCCCGCCCTGCAATGTGGAGACACAGCCCATCCCTTTGAAGCTGGGATTTAGCAGGAGCAGTGCTTCCCTGGGGTTCTGTATCCAGCTTTGCACCAGTGTTTCAGAAAAGCAGTCTGCCTGCAGGCATGTCACACACCTCATCTTGAACTGATCCCAACACCAGCAGCCTCTGGTGACTTACACCACTGTAAACAGGAATCTGAAAAAAAAAATGCCTCAGTCGCTGCCAAGTGGCCAAGAGCCCTGGTGAGAGGGGTTGCCAGTCAGCCTTGAGCTTCCTAGCTCCTCTCAATTCCCCCCCTTCCACAGTCCTGTGCACACTGGGACTGCAGTGAAATTTTCCCCAGGGTTTTCTCCAAGTCATTATGCTGCCTTTCAACAGTAGCTGATGACATTCCCAGAGTTACACTTATCTTAGTACAAGAGGCAATCAGAGATCACTATACTTCCAACTTGAACCCAAACATTGGCCTTAAAATAACGAAAGGGTCATCGCACATGTCTCTTGTGTTTGAACTGAAACTGTGTTGCTTGAAAGCAGGGGGGGAGGGGGTGGGTCAGGAAATGCCCTCATGTTACCCCCTCCTTGATGAGAATGTAGCACTTCCAAATTGTCCTCACAAAAACCAAAATACCAACATTGAACTGGAAGCAAGAGAGTCCAGAATCAGATTTGGACCTCACTGCTGCACTGCTGCCAAACACAAAGGGGTCATCAGATGCCAGAAAAACAGACATACCCTTTTATTTTTTTATTTTTTTTTTAGCTTTGTCATGGAGTTGGTATTTAATTTCTTAGGAGTTGGGAGCCCAGTGGCTGAATCCTAGTACCACTGAATGCACAATGAAACATACACCCACAACTTCAACACATGCAAAATTTCATACGGCAATTTCTACTCCCTCCCATACTAGTCGTAGTGAATCATCTCCAAGATTCTATCCACATTACTCTTTCTCGTCTAGATCTGCAGACTCCTCTGGTACTAGCTGATACACAGGCTTAAGCTGCTGTGCCAACAACAGTATTTTCTCCCATAGTTTGATGTTATGGCATTGACTTAAAAAAAGGCAAAACATATTTAGTTGTGCTTTTAGCTGTACTGAGATAACAGTTCGGTTCATTTTCCCTTTTTCGGGAGAATGCATGAAGTTTTCAAGCAAACTGACATACTGATTACTTGAATACACCCTTTGTAATAACAGAGAGTTCAAGATTCACCCCCCAGCCCCCCAAAAAAGTTAATTTTCTCAGTATTTCCACTTCAAATAACAACTGGAATGTAGGAAATGTCCACTACAAACCTGCATTCTTCTGATGTCATCTGCATGATTAATTTAATATAAAATGTATTTATTTTTTTAAGAGCAGTTCCAAAAAGCTCTAGATTACGTATTTCTGTGCAAGCACTGCACCCACGTGAACTCCTCATCTTCATAATTCCAGGATTTTACTTGAGTTGCAAGGGACATTAGGGTTGAACACCCATCATAGCTATTCCTGCTTATTCTGTACCTGCTGAACATAAAATACTGTTTATGGAACACAAATGAGGACAAAGTTCACATTTACTTAAGCAGGTGGAAATATAGGACAAACACTGGCAGCCATAAAAACATGGCACTGATAACAAATGTGGGATGCTATATTAGAATCAGAAGAAAAGACCAAACCATAGGGTTCTTTTCAGTTTGAGATACAAGTGCAAGAATAAATTGCAGTAACACTTTAAAACACAGTACCTCCAGAAAAGTCACTGCATAAGCAAAATAGCCTGTCTAAAGATGATATGGAAGTCATGCCAAATCTAAGGACTTCACTGGAACATACACTTCCCCATTTTGCAACACAGGGAAACTTCACAGCACCTAAAGGTTAGTAAATGTCATTGATAACTACAGGTCAACAGAATATACTTTGCTTCCCAATGAAACCTTTACAGTTGAGCTTTCCACAGGTAATGAGTACTTCATTCTGGTACAAAATGTTATTCCAGAGCAACATATCATTTATTTATGAGAGAACTTCTCCATAAATTTACTCTTGCACTGGTGATGACCTCGAATGGGAGCACTACTGACCTACAACTCCTTTTTGTGAGCAAATGGACAGAAACATATGAAGTAGGATGACAATACCAGAAAAGGGGCACGAGCCGCTCACCTACAACTTCGTTTTGTGAGCAGACAGATAGAAACATTGAAAGTAGGATGGTGTGTAGAGGCATAGACCAGAAGAGGGGCAGGGGCATTTCTTCTTTGTGAGACTTCGCAAGGAAAGGTTGCAGATAAAAGTAGTGGAGACAAGTTACACTTGTGTAGTTCTTTTCTTTCAAGCACACCCCACCTTGAGTTTCCAAATTAACTCTGCCAATTCTCATGCAACTCCAACAGCATGTTTACGTCATACATCTAAGACTTTCGAAATACAGACTGTGCTAAATAACTGTGCTTCAAGAAGCTTCCCTCCAGCACTCTGCTCACCCCTTTCTTCCATTTTTGCTCAACAAAAACTCAAGCTAGGTCCTTGCAAGGCTGAAAACTGGCTGTTTATTCTTCCTCTCAGTTTCCCATCCCTTGACAAGTTTTTTCCATGACAGTACTGTATGTTCTTCACAGCATGCCACTCAATATCCACTTCTGACCAACTGTCAAAATATTTGCTTTGACAGCCCAAATTCAAAATATACAACGGTTCTTTAACCCCTCTGGTATTAACTCATTCAAAATAATTCTTGCTGAGGAAGCAGACTACAAAAAGTAGGCTCAACCCTGAGTCCTTTGGGCCTCCCCTGTTTTTACCATTGCATTCACAGAGTCAGAAAATGGTTTAGGTTGGAAGGGACCTTAAAGATCATTTAGTTCCAACCCCCCTGCCATCAGCAGGGACACCTTCCACTGGACCAGGTTGCTCAAAGCCTCATCCAACCTGGCCTCAAAAACACTTCCAGGGAGGGGACATCCACAGCTTCCTTGGGCAACCTGTGCCAGTGTCTCACCACCCTCACAGTGAAGAATTTCTTTCTAATATCTCATCTAAACCTACCCTCTTCCATTTTAAAGCCATTTCCCCTTGTTCTGTCATTAACTGCCTTTGTAAAAAGTCCCTCCCCAGCTTTCTTGTAGGCCCCTTCAGGTACTGGAAGGACGCTACAAGATCTCCCTGGAGCCTTCTCTTTCCAGGCTGAACAGCCCCAACTCTCTCAGCCTGTCCTCACAGCAGAGGTGTTCCAGCCCTTGGATCGTCCTCGGGGCCTCCTCTGGACTCGTTCTAACTGGTCCATGTCTCTCTTGTGCTGGGGGCTCCAGAACTGGACACAGTACTCCAGGTGGGGTCTCATGAGAGCAGAGTAGAGGGGGAGAATCACCTCCCTCGACCTGCTGGCCACGCTGCTCTTGATGCAGCCCAGGATACGGTTGCCCTTCTGGGCTGCAAGCGCACATTGCCGGCTCATGTTGAGCTTCTCATCCACCACCACCCCCAAGTCCTTCTCTTCAGAGCTGGTCTCAAGCCACTCATTGCCCAGCCTGTATTTGTGCTTGGGGTTGCCTCAATCCAGATGCAGGACCTTGCATTTGGCCTTGTTGGACTTCATGAGGTTTGCACAGGCTCACCTCTCAAGCCTGTCAAGATCCCTCTGGATGGCATCCTGTCCCTCCATTGTGTCAACTGCACCACTCAGCTTGGTGTCATCAGCAAACTTGCTGAGAGTGCACTCAATCCCCCTGTCCATGTCACTGACAAAGATGTTAAAGAGCACCGGTCCCAGTACCGACCCTTGAGGGACACCACTTGTCACCGGTTTCCACTCGGACTCTGAGCTGTTTACAACAACTCTTTGAGTGTGACAATCCAGCCAGTTCCTTATCCACTGAGTGGTCCACCCATCAAACCCACATGTTTCCAATTTGGAGATAAGGGTGACATGTGGGACGGTGTCAAACACCTTGCACAAGTCCAGGTAGATGAAATCAGTTGCTTTACCCTTATCCACCAACGCTGTAACCCCACCATAAAAGGCCACCAGATTTGTCAGTCACAATTTGCCCTTGGTGCAATTCAATTGTAGAGGCGTGGAAGGAGGCCATCCACGCTGGGCAGGTGGGTGCCCCAGGAGGGAAACAACCTTGCGTGGCAAGCACGCGCGTAAACCGAACACCATGGCAGCTTCCCAGCGCGAGAGTCTTGGCACCACCATCCCACCCCACCATACAACCCACTGTTCCTCAGCTGGACAGCACAGCTCTTGGACAGGTTGAAACTAGACTTTCAGCCTCATTTACTCTGCGCCATGAACCATGCTCATGGTCAGGCTCTGCACTAAGTGAAGTCTAACACAATGAAAAGATGTCAGTGATAACATCAGATCCTCAGATCACATCCATCAGATATGCTAAGTAGCTGGTGAAGGTTCTAGAGCACAAGCCTTATGAGGAGCAGCTGAGGGAACTGGAGTGTTTAGCCTGGAGAAAAAGAGGCTGAGGGGAGACCTTACCACTCTCTACAACTACCTGAAAGAAGGCTGTAGAGAAGTGGGTGTCTGTCTCTTCTCCCAAGTAACAAGCAATAGCACAAGAGGAAATGGCCTCAAGTTGCACCAAGGGGGGTTTAGACTGGATAGTAGGAAAAATTTCTTCACTTAAAGGGTTGTCAAGCATTGGAACAGGCTGCCCATGGAAGTGGTAAGAGTCACCATCCCTGGAGGTATTTAAAAGACATGTAGATGTAGCACTTAGGGACATGGTTTAGAGGTGGACTTGGCAGTGCTGGGTTAACAGTTTGACTTGATGATCTTAAAAGTCTTTTCCAACTTAAATGATTCTATGTTTCTAAGTAAATAAATAACATCTATTTTCTCTAAACTAGATAAAGAAACACATTTGCCTCCATTTTGCTTACACTGCCAAAACCAGAAAGTCAGCAACTGATCCAAATTCTAATATTTAAATTAAGGTTTTGATTTTAGAGATGTTGAGCTGCAGGGTTTTGCTTTGGCATACCAGGCAGATAGGAAGGAACAGCTGCAAAGTTCAAATCTGAGTCAATCACATACCATGGCTGTTTATTTTAAAAAGGTGTCCTACAAGCAACATACAAGAGACCCGCAAGTACCTTCCAGAACAATATTGTGGCCAGTCCTTCATGCTCCCCTTATGGTTTGATCAAAGGCTCAGACTAAACCCTACAATTCAGCTTTTGCCCTTCCTAGCCTGGTTCTGTCAGGTCAAGACTGAGAATAAATTATCCTTAGATAAAGGGCTTTTGGCTTGGCTTAAACAAACAGCCAAATGGAAGGCCACACAGACTGCTGAAATGGACCCAATTTATAAAATAAATCCAGGCACAATTAGACATTTTCTTCTAAACTTGCTACAGTACAAAGCACAACTACGTGAAGGAGTTTCTAAACCTTGTTTACAACACACAAGTTTGAGCATCTCATAACCCAAAATGTGCAAATCTTGGAAGCTGGGGTTCTGCTTTCTCTGAAATACTGTTTGTTAGCAGTTATAAACACTGCGAAAATGCTCTGAACTATGAGAGTGGAAGTGGCTCTCATTTATATTGATGTTTGCAGACTCACTTTAAAACAAACAGAAAGAGGCTTACACAGTAAGACTCAATTACCTCAAGCTGACCCCCACCCAGGCTGACATAAACTCCCACTTTATGCAGCTTCTATCCTTAGGTGTTGCTGGACAAGCAAGCTAACGAACTGTGAGCTCACCCTGCCTGAGAGAGTGAGGCAGGCACCAAACCATGGAGGCAGGAGGGACAAAACTTAGACAACGTGGCATGAGCATTAGAGGTTAGTCATTTTCTGGGTGAGCGATAAATGTGAGTAAATAAACTTTTCCTCCCTCTTGGTCCCTCACAGGAGGTGCATTCTTCCAGGAGATGCTGCCCAGGAGGGAAGTGCAGGCTCCTGACAACTTCCACTTAGTCTTCAAAATAGTGGACCAGACACCAAGCAGCATTTCTCAGGAGATACCACCATGAACAGCAATCCATCCTGCTAAAGGTGCACCTCTGCATTTCTAAGCTCACTCATTTATGGATGTCTTGCAAATGTAAGAAAAGGTACATTCATCACATGCCCCTGTCAGAAGAGAACAGGGACAAGGATTAGTACTTAAAGATAAGTTGTCTCAAAAGGTTTGGAGTAAGCATTCTCTGCTGATTATGAGGAGCTCTGCTGGCACTGGTTTCTGGTAAGCCGTGCACACTCACCACGGGAAGCACCTGGAGCAAGAAAAGGGAAGGATACTTGGATACTTCAATATGTCTTTGTTTTGTTTTTAAATTAAAACACATTTCAAAATCATCAGAAATATTCAGGGTCAGATAACAAAACAGAAGGTACTTTGAAGCTGAAGTGGTTGGACAGCTTCAGACAAACAGCAGAAAATAAGGATTCCCTCCCCCTCCATCTACCTTCATATTTTCATCAAATGATTGCCCACTTAAACAACATTCCAGAACAGAGCTTTTCACTTGAAGAACAGAAAGCAAAGCTTTGATTAGTCGCCATTTATGAATTAAAGGAGATGAAACATTTGCATATCTCATAAATATTTAACAGTTACAAAACCTGCACAGGCATATTAATAAGTGCATTATTGTGACAGGCTGTTGAAAACATGTCATATACTCTTTGCATAGACATATGCATTTCACTGGTAATAGAAGAAATGTAGACTTACAATGCATCAAGTATTGATTCTGCTGACACCATGTAAGATGTGAAATAAAACTATTTTACAAAATAGTTAAAACTCACTGAAGTATCCTAGTAAAATCCTTATTTATTTGTCTTTCCTTTGAATTATGCCCTGTTTACTTCAGACTTTTCCTACCAAAAGCAGAATTTGTAGATGTAAAATCTTAAATTAAACTGTCCCTTGTGTGCACAAATTCCCAAATTCTATGTACACCAGCAGGTAAAAAATAAATTAATGAACAACAAAAGAAATGCTGACAGTGACTGTTGTTCTCCTGAGGCAGTGTGGGATGGTTATTCCATCCCATCTTGCAAGTAGACTTCTTGTCTTTGCAACCCCAAGCACAAATACAGGCTGGGCAATGAGTGGCTTGAGACCAGCTCTGAAGAGAAGGACTTGGGAGTGGTGGTGGATGAGAATCTCAAGATGAGCCGGCAATGTGCGCTTGCAGCCCAGAAGGGCAACCGTATCCTGGGCTGCATCAGGAGAAGAGTGGCCAGCAGGTCGAGGGAGGGGATTCTCCCCCTCTACTCAGCTCTTGTAAGGCCCCACCTGGAGTACTGTGTCCAGTTCTGGAGCCCCAAACACAAGAGAGACATGGACCAGTTAGAACGAGTCCAGAGGAGGCCCCGAGGATGATCCAAGGGCTGGAGCTCCTCTGCTATGAGGACAGGCTGAGAGAGTTGGGGCTGTTCAGCCTGGAAAAGAGAAGGCTCTGGGGAGACCTTACAGCGTCCTTCCAGTACCTGAAGGGGCCTACAAGAAAGCTGGAGAGGGACTTTTTACAAAGGCAGTTAATGACAGAACAAGGGGTAATGGCTTTAAACTGGAAGAGGGTAGGTTTAGATGAGATATTAGGAAGAAATTCTTCACTGTGAGGGTGGTGAGACACTGGCACAGGTTGCCCAAGGAAGCTGTGGATGTCCCCTCCCTGGAAGTGTTTAAGGCCAGGTTGGATGAGGCTTTGAGCAACCTGGTCTAGTGGAAGGTGTCCCTGCTGATGGCAGGGGGGTTGGAACTAGATGATCTTTAAGGTCCCTTCAAACCCAAACCATTCTGTTATTCTATGATTCTTCCTACTAATCTGGAAAATGTTATCTAATTACAGGTGGATTTGTTTCACTGTAAAAGAAACAAATATAAAACTTATTTCCAGCTTTAGGAAAAAGAAGTTGAAATATACTACTCTTTCTGACCTCATTAAAAGCCATGGCAAAACTCCCACTGACTTTAATGGGGCCAAAACATCACTAAAAGTTACTAGAAGAATGAGAGTTTCCAAATTTTGAGACCAACTGCAGGGGAGGTTTAAAAACAGGATTCATTTCCCTCTTCCCTCATCCAGACAACTTTCCTTATTGGCCCGCCACTAAGAGGAGATCAAGCTAACTCAGATTTCTAGTATCTCCTCTGAACTGCAAATTCTCAAGCAGGAGATTTGTTCCATTGCTCCATATTTATTGACTTACAACATTCCTTAAACCTACAGCCACTATGTTGTGTTTTGAAAACTTACTCAAAATCTTTTGCAATTCCAAAATTTATTAAAACCTATGAGGCTAAGAAAAGCTGATGTGTAGTATTTCTATTGTTGCTATCTCAAGAGAAAATTACACATCACATAAGGGAGCAATCTTGGCTACAATTAGTGATAGCCTAACTGCTCAGGAATTTACCAACTGGGAGTGGAATTGTGAGTTTCCTTTCCTACTTTGACTCTTCACTAGCTCACTGAAGTCTCATCTGAAGCCTCCTTTCTTTGTTATCTACAATATCACATCTGTCAAGCAGACTCAAATATTCATTGTGTTACGATTACTTCTTACAACAACTCAACTACAGCTTCTAAAGGACTTTGGCAAGGAAGAAAGGGTGGTTCACAGGAAAATGGGAAGACAGAAGGAAAGTACTACTAATATTTGGTAGCAAACAAATCCTTGCTATTTTTATACTACAGATTTTTACCTTAAAAGGAAGCTAGGCTTTGGCTGTTTAAATAGTTAACAGTGTGTGCATGAGCTAGAGCAACAGCCCAAAAAAACTTGGAATCTGCGCTTGTTGTAAAAAGCAGTTCACTCCCATAAGTTCATCATGACAGATTTGGAACTATTCTTAATAATTTATGAATATTGTATTAAATATTTATTATACTAATATATTGGTTATTGTTTATTACGAGACTAGTGAGAAAAACAGGGAGGAAAGGAAAGAATGACTCAGTCATGCTACTTCTCAGCAAACTCTGGAGAATTGCTTAGTAAAAAGACAATACTAAGACAGGAAAAGCCTCAAAAACATAGCAAATCAAAGATGTGAGGACTGTTTAGGAAGGAACAGTCTCTCAAACTGAAGGGAAGAGAAGCTAGTTTAGACAAACAAGTTTAAGAAAATGGCACCTATTAGAGGTGTCTATTGAAGTTAGGCCAGCATGGGACACCATACCGGGCCCCTCATTTGCCTTTAGGCAAAGCTGACACCCCTACAAACAGCTTTGGTTCCTTGTACGAAGGAAACATCACTTCAGTTAATTCTCAAAAGGAAACCATTGCCATACCTCCTTTCACAGTTGTGGCTGTGATAGCAGAGCAGCCATAAAGGTTATGGATCTCCACCCTGTCTGAAGAGCCCAGGCTGGGTCATTCTTCTGCTGAGACAAGACCTAAGGCTGTAGACCTGAGAACTGCCCTTTGTGAGCAGGAAGGACCCAGAGGTGTTGTCACTGTTACTCACTGCACGTGCCTGTAAACTATCTTCTACGTCAGTCTCTCCAGAAAGCCACCAGTCAGCAAGTCACCTGTTCCCCAGATTCATGATGCGTAACACTCCCACAGCACAGAAAGGACACACTTTCAGCAGAACAGGATGCACTTTGGATCCGGGCGATGCAGCTCAAGCAAACTACCTGGCTACAATACCAGTGACAGATGAGATGGAGAACCTATCATGTTTCAGAATGTGTTTATTAATTTACGTTCCTCTTAATTCAAACTGAAAGTGAAATATCCTTCAAAAATAATTAATAGGGACGAGCAGCTCAGCACAGTAACACAGACAAACTTGTGCGCGTGACAGGAACACCTTTTTTAAGGAAATACTGACTTTTCACTGTACTGGAGCTGAGGAGAACCAGAGGTGACTTGAGGTAACTGAAAAGGGTCATGATGGATCAGAGCTGCTATGCTTCCATACTGGAAAAGCGCGCAGACATCTGAAATATCTGGGCACCACATACTTGAAAAGTGCATGAAAATCCTTCTATCTAGTCTGGAAAAACGCAACGTACTCCGAGAAACACAAATATACAATGTCTCTGTGAACATCTACTGAACCCGAGTTTTAACCAATATTAATGGCTAACCATTTAAGAACAGCCAAGGGAGAAGAACTGAAATGAGATGTTTTTAATACTGCATACTTCATTAATTAATAAGTACAGGAATGCTGTGTTCAGTTGAGATCTGTAAGCCTGAAAATGGAAGCTTGCTGCAAAGAGCAGGGGAAAAACTAGACTAATAATTCAAATTCTGAAAACCTTATTTTAGAGCAAGAAACAAAAAGAAACAGATTATTTATTTTAGCAACTAGATTCAATTCTAAGGCCAAGATGGGACATACTTCTACAAGCTGAGCCATGTACAAATTTCCAGCTTGTTTCATGCATTTTGACTTGCTAGACAAGGTATTGGTAACAGTCCTTTTCTGTCCTTAAAATGCATACAGCTGTGAAAATTAAGAACTAATAAAAAATTTTAAAAGCTTAAAAGGGCTGGAGGGAAAAACTACCTGTACCTTTCTCATCTTCGCTTCCTCTGAAAATGCTTTCTCATCTTTCTGCCACTGATGTACTGCAGTTTGTGTCACAGCAGCACTTAGTGGAGCAAACTTAAACTGTACCTGCGTGGGGATATGCATACAGATAAAGTCATGCTCCACCTTCCTGCCACCTAGATACATAGGAGAAACGAAAGGAAGAAGGCATTATTAATCATACCAGTTTTCCAGATAAGATGTGCCTCAGTCACACAACAAAGTCTGTAGCAACACTGGAAACTGAATTTGAATGCTGCCATTACAAACTGTAAAACTTCGAGGGTTTGATATACTCAGTGTCTTTCACTGTTCCAATCATTTTTCTTGTCATCCTTCAAACAGAAACCTCAGCTATTCCTGCCAGGCAAATAAATCAAAATCAAACCTGCTTATCTGAAGATCTCCCAATGCCTAGACAGACATCTATTACTAAGAAAAAGTAATTTTCTTAAAGCCAGCTTTAAGAAAATTTCTCTGCTCTGTAAGTTTCAAATACTTAATTGAATTCTGAAAATTATCTTTAAATATGAGGTTACCTATTAGATCTCCTTGTTCCAGCCCTAGTTCTATGTAAATACAGAACTTCAGTGCAAAATTAAAAGTGCTGTGTACGTACACAGTACAATAAACAGTTCAATTAACTGTCCATGATGCAACTTGCTGTTTCAAAACAATCCTAAATAGCATATGGCATTTTGTAAATTGATAATGGCAATTATTACCATTAGTTAGTTCTTTAAAATACATAGTTCAAAATGATAAATTTTATCTACCATTTCCTATTAAATGCCCTGCTAGAAAACCAACTCATTTCATCAGCAACAAAATTAAGCAGATCTGAATAAATAATTAACAGCACTTAAAACATGGAAAGAAAATATGCAGATCAGATATTTATTTAAACATTTATCAGAATTTTACTCAAAATCTTATCTCACGAATCCACAAAGGTCTTCTAGTGTTGCAGCTTAAGCTGTGCACCGTGCCACCATCTGCATATATTCCTGTTCACAATATTTCCCTCAAAAACGTATCTTACTTATGTTCTGGAACAAACTTCCTTGTTCATGAAGCTGCTCATTTATCTGTATCGCAGGTGGGCAGAACATGCTCTTCTGCCAGACTTTGTCTAATTGGTTATGTTAAAACCTAGAATTAATAGTTCAGATAAAGCAATCAAATAATCAAAACCATTTGAGCCTAAAATGGAATATACCAAGCAAATCAGTACTTTTTTTTCTTTTTCAAGATGCTATGTTCTCTCCCTGTTGAGCAATAAAGTTATGAGATTGGTTCAAAGCATCAAAGGAGAGAAAAGAAAGAAAAAAATCAAAATAGACTTCCTGAATGTGTAGAGAACAAAAACATGCAGGTAGGGAGCAAAAGTCCAGCACTATTATCTCTGCAGCTCGTTTCCTCTGCCAGCAGGGTTTTGTTTTGTTTTTAATAAAGCACTGCTTGATGTACTGAAATGCTTTCCAATGACTGCTACCCATTACTAAGTTTCAGATCTCTGATAATGCTTAAAATCTTGCTATTTGACACAGTTAAAGTTTTATCTTGTGTATACATAGCACAAAAAACTTGGAAACTCTCTCTCCTTACAAAATAACTGTACATCCTTCCTGCATAAAGGTTGAATCAGGAGATTCATCTATTTTTCATTATAGCAGAGAACAGATTAGGGGACACTGGAGTTCTTATTTTGAGTTAACTGGTAAAAATATCTATATAAAAAGCTGAACTTCAAAAATTATCATCATCCCAAAGCATTAAGAAAAAAAAAGTCTATTACAAATTCAACAGTCCACTGCATAAATCAAAATGGAAACAAAACAGCTTGCATGCACATCCAGTACCCAGCACTCCAAGCACTACTGGATGAATAGCATCTGCAACACATGCAGGAGATCACCACTTTGGGATCTACTGTGCCAAAATGGCACAGCAGTGTGCCCTTTTCTTATCTATATGACAGGGAATAAAATTTCATACGAAATTGGACATAAAATTAATTGAGCTGTATTCAGTGACTGCCCTTTTTAAAAAAGCTAGGGCTTATTTCTATTGGTGTAGGGTTTTTCTTTTAAACTTTAACTCGTTGTCTACAATAAGAGCTGACAGATTAGTCTGGTGTTTTGCATAGGATAAATTCCAAACACTACACTTTTAGCACAAGGGTAAAACAAACAGGTTGAACTGACCATCTGAGTCCCTGTTCCTTGAATCACTTTTGTCTATTTATTCTCTGAGCTGTCAAGACGGTACAGGTCTAAGAGCAGAAGCTCTCAAAGCTTTTTGGTGAAGCCTGGTCCATCTGCAGCACAGCCAGAACATGCCAAAAGATTTAACTGGACTGACTCATCATTTGGATAATGATCTCATCTGAACTGAAGCTGTGAAAAATACCAAGTGACTTGAGATTACTTAATTGCTGTTGCAAAATCTAGATTCTTCTGCAGCTCTCCTAGAAACAGAGCTTTATGGCAAGACAGAGATGAGAGACTTAAATCAGAAGCTCCTGGGGATGTGACCAGAGGCTGGCTGGTACATGTGTGCAGCTAGGACAGAGCTGTTACCAGTACTGCAGTAGCCTCTCAGCAGCAGGCTGTCCTCTCCCAGCTGCAGTTCATGCCCAGTCCACCTACTAGTTCTGCCCTTGTAGGATGGAGATCCACCTCGATTGCTCACCTTGCTGTTTGGAAGAACTTACCACATCCCAGGCTTTGGTGGTGGAGCTGTCACCACTGACTTCATTGCTGGCAGCATCTGCACTGCTGGTGATGCCTGCTTTGGTATTGAGTCTTTTTGCAGCAGTATTTTAAGCTGGGCAGCTCTGGATAGAGTACTGGAAAACGCAGTTTCTCTTTTACCAAAATTCGCAGCCTTATCTTCTCTAGACTGGAAGAAACCTGCATAGATTGCTGCAGGAGGTGGACGGCAATTGTGTTTGTCTGTTTTCAATGTGTGTGTCACTGATTACAAGAACACTAAAGTTTGTTTACTGCACGTGTTTTTCCCAAGAAAGGAAAGAACTACTTTGTTCCCTTTTCACTACAATCAAAATCTGCTGTCCTATTCAGGGAAGGGACTATAAAAGGCAGAAGATATTAGATGGACAAGTCATCCTTGTTTTTCTCAGTATGGTGCTGCTGAACAGTTATTTTTGAACAGATTCAAAACCAAGCTTAGAGTAATTCCTGACTCCTAAGCAATTTTTGTATTGGCTTATCATGCCAATAGGGGCATGACTGCACTGTGATGCATGACTTCTATGAGCCCTAGCAGCTGTACTGAACTCTTGAATGCTTTTTCAAAAAGCATAGTTACGAAAGAAGAATATCACTATTCACTTCAGGGGGGTTAACATAAAATTATCAAAAAAACTCTAAAGCATTTTGAAGAGTTTGAGAAGAGTCCGTTTACCTAGGACACACCCAACATCTTGTCTCCCAACTGCAGGCTGAAATAAGAAACTGTGGGAACTGTGCAGCAAAATAGCTGTGCAGCACTGCACTCAATTGCCATGTGCTGGGGCCAAATACTGCTTGCAGCACTTGCACAGCCCCGATTCTCTTTGTTATTCCACAGACACTGTCTTGTATGCATGAGGGCTTAATGCATTTGAAACTGCAATGAAATATGCTGCAAGAAGAACAAGAATGCATATAGCTCCTTTCCACAAATGTGGAAAAAACTTTTGTGTATCAAATTTTGGTTTCTTTATAAGCTGTTACAATAAGATTGCATAGGAAGGTATTTGGCAAATGGGTTGGTTTGTAGAAAAAAAAAAAAACAAAACCAAAGCAAACATGACAGGTTAGGTTAGATTAGGTGTATGTGTCTGAAAAGTAAAATTAACATGCTGGTCATAGTTATACCTAGTAAAACAATCCTCTCCCTTGTTATCAAGCCCATGTTTATGTTTAAGTATTTTTTTTTAACAGGAAGCTATAAAAAGAAACAATAAGCAGAAAGTACTTAAACCACAAGCAAATGCAAGGAAGAGATAAGGTGAAATACTAAAAATAAATCTGGAGCAGTTGCAAGTTGGTGAGGGAGGAAAGTAACAGTAAAACATCCATGTCTTTTTATGCAAATATGGTTAAAAAGAAAATACAGAAATAGGAATCAGCTAGTGAGAGGAAGAGCATGGTGGAATAAAGCACATTATGAGAATGCAAACACAGGCTGCTGCAATAACCTGCACAGGAATGCTGCATGTGTAAGATCAATGCACTACTCCTATACTTAAAGACAATGAGAGTGTGATAAAATATGAAGAGGAACAACAGAAATGATGGACATTCAGTTGCATCTGTGTGGAAACTGATGCGCCCGTTTAGGCTCCAAGAGCCTGGCTGCTGAAGGCCAACTCGCAAAGCCTGTGGCATTCTCCCAGGAAATCCAGCAGGGCAGCTCAGCAGCAGCAGCACCACCACCACTTCTTGACAACACTGCAGAAAAAATAAGCTCTGCCTGACCTGGAGCAGGTTTGGCATAAGAAGGTGTCCTCGCTCCAGGTGCCTCTGAGCTGCAGATGCTTCAGAGCACTCACCAGTACAAAAGATGCCATAACCAGAAGTCTTACAGTACAAATGCTAAATGATGACCTAAGAAATGCAATACCAGATTTTGTAAGAAGCTGTGGAAGAATGGCAGATAATTGAAATGTGTGCAAAAAAATGATCAGTGATGGCTTAACTTTTGAAAACTATTGGGGAATTTGTAAAAAGAAGTTTAATACAGAAGATCAACAAAGCAGTAACCTTTCAACACTGAAGAATGTAGTGCTGGCAGGGTGGGGGAATCAAGCCAGCCTCAAATAAGATTAAGAAACAGGACAACTATGAATTATTCTAATCAATTCCCTTAAACCCATGAAGAACATGAGATTATGGAAATAAGTCTAACTTTTCCATGGTGTGTTCCTTTAGAATGACAGGCTAAAATCCAAAGCTTAAACTGCTATTTCTTTGGGAGGAAAAGATCAAGAAGGGTCTTGGGACAAGCAGGCAGCTATCCCTCCATGCAATCTAAATTATATTTTATCTCCTGAAAATATTAGGAAGACATGCACAGAAGAATACTGCTGAAGAACTTGAGTAAGGCTAAAACAGGAGTTTCCTAAGGGTAGGCTACCATTGAAACTCTTATAACTAAAGAAGCAAAACACTCAAGCAGCTCAATAGAGCTGCTAGGATTCATATAAATTTTACATCACACTGTAGAGTCATGCCCCTATGATCTTGATGAGCGAATACAAATATTGCTTAGAAGGCAAGAATTATCCTAAGCTTCATTTTGAACCCTTAAAAACCAACTGTTTAGAAGCACCATACTGAGAAAAACAAGGATGACTTGCCCATTTTCTCTTCTGCTTTCTGAGACAGCAGAGAAAAAAGCATTCAAGTTTGTTGGTACTCTACTTATGTGGTAGTTAATGACTCAAGAACAAGCAATGCCTTTGTAAGACAAATGAGGCATGGAAACAATTAACACAGAAAACCTTTATTTGCCTTTTTTCCCTCCCTGTTGTGGTAGACGAAAGCTGTATTTGCATCAATACTGAAAACCAAGGGAATATTGCAACTCCATTACTGCACCTTTCTTTGAAGCACCTATGCTGATTTTAAAAATATACTATAAACTCAGTTAATTAAGTAAGGTAGCATATAAAAACATATCCTTTAAAGAAAGATTTATATTTAACTTGATAAAATTAAGCATTAGCCTAGAGTTAGCATAAAGCAGATTTTTAAGTCTGACAATACTACTACATGTATATCTAAATTAATTCAAAGTCATGCTCCACCACAGCATCTCATGGAGGTAAGTGTTATTCCAGTGCTGTTATGCATGCTGTGAAACAGATGCACTGTAAAAACCAGACACAGAGAAAATAAAAGAACACACCCCACCCACTTTTTTTTCCCCAGCCATGAAAGCAAGAAACTGAAGCACATTTAATTCCAACAACAAAATCCAGGCAATGCTCACTGGGAAAGAGTGATGAGGGTGTGTGTTTTGTTTTGTTTTATTTTGAAAAGATTTGCTAGATATATTCTGCAGTAACTTGTCATGTGTAATATTTAGCTCCTAGTTAAAATAAAATTATGGCTTAAAGCACAAAACAAATACAGACTATGACACTGATCTTTCAGCTGGTAAAGTGCTGTCACGTACCCACCAGAATATTAAGACACAAATCCCTTGACATTGTTGGAATTTGGTTCCCTGAAGAAACTAATTCCCAACATCAAAGCCAAAGATATAACACACTTCTTAAATAACTTTTGAAACGGTATATATTTGCATAGATTTTTTTTTTCCTGAGCAGAAATACTTCATAGAAGATACTTAGAAATGCCCAACATAATTTAAATATTCTAACTTCATCACCAACAGTTTATGAACACAGTTTCCATAAGGCTTGCCTTGTTATTTGAACACAAGAATATAAGTTGCTTTTGAGCATTAACACGCATCTACAACTGTAATCTTAGAAACAAAACAACAAACTGACTCAGTTACTATGTTTTCCCTTAGGTCAGCTGGTATTCAGGAAGTGAGACTCTGATTACTAATCATGGGAGAGAGCCCTTGAAATGATGAGTGACTTTTCAAAAGTTCAGAAGAATAAACAAGTATCATGAAACCACTGGAAACAGCCTCTTAAAGAAAACAGGTAATGGAGAAACTTAGTTGAAGGTGAATGTATTACTGTGTATCTGTCACATCCTGAGTAATGTTTTGAACATGGCAAGGCCGAGTGCCAGCCCCCTCCAAAAAACAGGGATGCATGTTTTTTCGCTTCACAATTAGAACCAATGCTTACATTATATTTGCATTGCCCATACATACTGTAACAATATTGTTAGCTGTGCAATATTGTGAGCTGAGACAGTGGTTCACATTAAGTCTACCAAGCAGCTGTCAGAAGGTACAAACATTCAGGGGCTTTCCAAGACTGCATTTCAAAGAAAAAACAGACACATCTGAAAAGACAATGAAAAAAATACAGTAAATTAAAACTGATTAAATCAAAGCTAACCCTTACGACCTCTCACTGTAAGGCAGATACGATCTTAAGTAGAGGAATTCAAGAGGCATCTCATTGAAATAAAAGTCAGTAATTGGACCTGCCTATAGAATTACATATCATAAACATAATGAACTTCAATGAAGCCTTGGTACCTATCCAGAACTATGAATTAACTGACACCAATGAGATTAAATGAGGAAAAGTACAATAATAGAATACTGATGCATTTTGGAACAGCTTTCCTGCTTTCTTAGCCAGAAATGGTACATGAGAAAGAGATAATCTGTTGCTGTATCTCAAGAATGTAGATATTCACTCAGATGTCCAGAAAATTCTAGAAACACAAATCTGGATTGTTTCTAGTAAAGGGGAAAAGAAAAAAGAAAAAAAGAAAAAAAGGAAAAGAAAAGGGGGATATGGGGGGGGAGGGGAGGGAGAGGGAAAGGACCAGAATAAGCCCTATTTCAAAAGCGTCCCATCCTCTGCTTTTCATACAGATGGAGATGATGAATGAAGTTTTGTTTTTATTTAAAAAATAAAATAAAATAACTGAAGCATCCAGGAATTTGGACATACCTATGACACAGAACACTACTCAGTTATTTCTTGGAAGTATAACATGAAATAGCATGAAATTAAAAAAAAGACAACATTCAGTGAGGGCAAGTAGCAAGAAAGAGAAATCAAGTCTATAAATACAGAGTGAAGTACTACAGAAAAGGACCTCATTGTAAAATAGGTTGCAACTGAGTAGGAATAAAAAGTAGGACAAGATGAGAAAAGCAAAACTACAAACTTTTAATTCAAGGATGTGTCACTACTCTTACCAGGACGCAAAAGGAAGTGTTTCCATGCATTTTCAATGCATCCAGCTTTTCGCTTTACTCTTCAGCAAAAGATGTAGACAAGGCAAGAGAGACCAGAGGACAGCAACACGGAAGGCGAGAGATCTTGAAAATGTGACATACGAGGGAAGATTCAAGGAGCGTTAATTCATATGAAAGAGTAGATGTATAATATGGTATTAACTGAGGTAAGTAATACAACTGGGATCCTAGAAACAGGATTCACAAACAGTGCATAAACCCTTAATAGATGGGTATTTTATCCAACAAACAATTTTGTCCTTAAATATGAGACACAAGCTAATTCGGATACTTGTGAAAACAACTGCACTGCTGTTGAAACAGAAACCACTAAAAACAGAATGGAACAGAGGAAGTTCTGCATGGATTTAACATTCAAAAATCTGTATACACACACTCTCTACCTTTCTTCTAGTTTCACGTTTCAGCAAGAGCTGTGGCTGGGGGTAAGGTCAAATGCCTGGACAGAGGTGTGGTAAGAATTTCAGGGTGATCTGAAAGGAGCTTTCTTTTATGGTGCAATTAGTCAAACCCAAGATTTATGCCATTCACATGGCCAGTCTACAAACTATAGTACAATAAATCAACCAAATCAAAACAGGATGTGCAGGGCAGTCGCTGTGTTTCTAGAACACCTTCTCTGGGATGCAGACCCAAGACAGCCAAGGGGTTTCGCAGTAACTCCCAGCCCTGGTGATGCAGAGGCTCAAAACAGCCCAGAACTAATTTTAAAACTGAACCCAATAGCACAATCTGCTGCTTGGCTTCCTGGTGCTATTTGCAGCATGCTGCAGGAACCCACAAGAAAAGCTTTGTAAGCCATCACAACCCAAGGATATTCTTCCTGAAGTTTTAGTTTTGCTAGTGCAGAACATCTCCACATTTCACTTGGTAATAGGTAAGGCTCCAGAAAGAAACTACGTAAGTGTTAGAAAAAGGCTCAACTGACACAGTTGCTTGTTGAAGAATTTCAAGTTGGGTAAATGCTTCCCTTTATAGGAAAGTGGAATGAAAGTTGCTGCAGTTCAGCCTAAAACTCCAGGTTCCCTTTATCCACCAAAATATAAGTTCTGTCTTAGTACAGAGATCGTTCAACACTTTCCACTCTTAAAAAACATTTTCATTGCTTACAACTTTGCCAAAATAGCAGTTTGGGCTGAAACTTTCCACATCAGATGCCTGCCTGAGGCTGAATTTTCTTGCACAAGTTTCAGCCAAATGGTTCAGATGGTTTAGAAAATAAAGCTACATTTTTCAGCATTAAAAGCTTCTGGTAACCTTTTCTTCAAGAGGGGAAGACATTTCTGACAGATATCAAATGCCTGTTAGCTTGATAGAGAAGATTTGTAATAGCGGATAAAATCTTCTATTCAGCAGCAGGTATTTGACATTGAGGGGTGCACATCCACCCCGATTCAGAAGTAGTAAGACTTCCCTAATTTTGCCTAGTGACTCAAACTTTCACAGACTACACCCTCACTTCGCACACCTTTCCCTCAAGCAGAAGTCCTGAACAAAACAGCCAAGCAGAGTCACCATCCCCTGGGGACAACATGTGATTTCAATCAGCTGTGCACCATGATGGACCAGAGCTGGAATAAGAGTTAAAGACAGGGCGTGCTTTTCTCTCTCCTGCCAGCAACTAGGCTATGCAGAGAGCCAGGCTAGGGGGCTGCTTTGTAAGGAAACAGTGAAAGAGCTTTAAAAACCAAACCCCAAAAACCAACACAGGAAACAAACACACACAAACAACAACAACCATCACACCATGGCTGGAGACTGGGTGGGCTGAAGGAATGAAGTGAGTTGGAAGGAGATGGAGATTATGGATCAGGGAGACAGGATTCACAGATAAAGAAACAGATAGGGTCTGTCCAGGGGGCACCCCAACCAGCTTACTCAGAGAGAGCAACTGGCTGTTAATTTTAAGAGGTGAAAAGCACCTAAAAGTTTACAGAATTTATTTTGCACACACAACCTCAAATCCAGCATTTCCTTACCTTTTAAAACTGCATGACAGCATTCTTAAAGCTCCCTTGTTCTGCATCTGCAATGCTACTTTAAAATGTCCACACACACTATTGTGAAGAGTGAACTTAGATGCTATAGCTGAGTCAGCCTAGCAGGGACACCTTGGAGTCTAAACCTGAAGTTCTTCTTCCCATTCCCAGATACATTTTTCTTCCACTTCCCTCAATCATTCTGGTGGCCACTCGATCCTTCCATGGGGTGACCGAATACACCAACCCAGCAAAAAGTTAACCCAGAAGAAAAGGGGAGGAAAAAAAACCCAGGAAGAAACCACATAGACATCTTCTCAGTGAGCAAGATGAACTGGCTCCCAGTGAAGATGAGAAGCACCCCAGTTGGCAGTAGAAGGGGCAGAACCACACAACAGGGAGTGAGGGGGGAGGAGAGCAAGACCTCCTCCTTCTTTTCAGATAATGGCCTTCAGCATCACAAGTTGAAGGATATCTATTACAAAAATGTAGAGTGACTTATCAAATCTTTAGAAGCAAGAACACTGTCGGCTTACCTAAATGCTGAGCCATTAACTCTGTTCACAGATAAGCAATGTTGCACAACAGTTGCTTAAACCTTCCCACTGATTAGGGCCCCTAGAAACAGAAGCTTCTTTCAGAAAACATGACAAAACTGGTATTTCTTCATTCACAGTCACAACTCTGGAGCCACACATTGAAATTATTTCACTTCAGCAATATTTCAGTGACTCACAGGCTAGTGTGCAGTATATTCCCCACAAAGAACTCAGCTTTATTGTTTACCTCATATTTATGCACTTTAAAAACAATATAGTTTTATTTAGTCTCTTATTTTTCTGTAGTTCAGTCATACCGGTACAATTGTATCCAGTGGGCAACCACCCACTTCAAGATTAAAACTAGAAAAATAATCCTTCTGTTTTCATTAAAAAGTTCTTCCTCCTTTACCCATGTTGCAACTGAACTTGTATGCAGACACGAAACTCCAAAGTTTTAAAGTGTTTTCTTTCTACCAATTTTTTCCTAAACAATAGCCTGCCAACCCCACCCCAACCCCTGACAATTCTTCCAAAAATATACATTTAAACACATCTCAAAAAAGGGGTCCATGATCCAGCTACTAGCTGTAATGCTTGCATTTGAAAATATGAGCAGTGAGGTGGTCAGAGAAGCAGCACCTAAGGCTCCAGACAAAACAGCCCAGCCTCTGTTTAGCTCCAACACTGCGCAGGAGGGCTGCTGTGACCAGAGCCAGTGACCCTGGTGCTGGCACACCAGAAGCCTTGTGGTCTCACTAGCCCCAAGACACCTGTCAGAGAACCCTGGTGCTAGCAAGTCTCCCCACAGTTTCAGGGAGACCTGGGGAGGACAGATTCCCCCATGCCATTGGCTGGTGCAAGGATTCTAATTGTAAACGTCAAGCTACTTAGCATAGTGGAGCATGCAGAAAGACATGCACAACTTAGTTTCCCAAACAGTTCCCTGTAGTTCAGTCCTTATTTCACAGACAAACAGATCTGGCTGTGGCCTCTCCTTTCTCCACGATCCTCTTGGATGGAGCTATGTCTGCATCAGAGATCCGTAGCATGAAGTGTCCTGGAGCGGAGAAGGGATTGCCACACTGCTCTCCAGCTACAGACTAGCACCATTCATCACACCAGCTAACAGATTATACTTGTGTGCTGGGGGGAAAAGGAAAAGCAACAAAAAACCCATCACACACCAAGTGGTGTGCAGCAAGAATTAAAGATTCTGGCATCACATTCTTCTTATGTTGCATTCAGGGCCTTTTTGGCCCAAACTCTCTTTCTGACCTCACCTACCATGACTATCCTCCAAGTCCTGTCTCAAAGCTCATTTCCTCAAGGGACCTCAACAGTTAGAAATTGCAGCTACATGTGCACATTAAAAAAAACCCCTAAATATGCACAAATTGTCCAAGCAAGCTCTCAAAAAATAACCTTCCAGCTGGTTTAGTCATCTAGTTCCAGCAATCTACTTTGTTTCAGCCTGCTCTTCTTATCTTCAAGACACTAATTTTATTACAGGATGCTTTCTGGGGGCAGAGCACTTCTGAGATCAGAACATCAGACACTAAATTCTGTCATGGGATTAATGAGAGAAGGCCTCTGTTGGAGGCTTCTCTGGGTTCTTGGAAAGTAAAATATACTTGTTGAGAACCTCCACCTCTTTCTACACTGTCAAGTGCCGAGTGCTTTTATTATTACATACATAATTGAAAATACTTTTTACTCTCCGTCATGTGAGTTGGGTACACTAATCCTAAATGCAAAATTTGTCTTCTCAGAGTTTTAGGGGTTTTTAAAAATCAGTGTGAAGAACTACATCTGAAAGTTCCAACTGCAATAAATATGTAATTAAAAAAATTAATAAATGTTGCAAGTGTGTATCGTAAAGAAAAACAAAGCACATCTGTATGTGTTTTTAAGTGCACACAGGAAAGAAAGCAACAAGACTCAGCTTCCAGCAAATAATAAGAGCATTAGCAAATTTGGTTTAAAAAGAAAAAATCACCTTTTCCTTTTTCCCTTCAGGAATAGCTGATACTAACTAAAGTAATTTGGTTTGCAGACAACTGATACAAAAGAATTTCACTGAGAGCGATGCAAGGATTTAGGTAACATTGTATATACAGTTAGGATTCCCCAACTTTTGCATCACTGGCAGTTCCTATGGGTGCTGGGGGAAAGATTAAACTTGATTAAATTGTAGATTCTGCAAGCTTATTTACGGACTCAGCGGTGAAACGAGAATAAAATTCTATTTGAAACAAAGCTATTACCCATTAATCTGTTGGTAAAATACCTGCAGTCAGTCTCCCAATTATTTTCAACATAAAAAACATTGTTTCAATGTGAGCTGAGAAATAAATGAAGTCTGGTGAAAGTGTCAGAAGGGAAAGTGAAGGGACAAGTAAAATTATTATACTAAGAATCTGAAGTAGAGATTTCACTGCCTATTTGTCCAAAATACGGTTCAGATGTTTGTCACATGGTTCTAATTCATATAATGACCTATTCAACTCAACTGCCATTTCATTTCAGCACTAATTACTTATTAGCACATGAATTTTGTCATGACAAGATTTAGCTAGCATGAAAATACTTCCTGCATAGCTTGGAAACCTTACCATATTCTAAGCCAGATGCTCAGAAGGTTGATTCAAAAAATTGAAATCCTAAGAAATTACCCCCCTCCCTCCCCAATAATATATTTCAACAAAGAAATTGGAAGTCAGAGAGAGGAGGACATGGAAATTCATCAGAATATTCCTTATAGTCCCTTTTTTCCCCAAGACTGACCAGGACCATCAGACAACCAACTCTATTGCTGTTCTTAATGGGGTACCTGAATGTACTCATTACCTACAAAACAGACTTCAACCCTAATCTAACAATACTGAATATAAACTTGAAAGATGTACAAGAGTTTACTCTCAGTTACATCAGATGTAGGATTTAACCTGTTCAACTCACTTCCCAGAATACTTTATAGAGAGGAGCACATTCAGCCATTTTTTTAGATTTCAAAGCCGTTAAGAGGAATCGGGATGGACTTAGGTTTGATCTTTTTATTGCACCATGCCGCTGAGATGAAAAAGTCACTTCTGTTCCTAGAAGAGTTCAAATAGTCCAAAAGCAAGCATTCCTTTTCAGGAAGCTGTATATAAAGGCATTACAAAAGATTAACAAATTAACTCAAAATGTAGCTAAAAGAAAGGCTGCAGCTTTTGCTGCTAACTTGGCATGTGAGAACAACAAAAGCTCCAAAACAATTAAAATTACAAGTCTGAGCATGAAATATTCCAGCCTTTGATATTTTCTGTGTATTGTCTCAGTTTTCCTAGGCTTTTAAAATGTCATAAATTGTCTCTGTGCCACAGAAGTTGCCTTTCCAACTCACAACTCTCAGTGCTTGTTTATGTGAAATACACTGCTGAGTCAGCCTCACTTCTGAGGTTTAATCATAAATTATACTGCCAGGTAGATTTTGTAAAAGCTTGTAGCACTGGTTTAGCCACAGAGATTGAAAAAAAGAACGTCAAAATGGAGAAAAACCATGATTATTGATGGAATATTCTCTTATTTAAGCAACATGTTAAGAAGTTCTCTAAAACAAATCCTGTTTCAGTCACCCAGGCAAAAGACAGAAGTCAGCCCTTCATGTCCTTTCACAATGTAATATGGGCTAAAGAATTGAATTTGCAAAAAACCTGAAAGCAATAAAGGGGCTTTTGTAGGGTAAAGCTAATTGGCAAGAACTGATCTTTGGGCATAGTATATGACAACATGGGAAGTGCTCTGGGGTGGGTTAGGCTGCCATTCGATGCTTAAAGTCTCAAGGTAATAGGTTAGCATGATCAAAGAGAGTAAGAGCCTGGGTGAAAGTGAAGTTTTACAGAGTATATTTGGGATATTTTCTCAGCCATTCACCTCCTTCTCCTGAACATAGGCTTTTGGCAGTAAGATGAGGAGTACAACAGCTTTCCTCGCTTTCTTTTTTTGTAATGCCACCATCATTCACGTAACAGCCTTTAAGAATATGCTTCTTTTTTAATGCTCCTTAATTCCATAATAAGCATACAAATGTGCCTGGGTTTTGTGTCTATAGCAATGAACCTCTGTTTTGCAGGATTAAAGATTATAGTGGGCTACTTAAAATAAAACCAAAAACAAACAACCCTTTTGAGAGAACTCTTCTTGCTATGAAGAGTCCTTGCAAGCTGAATTTCAATGCTTCCAACATCCACATTCTGGAAAACACTATTCACAAAGCTGAAAACAACTTTTTATTCTTTGACTGCAGCCATCAGCTAGTGCTGACAAATATGTTTGAAACAAATTTGAAAAGAATATTCAAAATTTATCTAATTCACCCAAGAGTTACTGCACTGCTTACACACTTGCATTAGAACATACAGAGAATATATCCTCTCTAACCCCACTGAGTTAAAAGAAAGTGACAAATATGTAGTTTGAATAAAATTTCTTCTTTAGTGTAGCAAGTTGTACTCGGCTATTAGACATACTATTTTTAACATGAAATGAAAAAATGTTTTAATAGCCTTTGTAGCTCAACATTAATTCACTTCTTTGTTGGTAGCTATCTTTTTAAAAAAAAAAATCAGCTCCGTAGGTGTGGGAAAATTTATTTTCCTGATCTGTTTAATTGCCATTTTAATCTAAACATTTAAATGTCTAAGTAAGAAGGATACAAGATCAATTTAAATTTTCCTTAAGCTGTTTTGCGAGTTGTTGAAAATTGTATTTAAAGCCAAATATTGAGTTCTGAGAATAGGAAGAAATTTGACAAGTTCATCAAAACTTTAAATCACCTCCTTCAATAGCTAGTATGAGAACATTTTAACAGATAAATAAAGCAGAAGAATGCAGATCCTGTTTACAGGTACTTAAAAAAACAGTGTACAAGTGTGTAGGGTTGGGGGGAGGGGGGGGGCGGTGGGTGCATTTTTGTAGTGGGGGAAGGGGCTATAGGGATGATCCCTGTGAGAAGCTTTGAGAAGCTCCCCTGGCTTCAAGGTGGACCCACATCCAGCCCAGGCTGAGCTAATTAGCAACGGAGAAACACCTCTTCAAATCAGTATTTATCAGGGGGAAAACAGTTTGGCAAGAGGGAGAGAGCCATCAGGAGAGACCACTGACTTGAACAAAAAAGACCATCAATGACATGAGGAAGGAAAAAGAGGAGACAGAGAACCTCAGATACACAGATCAGCATGGAGAAGAGTAGGGGGAGGTAAAATGAGGGTCCCCTGCAGCCATGGAGGTTCAACAGATGAGCAGATACTCACATGTAGGCCATGGAGGACACCATGGTGGAGCAGAAAGTTGTGCCAGGGGGCAGTTGTTGACTATATTGAGTGCTTGTGATGAGCAAGAAGCCCACAGAGTGTTGGGGAGGAAGTGTGCTGGACTAAAGACCTCTCTGCAGTCCATGGATGTCCCCATGTTAGAGCTGAGAGCTGTGCCCAAAGAGGTCCCTGGCAGAAGGCCAACACTGGAACACGTTCCTGGACTCCTGTAGCCTGTGGGAGGGACCTCATGCCAGAAGAAGTGGCACAGATGAACTGACTGCAACCCCCGTTCCCTGTCCCCTGCACCACTGGTGGAGAGAAGGCAGAGAAATCAGGAGCACAGTAATGTAAGCCTGGGAAGAAGGGAGGGGTGGGGAGAAGGTGGTTTAAGATGTGTTTGTTATGTCTCAATTTCCTACTCTGATTTATTGGTAACAAGTTAAATTGATTTTTCTTCCCCAAGTTAGGTCTATTTTGCCCATGACCATAATTGGTGCGTGAGCCCTCCCTGTCCTCATCCGAACTCATAAGCCCTTTCTCGTGTTTCTCTCCCCCCCTCACTAGGTAGGGGGTGCTGAGTGAAGGACCTGCAGCTCAAACCATCACAACAAGTCATCATGCAACTCTGTAGGGGTGTATTTGACCTTGGTCTACCAGTATAATCATAACATGGACCACTGAACCACAATGGTAGCAAGACAAGACAAGTAGTTAATGTTTTGCTAGAGTAATGCTCTTAAAACTTTGTCTCACAGATACTCAACCTATCTGCCTAATAGCACATCTCTGTAACATATCCTTAGGAAGAAACAAACTTTCACTGCAAGATCTCCTCTCTGAAAAAGACCCCTTTTTTTCCAAAAAGACTTTTGGAAAACCAGTGATAAACTTTTTCAATCTCCAAGCAAAGGTGTGAGTTCTCTGTAATCATGTACCTTTTCCTCCAAACAAAAGCTTTGCTGCTAGTGGCTGGCCTGATCTTTTGCAAAACTCATCACGAGTGCTCTCTGGCTGGAGCAACTGCAGAAGCTCACCCCATCACCGTACCCCTCCATCCTGTTGGTCTTTGTTCCTCTTCATTGTTGAGTTCCATAACATGTAGCTATGGATAAAAGAAGCAAATTACTCCAGTTTGGCTGACATTGGAAGAACAAAGGAAAATGATGACAAACTGGTGAGGAAAACAAGACAAATTGAGAAAATGTGCTATGCTTTATCTGAAGATGGAGAAAGCATGGTGAAAACAGAAAGCATGCAAGTGGATGAAATAATGAAATGTAAAGATATTAATGGTCTGGAAAAGATCATGCAGATAGCTCATGTATATGAGATGTAACCCCTTAACCTTACAAAAACAATTTTTATTTTTTTTTTAAGATAATCACTGTGATTCTGTGTTTTGGAACTACAATTCACAGAATAATGCTCTGTATAATAATTTTTCTTCTATGCAAATATTTAGGTTGTATTAGTGGAAGAGTAACCCATACTTTTACCTCCCTGCATTAAAGTATCACCATCAAGTTACACAAGAAGTCATGCCTAACTGGAAACAGCTGCTAAGCCACTTGTGTCTGTTGCTTTGTAATACCCACTAATAACTCAGAGGGATCATATCTTACATCTGCTTCTTTTCTACATCAAAGTCTTTACAGATAGGTTGTAAGTGAAGTTGTCATAGAAGCTAGGTCTCGAGGAGAGGCACAGAAAGCCGTCCTGTGGTTGCCACAGATGTTCCCCTCTGTACATTTACTAACAGCTGCCTGCTGAGTTTTAACATTCTTGGAGCCAGGGTTTCCAGATGTCTCCTTCAAAAATAATACAAACAACTGGGAAGTTCACGGAAGTGAGATGATCTAAAAATTTATCTTTCCTCACAATTTCTTCCCTGCAAACTCTGATATCCACAGAGGAATTGCACATAACAATACGGATTTGCTGCCTTAACACAAACACACACAACAGCAGCATACCCAATAAAAGTGTGACAGAAGACCCAGTACCATATATCACCACTTTCACGTACCAGAGACAGCCCTCCATGCTCACTAGCATCAGTCAAGCCACTGGGCTGCAGTGCCTCCTGCTAGTGCCAAGCATTTTGTTCATATGCTATCAACCTGCCAAAACAGGGAGCTAAGGCTTGGCGTGACGCTAATGCCCATCACCTCAGAGACATTATCCATAAGGTCTGACAGCACAAAATGAGATACAAAACTCAACACACTAAATTTAATGAAAATTCACCACAACATAGACTTGACCAAGATTTTTCTGGTCATCCTATTTTACACTGCCCTCAAGCAAAGCCATCTACTTTGTTTTCCAAAAAAGTCCTTTGAATACAAAAGAGAAACTAAGATATATGGTTCACACATCCAAAGTTTCAAATCATGTTTCAGTATAAAATGAAACCTGCCAAGACCCTTTATAAAATTCATCAAATATTTTCCCGTTTCTCTTCAAGAATGAATAAAGCAACCCTATATTAAAAAAAATAATCAAACTAAACAGATTGTACTGAGGAACCCAGCTTCAGTGATTGCTGTATTTTATTCAAGGTCTCAAATTGCTTCCAGACAGCAACCCATAACAACAGCCTCTGAGTATGCATACACACATTTATTTTTCAGTGACAATTTTATGAAGATGTACATGCACAAAACAGGTCTCATGCAGGCAGTATTTACAGCTTTCCTTACCTCCTGCCAGAATTTTTCTTCTTCTTTAAACAAAGAACTACTGCTTTTCCTAATGGAATGAACATTTCTAAAGCCCCAGAAATCTAGCTGCAATTAGGCAATATAAATCAAACCACAGTAATGAAGCACACAGATGACCCAGTTTTCCAACCAACATAGCATGAAGGGGCGTTTTGAAGTATTTCTAGCAATTTTTACCATTAGCATACAGTATCTTTTTGTCTGTCAGGCAGCTATTCTCCCTTCCTGCAAAAAATTTCTGCATTCTGCTTTGTAAAAAAACCCCAAAAATCAAAACAACAAAACACCCAAACCCAAACTAAAAATATATGACAATACAAAACAAAAAAACCCCTATGCACGACAGCTAGAAGCCATACATAGTTTATACAGGAAAGAGAAATTATTTGAACTTTCCTCCAAGAGCCAGCATCACAAGAACAATCACTTCAAACACAGACAAGACTTCCAAGATCTTGACCTGGTGCCAGTGAATAAGGGCACAAATCAGGGTTTTCGGCTGAAATGGAGACTAGCTACTTCCCTGTTGGCTGTTTCAGAGCAAACAAACCTGACTCTTGTTTGCACCAGCAATTCCATTCTTGTCAAAGTCTGTAGAACACACCTATGAAAACCACTTATTTTATAAAGTTTCAGGTTTTAAGTAAGTTAATGGAAAATTCTTAATCAGCTTGATATCAGGCACCATCAGCTGGTAAATGGCAAGTTGAAACAATTGCAAACTATTCTGGAGAATACTTCACGCCAGTCAGAGATTTGATTAAAGCACCTTTCAAAACAGTCTTGGCCCAATATCCTTTTCCAAACAAACACTGTGTACTTGCTATTGACCAATGTTCAAACTGTTGCTATAGGAGCTTATCCATTAGCATCCCATCTGCTCAGCACCCTTCCATTTTCTTTTCTTTTTTGAGATAAAAGTCATATTTAAAATGTGAAAGGGATAGCAGTAAGACTTAAAACCTTAGACAACAAACTGCCAAGAACTACTGTTTTCATATTAATCCTGGGATGAGAAAAAACAACTAACCCATCATTCACTTTCAGGAAGAACCTCTTTTAACTTACAGATCAAGCTTCACTGTCCCCCCTCCAGTCCCACACCTCCACAGAATCAAAGTTGTTGCTCTGACTAAAGTCACAATAGTACCCTCTCTTCAGAGAAAAAAAAATTACATATTGTCCTCCAGACCTAAAATTAATGTTTGAGTACTAACTATTTTTTGTGACATGTAAATGTCAGCTTATAACAGAACAACAAAGAACCTCATGAAGCAACTCTGCATTTCAAAGGTGGCAGCTATGGGTAAATAAAATACTGTGCTAGAATACTGCACTGACATAAACTACATAATTTATAGTTTCGACAACACTGAAAACTCCAGAGGATATTCCTACTATGGCTGAAAAGAAGCAGAAGTTAAGCAACAATGAATACTTTTCTCTGAATATCGCTGCGGGAAGGCAGCAAAAAAAGAGAAAAGGCTGGAATCTGCTCTTGATTCAGTAGTATTCAATATGCTGTACACAACTTCCAAAATGTCTGTGTGATTTAAAGTCTCAAGTAATTCTTTTTTCCTTCTGCAAAACCATAGTTCCCCCTAGCCTTTTGTACTTCAGCAAGGACAAGTCACCTACCAAGAATTGCTCTGTACCAAAAGCTGAGCTGCCTCTTGGAACAAAGGGACAGAATTCAATTCACCTTTTAAAAGGAGGAAGCAGGCAATTCTGTCCAGCTATATCTAACACTAGTACTAAAACTAATGCTAACATTTGAGAATTAAAGATTATAATAGTGATCTGGGACAATGCCTATTTGTTAAAATTATTAAGGCAGGATGGTAATCAGCATAGCTGCCAACAACCTTTATTGTGCAACTGTAAGCCATCATGTGCAAGTCAGCAAAATGCTTTAGCAACTGGAAAACTCAGTCTAGACCTTTATCAAAAGATGATCAGAACAATAAGATCACAAAGCCTTGTGCATCGATTTAATTAAAACAGTATGTTCCTTATTACAGTATATACTTCATCACACTTCAGCAAACAGCAAGCCAACTCCATTCCATCACTGTTTAAATAACTTTTCCATGGCAAAAACATCTATTCTGGTATCATAAATTTAGATCAAATGATAAATGTTTTACTCAATAGACTTTGTTCTAGACTATGCCATAGAAACATCAGACTGTTAAGGCTTTTAGTGATAGACTTGCATCTCAGTAGCTCCTTTTCTTCTTCCTCAAATTACAGAATTTAAACAAATGAAGTTGTAAGCTGTAAACTACTCAAAACTATTTTGAAATTAAAAAGCAGAAGAATTGAAGCAGTTCACAATTCAACAGATTTTTCCTTCTAAATAAAGAACACTGCTTTTGTTCCAGAAATAATTAGGGCAATGGCAAAAGGTCCAATGTTTTATCTACTGTTTTCTACCTCTGCTCTCTGCTTCTCCAAGACTTCTAAAATATCTGAGGCTAATATTGGTTAGATCTCTTTCTGGGCCTCTTTTAACCCTGCGATTTATAGACTCTAGAGGTGAAAAAAAAGCCTCAAATATCATGAGGTGAATGAAATAAAACTACTTAATAGTGTTCTAGTTAACAACCTTTCTGCAGGCTTTTTCAAATAACATGCCAAATTCTGTAAAGTTCCAGAAGAGCCTTTTAGGGTGATGTGCGTTTCAACATATACTCCCTGTTGTTAAGGGTGTAGTCACTGCTCACTGAAGTCAACTGGAGTTCTTCACCTACCTTCAGTGGACTATGGACGGAGGTGTACCAGCGTTACTACAGATACAGAGATATCCTTCATTCACACTTAACTGCATGCACACAATCGTCATAGGAATAGCTCTTGAAAAAGCCACAGCTGTTTCTCACTTCAAGCATTAAATCCAGGTGGATCATGTAACAACTCTTACAGTTGTGCTGATTATTCCAAAGTTTGAATACAGCCAACATTTTAAAAATGCCTAAAAAAACTGGGTGGATTAGGCCACCCTGGTTGGAAAATCTGACAAAAGACATAATTTCACATAACTCTGGCTGATTTAGGCATGCTGCAGATTGCTGGACCTTTACAATAGACACTGCATCATTGCACCCTTTGCCAGTTCGGAAACAGGACTAACACACACACAAAAAAAGCTAAGAATATAGAACTGATCTATAGATAAAACTTAAGTGGAAAATGGACTCATTTTCCAGTCATCAAAGAGTCTGCTATTCTGACTCTTGTTTCTCATGGACAAGAATGGAAATAATCATATGAATATCAAAAGCTCAGTTTTATGGACCTATTTTGGCAAGTGATCAATTTTTATTAAATATGTGACATTTTACAGTACACTAGCTTCCAATGAATTGAACTGTAGAGATCTGTGTCACATTATTTAATATCTTATGTTTAACCAATATGAAGTCAAACTTACCTTGTCCCTTAGTGAAGGATGGGTATAATTACTGAAATCAATACTTAAAATTTCATCACCTGGCACAGAAAACAAAGTTCCATCATTAAAATACCACTGCACAGTTCCTGGTGATATTAACTTCCTTTTTATTAGCATGGATAACACCACAAAAATATGCTGCTAGGTGAATCTACAAGCATGATCCTGTAAAGAAATGTGCAACTATAGCCAATACCAGTCGAAACTAAGGGAGCACAGATGATTTCCAACTCTTTCCATTTCATCAAAAGTAATATCTGGTGTCTTCCTTGAGTCATACATTTAGGAACCTCAGCAGTGGTGCCCGTAATTACATTTTACAATTTACTTACAGTGATGATGGGGAAAGGAATCTGCATTTTTACATATATGCATCCAGACATGAAGCACACAGGTGACACCCTTGGTCACACGCCAGACTACTTGGTATGAGATTTTTTTCGCACAAAATGCAACAAAAGTTCCAAAAGTGCTTTCCATCTGTTCATGATAAGATCCACACACATCAATTCCAATATGTCTTCTTTGTTGTATACTTGCACTAATTAGGGAACTCTAATTTTTTTCCTTTCAGAGAAAAACATGTATTTATTTATTGGACAGCTTACAATAGCAATGGTATGACATTCCACCCACAAATAAGCTGGAACAAGTCAAAAAACTGCAAGAACACAGATGAAGCTAAATATTCTGATTTTTTTAATCAACCAAATAAATTTAATGTAGTAAGAAAACAACACTGGCAGGGCCTCTGTTGTTAAAAACTGTTAATTCTGTAGCATGATTTCAAGACCATTCAAATGCTAATCAAGATGCAAGTGTTCATGTAAGAATCAGCATTATCTATATCAGATGCTTGCACTACAAATATAATTACACATTTTGCAATTTAGCTTCTCTGAATATCCTCAAAACTGTCACTAAGTTTTTGAAAGGCAACTGCCACAGACTAATTGCCTTTCAATGTTCACACATACCTCTGTAAATCCTAGCCACTGTTTGAAGCGTATACTGCTATTCCAGCAATGATCAAAACAGTTTAAGTCAGTAGAGGAACAAGAAAAGAAAAAAAAGCTTCTCCTATCCTTTAAAACTTTATCTCAGGTTGCACTCAGCAGGAAGTAATTCTGCTTCAGCAATAGACTAAGTAGATGAACTAACAGATCTCTCTACATTCAATTTTTATTATCTTCCACATTTTGACTAACTTGTCATTTAATAAGGAAAATCAAAAAGACCCCAAAGTAAACTCTCTCCATGAGACAGTTTCAAGCATGAATTTAGGGTTCCACAAAGCTGAATGCAGTAAGGCAAACACAAAACCAAGGAGAAGCTTCAAGAGTATGCTGTTATATGCTAAAATAAGTGAGACTGTGCTCTGGCTGCTATTCTTACAAACACCCCCATCTGGCCTCATGGAAACAGGGGAGAAAAGTGATGCAATTTTCATGGCACCCACATCCTCAAAGCCAGACACCCATCACCTACGTGTCAGCAAGCCCTTACACAAGTCTTCTCAAATTACTGCTTCCCACCAAGACCTAAAACTGGCTCTCTTTAACATCTGTTAATCTAATTGGTTCCTATGAGCCTGTAACAACTAAACCTGTTTTTGCAAGGAGCAACAGGGAAAACAGATTTTACATATCCACAGCTGGGCTGTTAGCAGAACAAATGGACTGCATCAGGCCCAATGGCGCTCACTAAAATCCCATTATTAAGCTGTGAGAACAAGCCCTGAATGAAGATGATGGCCACAGCAACTGGGTTGAGCTCAAAGAACTTACCAGCCACCCTGTCACAACAACAGTTGTAAGGAGGGGGGCAAAGGCTTCAGAACTTGTTTAGTCAGTAAATTTAACAATCCTGGAGGAAGGGATGACTACAAACATGGCAAATACGGAGTGAATCACTTATTCAAAGTGAAAATAGAATTTCTGTATCATATATAATAAAGTTGGTAAATTTTAGTTGGTCCGTATTAAGAAGGAAAAAAACTTTGGAATCAAAGTCCCTGTTTAGATTAAAAATATTTTTACTAAAAGGGAAGTATTACAACAGCTGAGCAAACTCAGCTCTCTACTTATGCAAAATACTTCAGTGGATTTAAATTAGAAGTAACTTTTTTTTTCCCCTGAAAGAAAAACTGAAAATGGAACAAAGTGATATGCAGCTCAGCATTGGTCCCAGTTCAATTTCCGCAGACATCTTACAGGAGATTCTCACCCACAGAAGGAATCCTCATACATCTAAGCAATGTGTATAAGGATATGCAGAGCAGGAGCTGTAATATCTTCTGTATCATCAGCATCCAGCATAAGGAGAGGAGCTAACATTTCATAATAAGTTTTTGCAGATGTCCAAGCCTGAACTTCTTATACCCTGAGAAAGCAAGTAAGTCCTGCAGTTTTCTTCCAGTTTGCCAGATTAATGCATTATACAGCTAATTTCTCTTCCTTTCTACAGTCTAGTTTTAAAATTACTTAGTGAAACACTTTCCAAAGTATTTTTGCTCTGTGCTCTCTTCTATGCTTTCTCCACCAGTATTATGCTATCTAAGCAGTTGGGCACAACACCCTACCAAAGTGACACCACCACAACCCTTGGAAATTCTTCTGAAGCTCTTGCAATACTCTTAACAGATTACATGCCTTACACTTGGACACTTGAGAGTTTACTAACTCCAACCTTAGGGTGTGGGAGGAACAACAAGTGTTATTTACCTTGTGGGAGCCAGGGAATTAACAGCTTTCAACCTTTTTTTCTTAAAGAACTCTCTAGTCACTGGCTTTTGTTTTTTTTAACTGTTTTGTTTGCTATTCATCCCTTTCTTAATCTCCTCCTCTATTTTTCACCAACCTTTGTGAAATGCCACAAAGTCAACTTTTAAAACAGAAATGTTTCTAACAGGTAAGTTGAAACTTTGGTACTCTTAAGTGAATGCGGAACTTCTACCTTTTCCACAGTATCACTGAAGAAGGCCTAGATATCTGAAATCCCTTTTTTCTTTTAAACCTTTCTGGGTTTTTCCTTAGACCATCACAATTACAGACACCTACTACTACATTCCTTAATGTCACCCAAGAATTCATCAGTTAAATAATTCCTTTCCTCTGATGACTGCAAAACACTTCAGAAGTATCTTAATTACATTTTATAATAATTCTGAATCAAACTCAGTCAGCATTAAAAGGTTGCTCATGGTATATAGAGCTATTTGATGCTCCAACAGGTAAAATTATTGAAAGTATGCCAATGTAACCATTTTGGGGTTTTTTTAAGGCTACTCAAATACCTAGAAACATTCAAGACTCCAGACAGGCTTTCTATAGGTACAAAATTCTGAGCTGTGCCTCCAGGTACATTTGAAAACAGCACTAGGGATTGATTTGCATTTTTGGGCTCAGAAATAGCTTTTATGTTACTCTATTTCCTCTGAGCTTTTATTTACCTATTTAACTAACTTCCATTTCTGCTCTGCCTAGATTGAACTCTTCCATAGTGCAGCGAAGATGGAACAGAGAAAGATCTTGATTCATCGTGAACACCTTCATCCCCACTGGCACAGTATATGTATCTCCAGGGGTTCATTAATAAGAATGACAGGTGAGCTGCTACAGGCACAGCAGTGTGCACTGCTAGTGTCAGAATACAGTGGCATTCAGACCTAGAAAAACACAGCAATCTTCCAGACTGTCACAAAACATGATAAAAATCATTATTTTGCACTGTGAATCCTAATACCCATCTCACTGTTGTTAGTTTAGTACCATCCTAAAACAGAAGTGGTAAATTTTTAAAATAATTTGCTGAAATGTAGCACAAATTAAAGTGTACTATTACTGTTCACTGATTTCCTTCAATACAAAGGAACTGTACACACAGACTCATGATTAAAAGAAGCAAAAATAAATGGGATAAGGCCTTTCCAAGTGAGAGTTACAGTGTTTGGTCAATACTCTTTTTATTCACTTAGATACTGCATGTGTAGACTAAGCAGCATCCCCTCTGTATTTCACAAGAATGCAAGTGTGTTGGCAGTACCTCTGAGGTGGAGTCCCTCCAGTTGCCAGGAAAACAGTCATCAAAAAAAATTCAGGGACAAAGAATATCACCTTGAGAATATAACCTTAATATCAGAAGTTGAACTGTCAAAGAGTGCCAGGGAAGCAGATCTGGAAAATGCTTTAATTGCTTTAAATATAATGTTGTCTTGGCATATGTGCATGCAAGAGTACTTTATTATCATACTCCTAACGATTTGACAGTTTCAGGAAGGGGTATGAACAGTATCCAATTTCCAGAGAGAAATATGCTCAATGCAGCCTGGAAAACTAGTTGGATTTCAAGGGATGTTTTCAACTTCCCTAATATAGAATTTCTTTTTGTTCTTCTCAGCCTCAACTTTTCCAATACACAAAAAAAAAAAAAACAGATTTGCAAGGAAGGATTTTTTCCGCATTTAATAAAATCTACAAATCTTTAGAGGCTATAAACCTTTTCATTTTCTACTGCATTAAATTTTACCCCCAAAAGGATCTTTATGAAAATATTTATCTTCTTGTATTGTTTGTCTAAGAGGTGGATTTAAAAATGATCCAGTAAAGGACAATTGGAACCTTCTACCAACTAGACAAAACTCTTTTTGTTTGGGGTTGGGGGGAGGGGGCAGGGGAAAAGATAAAAAGTTTTTATATATAAAAAGTGCAAAATGAAAGAATCATAATTGTACATTTGGTATAGCAATTTTCTTCAATTACAGCAATACTTAATTTTAACCAGAATATTAACTATATTTCACCAAAATACCATTCTAACATTTCAGAACAATAAGATACTAATTTTAAAGACATTTTTCATGGTCATATTGAAGCATTGTAGCAGTTATGCACAGTATAAGACGACATTCAGCTTGGGGTCAGATATGTTACTTTGCTCTTCCCATTCATTCCCTCCCATTTATTTCATTTCACTGAAAGTCAACAATAATCTCTCACTATTGTTTACTCTTTGTCCTAAGTCCTTCTGCACTGCCTTGCAGGGAGCTGCGATTACCAGGCTGAGGGAAGCACAGCCCCTATGCAGAACTGCAGCAGCGTGATCAGACCACAAGACTCAAGTGTCAGGGATTCCTGACTATGTGTATCAGCAAATGTCTTTGACTAAGTCACATCTATATTGATCTCATGCTGTTTTAAAAATAAGTGAAGTAGGGACTTTGGTGATCTCGTTATTCGTATAAAGTTCATCTAGTAACATTTGTTCAGCCCAGTTCTCAGTTCATAACTCTTGCTGAATGTTTTTTCCATGGTCTGCCTGCATAAATTACTTGGAAAAAAAAATACATATTGTTTTCTTATGCTTCAAATCCACAATATATTTAGACACACAAGTTTGAACATCCATCAACAGGTTACTTGAAAGCTTGCTCAGAGGCTCTAATATCTCCTTCCTTTTAATAGCTTTGGAAATTAATCTAGCAGTTCCAATACCTTAAGCTAGAGAGGGCCAGAAGGATATAAGAGAATAATTCCTCTGTGGGACATAGAGAAAAAGGGTAAGTCAGCCTGAAGAAATGGAAAAGGAACTACTTCTTCCAAGCCATTCAGTTCTACTTGGACATAAAGTACTTGGCTCCATCACTGAGCTCTGTGCACTGCTCCACTTTCTGTGAAGGTAACCCTAACCACAGCCAGGGTAGAAAGCAGATTTCAATGATAATATTGGTGATTCCTGACAACCAGCCCTTCTCAATTTATATAGATTTCTTCTTTAACCAACAGCTTCTTTTTAAGAATAACTCTTTTGCTGGACTTTATGATGGCCTCATTTCTAAATTATTTACATATACAGGCTAACACATTTTATTATCTTCAGACACATCTAGAGCACGCAACTCACAGATCTTGCACTTTTGAAATAAGTCAGTGTGCTGTATTTAATATGTGATAGAAAGAAGAGGGAGAAAAGGAAAGGTAAAACATAGTCTATTTAGCACATCTGAAAATGAGCTCAAATTGTCTTTAGTTCCAGCAGCTGCCTATAATGGAAAGAATGAAGATTGGCTGTTGCCAGAAAAGTGGGCAGTAAGAAATAACAGATGTGAAATTTCAGCAACATCATTGGCTAGGTCAGTCATACAGAGGCTTCACAGCCAGGGTCCCCACTGGGCTGCAGCGATCTCAGAGGCATTCTTGCTTTTTGTGTTGCTGAACTGCTCCCCTTACTTAGCTGAATTCACCCAGCAACCTCACCTGTAAATTCAATCAACAGAAAATATTCATGTCCTTGCAAGCATGTGTGGGCTGTATGTAAAGCTCCTCAATTAAAGTTAGTAACTACATTTTCAAAAATAATTTTAACATTTCAATTCTCTCTTCCTCCATCCTGCTCACCCCTCTTCATTTCATGGACATTTAGGGCGAGTGGGGAAGACAAGTCCTTCAACACAAGATCTTATTACATGAGGCTCACAAAGAAAGTAAGATCTAATAAACCAATCTAATCTGGTGTATACATTTTTAAGAGAAAGGGCAGTGGGCGAAAAATGTCCTTTAAAGAGTCAACTCCAATTACAGAAGTCATTTTCAAAGAAGAATGAAGCTTCTAGATGGAGTTTAAAGGGGAAATTATGAATAGAAGGTCTGTAGAATATATCGCATCACATCAAGAGCAACTTCTGTCAGCTCAATTTGCAAGATTAAGTGGACTTCAATTTAAGATAAAATTAAATAAAATCAGAGTTACATTTAGGCATCAGAAATATGCCTTGAAATTGTAATGTGGATCCCAAAAATAATTGCTGCTTCAGAAAAATCAATTATAAAGCTTTATTAACAAAAAAAAGAAAAAACTTCGAGTGAAGAATATGTAACATCAGCAGAACTTAAGTTAGGCTGTCACATCCACTGCAAGCGATTCTTCTGCTACATTCAAAATCTGGTTGTAAAATGCAGCTCTTAATAAGCCTACATTTTCATGCTATGTCTCACCTGGTGTATTTATTACCTGGTACTGAAAGAAACAGTACTACTCACCCAACCTACTTCCAGCTGCTTATTCCCTCTTTGTCCCTAGTGTTACATGTAGTAATTTCTTAGCCAGAGGACAAACCAGGCCAGTGTAGTTACCTGATGTAGTTTTCATTCCCAGATAGTTAGGTTTTTTTAGTGAATCAGCTGCTTACCTTGAACTCACCTTAGGGCAGGGGGCTGATGCAAGAAAGGGGAAGAACAGGCTGAAGCCGTACTGCCCCTTTTGGCATTAGCCGGCAGTTGCGCAAGACCAGACGCAACATTAAACCATGCTCTGAATGGTATGACTAGCTTTCTTCCTGCAGAATGAATAATCAAGTGTCATCAGGGTTCCACCTCACACAGTGAATCCCTGAGTTAATGTCACAGCATGAGAGAAACTCTGCAAGTGAAACTGGTAATACCGATGGACTCCACAGGCATCAAAGCACAGTGAGATGAACTGAGGTGCAATATCTGGACAAAAGACCTTGCAATCTAAACAGAGACAGTAAGAAATGAATCAACTTTCCTAATATCACTTAGCAGGTTAATAACAGAGGTGGGAATCAAAGGAGTGGCATCCGTGAGAAAATGACAGAAGCTTCCCTTGTGTCCGATAAAGCCAATGCCAGCCGGATTGAAGATGGACCCACTGCTGGCCAAGGCCAAGCCCATCAGCAATGGTGGTAGTGCCTCTGGGATAACAAATTGAAGAAGGGGGAAAAAGTTGCTGCACAACAGCAATTGCTGCCAGAGAGAGGAGTGAGAAGATGTGAGAGAAACAACTCTGCAGACACTGAGGTCAGTGAAGAAGGAGGGGGAGGAGGTGCTCCAGGCACCGGAGCAGAGATCCCCTGCAGCCTGTGCTGAAGACCATGGTGAGGCAGGCTGTCCCCCTGCATGGAGGTCCATGGTGGAGCAGATGTCCACCTGCAGCCTGTGGAGAACCCCACGCTGGAGCAGGTGGATGTGCCCAAAGGAGGCTGTGACCCTGTAAGAAGCCTGTGCTGGAGCAGGCTCCTGGCAGGACCAGTGACCTTGTAGAGAGAGAAGCCCAGGCTGGAGCAGGTTTGCGGACACGACTGGTGACCTCGTGAGGGATCCACACTGGAGCAGTCTGTTCCTGAAGAACTGTACCCCATGGAAAGGACCCACACTGGAGCAGTTCATTAAGACCTACAGCACATGGGAAGGTCTCATCTTAGAAAAGGTTGTGGAGGACTGTATCCTGGGGAGGGACCCTGCGCTGGAGCAGGGGAAGAGTGTGAGGAGTCCTCCCCCAACGAGGAAGGAACAGTAGAAACAATATGTGATGAACTGCCTGCAACCCCTATTCCTCATCTCCCTATGCCACTTGGTGGTAGGAGGGCTAGAAAATTGAGAGTAAGGGTAAGCAATCCCAAGCAGAAATAAAGGCTGGGCGATGAGTGGCTTGAGACCAGCTCTGAAGAGAAGGACTTGGGAGTGGTGGTGGATGAGAAGCTCAACATGAGCCAGCAATGTGCGCTTGCAGCCCAGAAGGGCAACCGTATCCTGGGCTGCATCAAGAGAAGTGTGGCCAGCAGGTCAGGGGAGGTGATTCTGCCCCTCTACTCCACTCTCGTAAGGCCCCACCTCGAGTACTGTGTCCAGTTCTGGAGCCCCCAACACAAGAGAGACATGGATCTGTTAGAACGAGTCCAGAGGAGACCACGAGGATGATCCAAGGGCTGGAGCACCTCTGCTATGAGGACAGGCTGAGAGAGTTGGGGCTCTTCAGCCTGGAAAGAGAAGGTTTCAGGGAGACCTTACAGCGTCCTTCCAGTACCTGAAGGGGCCTGCAGGAAAGCTGGGGAGGGACTTTTTACAAAGGCAGGTAGTGACAGAACAAGGGGTAATGGCTTTAAAATGGAAGAGAGCAGGTTTAGATGATATATTAGGAAGAAATTCTTCACTGTGAGGGTGGTCAGACACTGGAACAGGTTGCCCAGAGAAGCTGTGGCTGCCCCCTCCCTGGAAGTGTTCAAGGCCAGGCTGGATGAGGCTTTGAGCAACCTGGTCTAGTGGAAAGTGTCCCTGCTGATGGCAGGAGGGTTGGAACTAGGTGATCTTTAAGGTCCCTTCCAACCCAAACCATTCTATGATTCTATGATTCTAAGCTTGGGAAGAAGGGGGGAGGGGGGAATGTGTTTTAAGATTACTTTTTATTTCTCATTACCCTAGTCTGATTAGATTTGTAATCAAGTAAACTAATTTCCCCAAGTCAAGTCTGTTTTGCCTGTGATGGTAACTGGTGAGTGATCTCCCTGTCCTTATAACGACCCATGAGCCTTCACTGTATTTTCTCTCCCTTGTCCAGGGGAGGAGGGGAGTGACATCATGGCTTTGGTGGGCACCTGGTGTCCAGCCAAAGTCAGCCCACCACGTTCAGAAAAAAAAAAAAAAATAAAGTTATCCATTCCATCTGCTGTTTTGTAAGCAAACTATCAGTTCAGCGTACTTTACAGCATCTGAAAGTTCACAGTGCCTTTCCAAGGAAAAAACTCTAAATTTTAATTCCTGACTCATTAACTTGTCCTCTCTCCCCTCTGATGACAGACAAAAGTAATGAAAGTGAAAAAATGTCCACTGCTACTTTTGTTTCTATTAAATGGAAGTGGGGTGCAATTTTGGATTAGTGCTTTAAAATCACCTTCAAGTTCTCCAAAGAAGGAGCAAAGAAAGATAAATCTTATGGTGAAAAAAAAATGCAAAGCACAGACACAGAAATGACATATCTCACAGGGGAAAGGCAGTGCAAATATATAACCTCCTGTTCACTCTTGCTGTTTACAAAAACAAGTAAAAGCAGAAACACTGGCTACAGCTGTATATTCGGCTTCCAGAGGTAAAAAACCCACCCTGCCTCTGTGCTGTTATGTACATAAGCACAAAACTACTGAAATAAACAAAACCATATATCCCAAACCAAACATAAAACCCGAAAATCAACAACTCCCTGTCACCATCTGCATTCTGTTGTGAACTACATGAGATTAACACACAGGGACCTTTTAGTCACCTCAAAACTACTACCAATTTTATTTTGTTTTGGGCTTAAGATGTGGCAGGGCTTCTTCAGAAACCTAGAACGTAATTCCTGAAGTCACAAAGCACTGTCATGAGGCAAAGTTCAGGACACAGACAAGACAACAGCTAGAGCACCTTGAGCAAACCACACCTTTCCTTTCTCTGTAGTTTATCACAACAGGAGGAAACACCTTCAGAAAGACACTACTTGCTTTCCTTCACCTTGGTTTCTCCCAGTTCTTCCCGAGGTCAGAAGCATAACCCACATTTTCCAGTGCCAACTGGGACTCTATGCAGGAATGCTGTGTAAGTATTACTAGCTGAAGAGGAACCAGACTGGCCGGAGACACATTTATGTTCACGTAGCACAGAAAAATATTTTTCACATCCGCTGGCAAGTGCCAGAGTAGCTGGGACGCCAAAGTCCATAGTCGAAGAACTGCACCTTTGTATCAACTTGTGGCAAATATACCCCCAAGTGGCTGGTGAAACTTCAGCTATTAAAAGAGAGGATCAAACCTCCAAATCTTCAGGGACTAGTCTCACTATGACCATCAGAGTTCCTAGGCTAACATTCCCCAACCACAGCAACGCCTGCTGCCTACCAGAGATGTTCAACACCGACCGACATCCAGCACAGCATCTGACCTTTGCTGAGGCTTCTTACTAGAGCATGGATTACCATCAGCTGTGATGTGCAGGTCCTGGAAGGAGCTTAGCACCCCTGCACTAAGTAGTCAATTGTTGATTAATATTATTTTAATTTTACATATAATAACTGGTGCTTTGTTGCCTAATACAATTTTGGAGTCTTTCATGTTTATTAGAAAAGGCATTATAAGCCTGCATCCTACTCATACTGCAAGCAAAGGAGCATACATACAAGTCAGGGAGTATGTGAATGCTCTTATAATTAAATTGAAACCTTGAGGAGAAAAAGAAGAGGAAAGAGTAAGCAAAATACCAAAGATTTGATTAAGAGCTTATCATAAGGTATTTTTATCCTTTAAATTTTTATTTCAGTAGTTTATTTCTTGCTTCCAATTACAATTTTATTATTTTATTGCAACTAAGTAAAGATTTTTATGGAATTAAGTGCTTGCCTATTTTCAAATGTTTCCGCAAGACAATTTATGCAATGCCTATGAAGAAAACTCAGACAACTAGGCCTTTGCTGCGCTCATTAGCACATCTGGAGAGAAACTACATTATTTGCATATTTTGTCATGAAAAGAAAGTTATAATTTCGATTTTCTTTCAACATATTACATCTGCACAGAGGTAATCTTATTAACTGTGCAATTTTACCATCACTACTACACTTGACTAACTACACTGGGTCCCCACCTACTGCTGCTGACAGTTGCTCAAGTTGTTGTTTAAGTTAGCTTCACATTCTTAATGCATGTGCTAGTGTTTTTGTTACGTTGCTAAGCATTATAAGGCTTCTCTCTTAACTGGCCCAAGGCACATGACTATAAAATAGACTGTTATTATCTGTAACACTACCCAAGAAGCAATTTTAAATTTATAAGAAGTGTATTTAATTCTAACTAGCAGCTTCTTAAAGAGCATAAAACTTGAAAGAATACATACCTATATTCATTGTTAGATAACTCTATATAAACTGCCTATGATGTACCAACGCCAGACAGAGTGAATAGTTCAGTTGTCAGCCCTAGCAAGTGCTCTGAAAGTTTGGTATGGTACCTCACTATAATCTGTAATATGAGCAAGGTTCCAGTTTAGCAAAAGCTGGTGCTTCAGCTTTTTCCCTGTTCAATTAACGCTGAAGCATCTCCTTAGTTTCTAAACAAATAGCATTTTAACTGTATCTCAATAGCCCTTACACATATCTTCTGATTCTCTGGTGAATCAGGGCCTCATATCAGAGCATCCCACCAGAACAGCCAACGTATTAATCATAAAATAACACATATTAGCAGTCTGTAAAGAAGTAGATGAGTTCATTTCAAAGTCGTGCAACTAAATGTTAGTGAAAAACTAGAAGTTGCTTCACATAAATTATTAAGTTGCTTATAAGGCTCCTTTTAAACACATTTGAGTCACCAGCAAGCAGCAGTCTTAAGCAAGTTTTAGAGTTACTTTGAAAATCGCTGCACAGATTTTATTTAACTTTCCTTTACATGATAGGTATGTTTAGCTTGACAGAAGGATAGTTTTTATTTTCAGAATGTTTGGGTGACTTCTGAAAACCAGGCATATGGTATTATCAGATCCTACACGTGAAGAGGCATTGACCAGAATTGTCCATTGTACAAGAAACATTACAATAGTTTCAGCTTTTTGTGGGATCACATAATACATGCACTGGAGTGGTACCTGTTTGGTTAACATATCTGTTTCAATGTGGTGGCACAACTGTGTGTTGTGGAACACTTAACTTACAAAGAGCATGAATAAATGTGTCACACTGGCACACAGGTAAATTAAGCCACATAAATCCATACACATGTAAGTATCTCAGCAAGGACAAGACTAGTTGATGAGGTTCAGTGTAGCTTGAATTTCTCCTTGTACAGTTCTTCACAATCCTGAAATTTAACATGGCTCCTATTAAAGCTACACTGCAGGGCAAGGACAAACATGATTTTTTTTCCATGGGAACTTGAATAATGCTAATTAAGAACTATACAAACATAATCTTCAGAGGTCATTAAAGCAAAATAGAAGACAAAAATAAGGCAAGAGTTTCTCACTATATTGCATTTGGTTCTTGGTTACCAAAAGCAAAAGCACATGCAACCAAATGCCTGGGTGCTAAAAACTTACACTTGCTGCACTGAAATCGAACAAGATCCCATAAATACAAAATACTCCAGATAAACTGGCTCTGCTATGGAAAACATTAAAACAATATTTATGATTAGTATTGGGGGCTGGAATGGTACAACTCCATTTGTAAGAGATTATATGCACATGGATAACACTTCACTACCAGGACACTTCTGCTTTGTTAGAAATGCAGCATTCTAGACATCACTCCAACCACTAAGGAGCTAAGAAAAATAAGCATACGTGAAGGAGTAACACATAAACCACTAATCATGCACAAAATTGCATCTTTTTCTATTCCTCTATTTTACTAATAAAGTAGGCCAAGATTTGAAAATAATTTAAAATTATGTGTATATTCTCTTCCAATTCATAACAACATTTTAGAATCAAGTATGATTTAGGAAGAATTCTCAAAGTTCCTAAACCAGCGGAATAAAAACCTACACTCCATAGCATGTTCACCCTACAAGCTTATGAAATATACCTCCAAACACCTTCCACCACCTCACACAAGTGTTTCAGGAAATTCAGCAAGGACAAACATGAAGCCCTGTACCTGAGATGTGATAACCCTTGGACAGGCTAGGAACTACTACAAAGGGCGTAGAGCTCTGAAAGGGAGATGGAGGTCTGGGCAGACAATGGGCTAAACATGAGCCAGCAGTTAGCCCTGGCCACAAGGAAGGCCAAGAGTGTCCTACAGGCTAAACTCCTGTTAATAAGGGATTATTTGCCTTTAGCCAGCACTCCAGAAATACACATCTGGAATATCACATCCAGTTTTGGATCCTCAGTACCAAAAAGTAATAAACTAAGGTGATAAAGTAAGGTAATAAGGTTGATTCAATTATACTGAACTACAGGTTTTCCCACAATAATAACAAATTCTGCACTTTTATATGTTTTATACAGGACAGGATATATGGAGAACCTCCCCTTACCTAAAAGAACAACGTGAGTTGGAAGGTCAGTAAACTCCAAAGAAGAGAGATAATCTGGCCTCTGTGAAGATGGTCTAACGACAGAAAAATCAGTGCAGAACACCTATCAAAGTGTGCTGCCGATGACAGAGGAAAAAGTACTGGGAGCACTGAAAAAGTCAAGCATGGCTTAAAATGGCCTCTGAATTCCTGGCACAAAGAATATCCCTCCAGGAAAAAAGCAACGTGCTGGACTAAGTAGCTGTGATTACTCCAACTTTTCTGTCTCAAAAGCAGTTAACACAGCAATGAAAATTAGTGTTAGCAGAGACAGAGAAAAAAAAAGGCCAAATTGTTTTCTTTTACACTCAAGCACCCAAAAATGCACGATCAATTTTAAGTATGTGAAAACGGTGGATTGCTCAGACAATTAAAATTAAGTAGTACTTTTAAGGAAAATTTATTTGCCTGGAATCTGAGCTCGCTAAGAAAGAGAAGTGGTATAGGCGGGGCAACATTGGGAAGGCTGTAGGAGAGACCTCTTACAGATCCGTCCACCTGCCAAAGACACAGCAGGCATCTTCCTAGCCCACACACAAGAAATTAGGAGGGGGGGGGGAGGTGGAAAGGAGAGCAAGTATTATATTAAAAAGAAAAGCTCTTTTTTGCAATCACATTTGTTACCTTGTGATAGTTTCACAAAAATAAACTTCACATGCCTTTCCCGCCTCATCGCCACACAAGCAGTGTAGGCTTTTCTTATGCCACAGATAGTAAAAATGAAACCTCACAAACAAATCAGAATGAGAAAAAGACACTCATGCTCTCACTCTCTCCCTGGAGCTCTTTCTTACAAATTTTGCAATATCTCAGATCGATTGCCTCAACAGTTGGCAGGAACACATGAAACTCATTTCTTTCTTTCTGTCCTTTCTGCTCAACGAGCTGCAAATTTGGCTGCATCAATGCGCCCCCCCTCACCCCCCGCCCCTCCCCGCACTCCCAAGAAAAGTAAGAAAACATTACATTCTTCATTTTTAGCTCCTTTCTCATTTGCAAGGGATAATTGTTTTAGTATAATTCAGGGAGAAAGACCCTCTATACCAAGCATTATACCATTGATTTAAAGATTTTTATTTACAGTCAACAGGAAAAGCAAATAGGGTGCATGCTGTTAAGAGAACAGCGTTGTTTTGATAACATCCCCATGTCACATACCCTGGCTTTGTACACAACAGGAATTGAGTATACTTAGGTTCCCCAGCAAAAATAAAATAAAAAAAGAATACAGATATATCCGTTGTATCTTAAAACATCCTTTTCAAGTATCTTTTTCTTCGGATATACTACTGTGTGATACTTCCATGTATTATATAATAGCACATATTCAAATCAAAGAAATACTTAGTTATTTCAGGAAGGTTTGTATGACCAATTTTTTCACTATGAATAGAAATAATGCATTCAATGGGTTCTTTGTCTTCTGCTATCAATGTAGAACAGTAAAAAATAAAAGAATCCCATACTATTTCACAGGCATCATTAAGGTTACCTTCAGAAATAACAGCGAAACAAGAAGGGGAAAGTATTTTCTTTAGGGATACACTGCTAGCACATTAAAAAATCCCTCAAACTCTAAATTAAATTACAATGCTAAACACCATAGGAAACTAACAGCTATATATAATACATATTTAAACATTTATTTTCAGGCCGATTATTGTGTTTCACACAAACCTGCAAAAGAAAAAAAATAATCCAGTTTTGCTTTTTGCATTATTTACCTAATTTGTTCAGCCTAGAAGATAAGGCTACATAGGTGTATGTACGCAATTTAAAGCAGTCAAAAGAGCACACCATATAAAGCAACATAATTTGCAAGCTATTTCAATGAGAACAAAAAAATAAAATCCCACGTTTTACAGTACCAAAAAAAGTCAGCCAAATGCACCTGCCCTGAATTTTACACCTAATAAAAGCCAAATGTACTTCTAATAGACTGCTGATCCCTGCTCTTAATGCCTGTTTTCCCACTGTACCACCTTAACAAAGAAAGCAGCACAGCATAGTTTTACACATCATTAAAATCTTTAAACTATATATTACATCTTTATAATCCCAGAAATTCCCACAAAACTAAACAGAATAAATACAGAAGCATTAAGAGACCTACACTGTGAATGAAAGATCCCTCTTAGCCTATTAACTAATAGAATAAGCACCTGAGTGATAAGTAAATCAAATTACCACATTTCTTTAACAAGTCAGTCATTATTAACTGAAGCAAAAGATATCCAAATTTATTTTTAGTAAAGTTATTATCTAAAATGAGTTTTGTCTTCCACGGTTTATTTTACCTAAGCGTAAAACTCTATTTGAAGTTATTAATACTGAACATCAGCCAGGAGCATGATCTCACATTTACTGAAATCAGTGGGAGCTCTTATCTTTAGTGTTACCCATGAGGATAAATGGACAAATTGTTTACTTTAAAGGCAGTGTAAACACACTTAACATGTTCACTTTACAGCATGCTTCTTGAGTCCTATCTCTGTGTCAGGGGACAGTAAAGCAAAAAAACAAGTCACCCTCCCACGGCAGCACCATGGATTACATCACAGAAAGTGCTTTGGTCTTGCTCCACACACTTCTGCCAGCCCAAGACAGCCAAACCCAGCAGCTCTGCAGCAGTATCTCCAACCAGAACTTCCACAGTCACTAAAAATGTTCCTTGGCTCCATTTTGGCCAGAAAGCTGCTCTAGTTGGCTGCAGCTTGGCCATCACTGAGAGGGACCAGACGAGAAGTGACTCAGAAAGCAGCTTTATCCCAGGGCCAGCACCGCTCAACTACCCACTGCCTGCGGGTAGATGGTGACAGAAACAGGTCCCATGCGGTCACTGGGCACAGGCAGGCTCCAGGTCAACCCTGCAGCAGCTGGGACTGGAACAGGCACACAGGTAACACAGCTCCAACACAGACTGATTGCCCCAGGCTGGGCTGAAACAGGCTCCAGGGCCCCCAGGCAGGAACGTGGACAGGACCCAGGGGAGGCCGAGGCCCACTAGTGCCCCAGGGGCCCTGTCCTTGGGTTGCTAATTAAATGCTCTAACCAGTAGATGCTCCTCAGCAATGAACCAGAATCACTTGGCAAGATCAGGCTATTCTTCTTCTCAAATGTCAGTTGTCTTAATAAATAACAACTTCTGATGAGTATTATTAGCATCCGAATTATTGCCCCCGATTACCACACTGTGGCCTGCAAAATGCTAAGTCTATAAATAAAACTGTCTGCTGGCAGAAGTGGAACAGAATGACTCCAAGGAAGATAGCTCAGTTATCCTTTTCTGAAGGCCTGGAGATGGGGAGTATGGAGTTTTAAGGCGTAAGCAACTAACACACTATTTTATTCAATCAGGACACAGCTTGAGCCTGTTGCACAAGGCTGCTGAGCTATCCCATCGTGATAGTCTGGGAAAAAAAGACAAGCTCTCTCTCACACACACTCTTTAACCAGCAGCTGCAGTGTTTGTTTTGTTTTCAATCCAACACCTCCTTCACAGGCCAAAGTTACAGTCCGAGTGTCATCCTAGTGACAAGCTGTGACTATTACAAATCCATGAAAAAAACATTAAAATGTCCACATTGCTTCATAAAATTCCTGCTTTTTCCAGTACTCCTGCACCTCAATTGAATTAGAACCTGTTTATTTTGTGGTTTCAACCTAAATTTAAAAATGCCTTAAGCACAATGCTCCCCTCAAAGAAAAGCAGACTTGTTTTAACATTCAACTTCCTTTACATTTAAGACAAGATATCTAACAAAGCAACTAAATACAGAACTAGGGACTGTCTTACTAAGACACAAGCAAGCTGTTCAGAGTCCTCAAAACACAATTTCAAACTTCTCTACGGTTTCAGGAAAACAACATTGTTTACCTTACGCATATATTCTATATTGAGAGTAACTTCCATGTCCTCCTCACAGCTTACATCTGCATAGATGTAATAAAAAGATACACATAAAAAATAACTTATTGAATTAAAGCACCCAGAGGTACTCCCTGTGACCTTCCACCAGTGAAAAGTTGCTTTTAAATAATGTAACACTTCTGTGATTCATGTAATGATTTTGCTAAGTGGCAAAATCTAGTGCTTAGGCCATTCAGCTTAACCTCAAAGCAAAGTTCCTTCTATCAAAAGTAGTCTATCTGAACATTACCCAACCAACAAGCCTATCATGCATTAAAGACCTTAATTCAAAGCTAAAAATACTGCTTAGAGCACATGAACTGAAAAACCCAACCCTGAGTGATATTTCATGTGCTTTTCTTGAGTGTTTCAGTAAAAACATGTTAATGGAAATGAAAATCCTTACTCAAGTGTTATCTGTCCAGCTTCACACTCTGGAGAATATCCCGCCGTTCCTACAGAACTCTGAAAGTCCTGGACCACCTCCATGCAGCCTGCCTTTTTAACAGGAGCTTACAAGCCCACAAAGAGGCACTCCTTTAATGCTAACCCAAGGAAGGGGAAATGAGCTAGCCACTGCTTGGTAAGAGTTAAAAATTATACTCAGTTTGCAGATCGAAGAATTAGCTAGCCCCAGGGACGCTGGGAATTGAACAGCAACTAAGAAATATGTTAACTGTGGTTTCCTCAAAGAAGCTTTCCTTTGCCTTTTTAATTTTTGTCATTTTAAGCTTTCTCTGGAGTCAGTTTGCTTAAACACTGGTAGAGAGACAATCTTCTTTTCAGAAAATGTCCTGGTAATACAAGAAATGAAACATCTGTGTTCAGCTTTTCCTGAAGCCAGTAATATCCTCTTTGAAAACTGTCACAGCACACACTTCGTAAAAAGTTCTAATTATTCTTTAACTTCCTCTAAAAATTCTTTATTCCTTAAAATAAGTTTCTCAGTAAAACTGAGATACAAGTTCTTGACAAGGTATGAACTCCTCATGATAACATTTTCCCTAGATTACTACTCTTTGCTACCTAAAGGATTGCGAAAGATTGTCTCCACATATGTACATGTAAAAGATGTACACATAAAGAAGACAATCAGTCTCCTGATTCAGAAGGCAAAAAGAGATCTCAGTTTCTGCTTTTCCTTTCCCTTTCAAGACTATTATAAGTTAATTCTTTAAGAAGACATACTGGTTGTTACATTTACCATTTTCTCTTAACAATTCTGGGGTGATGAATGCCAGTATATCTTAAAATATATTTTAAAAGTTATCATCAGCCCAGAGGAAAGCATTACCAATTGCTGAAGTCAGTGAGGTCTTACTTGGAACGCTACAAAGAGTTCTTATTATCCATAAACTAGGAGCAGGGCTAGTTGGATTAACAAACATGAAAGGGATACTACACTGATCAAGGGAAGAGAGCTAAGAAAATATATGAGGTCTTGCCTTCTTTAGCCTAAAAAAATAGTGAAAAAAATGAAGTATAATTGTTTCCTACAGTTACTTTAGGCAGCTAGTTAGCAAGGAGAAATAAGAGATATTTAAATTAAAAGCCAACATTGTAGCAGGAATAAAAGAACTGTGAGTTGACTGTGAATACACTTAAGATGCAGATTAAGAGATGATTTCTAAACCATCTGAAAGAGCAAGATTCTGCAACAGCCTTTCAACAACAAAAGCAAAGGCAAGAAACTTTCCTATTTTTTGAGTCAAAGGCTGACGACACGATGAAAGGAATTGCATATAACCTGACTGCCTGCAATAACAACAAAACAAACTCCCTTGCATGGGCCTTCTCATCCAAGGATCTATACATTTTTTAGAATATGTCAGCATACCTTCCAATTACCTCTCAGAAAGCATGTATTTAATAGCTTAAGCCACCCCAAATCCCACTCTTAAAACCAAGACACACATTCTAAGTCCACTGAAAATAGTATCAAAGTATTAAACATAAAAAATGCAGTTTCTCATTTGAGCTTTACCAGCATCATACAAAACTACTGGTTGTACCCCATGCTTTTGATTATTAAAGGCAGCACACAACTGCATTTATTAAAAGTCTTGATCATGCACAAGATATCTACACCAACTACATTCACAAAGTCATGTTTGAAGAACGTGAAATACTTAGTCATTTATGTCATTCTAGACAAAGGCTAAAAATCAAGACATTGGGGTATAAAGATGTTTATTTTGAATGTTATTATCACTTTTTCTCTTTTGCAAACTGTATAAACCAATATCCATGAAATAAAGTTATTTTGAAACAAAACATGAAAAACTAAGGTCAGGCAGACCTCCCCAAAAACAAAGAGAGAAACTGGTCACTTCACAGAGCATGAGCAAAACAGCCTCAGGAAATCCATATGAAATATTTTTTTAAGAAATACATAAGAATACACAAACTCTGTTATAAACTTCACAGATCCCTCCAGCAGTCAAGCTAACAGACAACAACTCTCTGAAATATAAACAACATTTCTGAAAGTTGCTTCTGTTCTATCTCTCAAAACATTGTATTTTGCTATTTTATTAGCAATGAACATTTTAATTTACACTGCCCATTTGCTTGCTACCAGAATAAACATAATTATGAATGTGCAAGGTGAGAAGTTAAAGAACAGCGAGCAGGGCAGTCAGATGGAGAACTCCCATTACTACTCTTGGGAAGACAGGAAAATGCATCACATTAATCTCACGCAGCACTTTGCATTTGAGGGGCAGGGCAACTCTATTATTTTTCAGAGAAAAACTATCTGCAGTTGAGTTCACAACCCTCTTAACCCTTCAATATAATTTGATATGGCTAATTTCAAAACTTCCAAGAGGGTTTAAAAGATTCCAAGGAACCACTACAAACCCTAAAACAAGATGCAGTCTTTTCAGTTTAATCAAGTTTGTCAATATTTAAGAAGAAAAAAGTTTGTTAGGTTCTTCACTCTGCTCCCCTTATTTTTTTGCAGGTTCAGGAAAGCAAATTATTTCCAGCCTACACTGGATCAAGTAACTGAAAATAATCTTATACATATAAGCTATACATTTTAAGAACAGTTTCAATTCTGCAGCACATTCCTACTAGTAGGCACTATTTTTCAAGACCTATACATATATGAGAGAGAACAATCATGCTGGGAACAACAACCAGTAGCCCTGTTTCCATTAGTTTTCTTACCAGTTATGAAGAAATTCATTCCAAGGACAAGAATCTCACAATTCCTTTAGTCTCGGTGACTGACCAGTGCACTGATTCAAAATAATTCTGTAAAGACTGAAGCTGTAAGGTCCAGAGTCCCTAAATACTAACCTTTTCTCTCCTAAAACTAGCTTCCTGAAGTAGTTGTATGGACTATCATTTTAAGTGATTTTTCCAGTGAAGGCTGAGGTTTAGAACACAACATGAGTTTTCTGACATAATTGGTTTCTTACGGTATTGCAGCAATTGAACATTGACTTGAAATCTCTTACAGGCAGACCTGGCTGTTTTAAATCATTGCTTTTGAAAGCACACAGATGATATGCAGCTAATTTACTCCCCAATATCCTTTACAGCATCATAAGAGCTCTCAATTGAAGGAAGAAAATTGCACATATATATACACAATTTCTCTTTCATATTCATAATATACCCCAGCTCCATTCATGTGGTCCCCTGAGGTTTTGGCTCTCTAGAAAAAGTTAAATATCTGAAACAGACCCTTTTCTTGTTCATTTATTAGTAATGTTTTCAAAGGACAGTTCAGAGACTGAAGCTTAAGAAAAATGCAAATTCTCCACTCCACGCTTGACTAACAAAGCATACAATCAGTTCCCACTGAGCTCCAGTTCATTTCGTGTCCACATGTAAATGATTAAGAGTACATTGTTTGAAACTTAATTCCACATCTGTTCTTCTGTGGGACTTGGAAAACAGATGAATTTTTCTGACAATTGTTTGCAGAGTGGATAATCACAAGCATGTGTAATAGTATCCCAAAGTGTGAGGGGAAAACACCATGAGCCTAAGAAGCTTTTTTGCTGAATGTTTTTGTTTCTTTTCTAAGTAAGATAAAAAAATAAGATGCTCTCAGATGAAAATCATTAATAAATGCTTGAGAAGTCATTCACTATAACTAAAAAAGGCAAAGCAAAATCCAGCTTTTCTTCCTAAAGGTCATAATTTCATGTCCCAGTAGTTTACTTGGAGAGCCAAAATTTTATGGCCTGTCAGGTAACTTTGAAAAAATCATGCAGAAGTGGCAAAATTCCACAGAACTACAATACAGAAAATGGTTTTGTCATGGAGCTCTGCAGTTGTGAGAGAATGTTCCAGGCTTTCATAGTATGAAAGTCAGCATCTTTTGAGGATCACACATTTAAGTGATAAGGGTGTATTTTCTTTTGATCTCTATAAAATGCTGATAAGCACAGAAAGGAAGAACAGATAACAACTCTTCACTGTATTTGCTAATACAAGTGCTGACAGCATCAAAGCATACTAGGGAACATAAAGTTCAAGCACTTTTTCCACATGATGCAGTTATGCTGAGTAAATCTGCCACAGTTTGCTGTGAATGCTAAATTCCACACTTTCTCAAGAAATAACAGGGTAAGTTAATGAAGGAAAGATCCACTGAGAGCCATTTGATGCAACAACTGCCGTGTTTGACCTATTAAGTCCTCAAGATGCAAAGCAGTGGAGACTGAAAGCATCAGTGTGAATTTGCTCCGTACTTTAGGCCACTGGCTATTATCTGATACTGGGTTAAATGAATCTTTGGTTAATTATTTTATTTATGACACTACCTTGGCCCTTCATTTGGCCTATACATATAATGAGTGCAAGTGTAACATTATCTACAGTGATTGAGAAAGAAATTCAACAGGGAGGTCTCAGGGTAGATGAAAGAGACTTAAATTTTATTTTACTTAATTCTGAGCTTAAAGTAACAATTAATCACCTATGAGGACGTTTTAAAGAAAGGCCAAAATTTCAGTTCAGTCACATCAAACTGATGACTCAGTCAAAGAAAGCAGATAGGGCTGCCAACTCCTGCAGTGTTACTGTGAACTTCCCAATAGCTGGTGTTTTCTTAAAACTGCAGATGCCAGAGATAGGTGATTACCTTATATTGTAAGAAGTGTTTTCAAACTTTTCTCCACAGTATTAGGACTAGAGGCATGGATGACAAGAGAACCTCAACAAGAAAAACAAAACAAAAAAACCCACCTTCCCCAAACCAAACCACTTTATTTGTAAAATAAGAAGCATCATTATTTTTGGTCCTGTTTCCCTCCCCACACTGGTTCTCGAAACAGTGGATAAGAGGTTAAACGTGGATAGTCCCCTACACGGCCAGTGCTGAAATACTGTGTCAGCTCAGACTAAACTAACGAAGAAAATTAACGAGAACCAGAGAGACTTCCTAGAGTGAAAAAGGAGAAAAGGTGCAGAAGAAATCAAGTTCAAATAACAGAATGCTTATAATTTATGTAAAAAGAAACTGATCAAGAAAAAAAATCAGCCTTCTACAGCAAAGGACACTGGTGGGTTCTAAAAATATTCTGCTCAGCAAAATTGATATCTGATGTTACTTAATTAGGACTTCAATTTAAAAGGCATAGTATAACCAATTCCATAAGTCAGAAGGCACAAAGCGAACCTGCTGCATGTAACCATATATTTTCAATATCATTATGTAACTTAAAGAATATCACAAAGGGAAGATCTATAATGCAGAGCATGTGATCAGGCAGCACTGTGCTTTGGCACAAATGTTCCTATCAAATCTGAATCAAAGCCACTGAATCATTAAAAGGATAAGCAATATTGCTTGGCTAAGGATTAAAATACAACAAATATTATTTATACATAAAAACTAGGCAGGTTTTGCAGAAATTATTACCATACCCATGAACAAACTGTAAACAGTAATGACTTTGAGTTTTATTCTTGCATTTAAAATTATTTCTTAAGAATCACTGAAGCTTCCCTACAGGTAAGGGATGATTAGACAGGTCCATTACCTATCAGCCGAGAAAGCTGAGGTGAATGAAAAAAAATTCCCTTCTGCACATCCAACCCTGGTGATGCCAGGACAGTACTGAACCTGAGCGTCCATGCTGCCAAGTTATGCACCAGTCCCATGCAAGTCTGCTTACTTCCAATGTTGGGAAAAGTCCCAAGGAAGAGTCTTGACTTTTCTTCCATGTGCTACAGGCACTGGAAGAGAGGTGCTTCATATACACTACAGCATGCATATACGCATATATACTTTATTTTAAAAAAAATAAAAAAGCAACACCCCTATATTTATACGCAAAAGACTACAACCATATGTATTTTTTAAAGACTCCTACAGGGATTTTTTTTTTTTCTGTTAGTGTGACCAAAAGGCTAAAAAAAATTCAATACACATAGGAGTCCCATGGGTCTCTTCTACTTTGTCCTTCTGTAATTGTACTAAAAGCTTGTCTGGAGTCTCTCTCTTAAGGCATCTGGAATTGACACTTCTATTTATCTGGCTAAAGAAAGGTCCCCTGCTTCGTCCCTGCCAATACCATGAAGAATTTAATGTATCAGCAGGGACTCGAAGCTTGAAATTCAATCCAGTATTTTCATAAAACAATTCACAGACTTCCACTGACTTTTTTGACTTAAGAGCAAAGGATTTCCATACAGCAATTTAAGGCTAGATTAATCCACTCATGTTTCCAGCAGTGGGGGAAGGAGGAAAAGGACCATAACATGCAGCCACCAAATTGATTTTAACATACTGAGACAGAAAAGAAATCCCTATTAGAGTCCCTTTATACCTTCTTAAAATATCACAGCAGCTATTTAATGCCCCTTATGAAATAAGAAGGGATCAAAACTAGCCACAGACAGCAAATTAAGAAAAATAAATAAAACAGGAACTAATAATTTATTTTTTTTTTTTTAAACTTTGCAGGAGGGAGGACAGTGGCTTGGAACTTAACCTTACTCTATACCAATACCCTAATACCCTGGATAATGAGAACAAAAAAATCAGAGGACAATTCAGATTAAAGGAGCATTCATATACAAAGCTGAACTGATTTTCATACCTAAACAAGACGACAGGTATTTAACACATAAGGAAATCCTATTCTACCACATATACTGAGGTATTTGCCAAATGTTCAACACTTCCACTTTTATTATACCATCCAGTAAAATAAGCATCAGCAAGGCTAGTTATTCTAAATTTGTTTTTTTGAGAATGGACTATTTCATGTTTGCTACTATTCTGACTTTTAAAAATTGCCTGCTTGTGCAAAATGGCATCTTTGAAACTTGAAATGTCTTCCATTAACATATCAGCCAAGCATCCAAGTGTGCAAAACAGGAATCTTCAGAGAATCATGAATCATTTAGTTTGGAAAAGACCTTTAGACTTTTAAGATCATAGAGTTCAAACATAAACCCAGAACTGCCAAGTCCACTACTAAAGCATGTCCCTAAGCACCACATCTATATGTCTTCTAAACACCTCCAGGGATGGCGACTCCACCATATCCGTGGGCAGCCTGTTCCAATGCTTAACAACCCTCTCAATGAATAAATTTTTCCTGCTGCCCAATCTGAACGCCCCCTGGTGCAACTTGAGGCCATGTCCTCTTGTCCTGTTGCTTGTTACTTGGGAGAAGAGTAGGTAGTTGTAGAGAGTGATAAGATCTCTCCTCAGCCTCCTTTTCTCCAGGCTAAACAACCTCAATTCCTTCATAAGACTTGTGCTCTAGACCCTTCACCAGCTTTGCTGCTCTTCTTTGGACATGTTCAAAGAGGTTCAAGAACCTCAATGTCCTTCTTGCAGTGTGGGGCCCAAAATGGAACATCCTATTTTATTTAAATTAAAAAGTCCCATCCCAGCCTTTGTGAAACAGATCAGAATTTTATAGTGGGCTTTATTCCAGTTATATGGTTATCTTCTTCACAGTTCAAAGTGAGAGAAAAAGATAGCTCTCAAAGATGCAAGAAGCAACAGAAGAGCAAAAAACCAATAAGATTAAATAAAAGCATTTCTTCTACATCTCTAGTGCATTTTTTAGCCACCAGAAATCAGACAGAACGCTATCCCTCTATATAGAATCTTAAATAATATGAAGTCCTAAATAATCCTCAATATCCTTTTAATTCCCAGGGAACCCCTGCTAAGATCCTAAAATCTGTTTCATCTTCCAAGTTCTGAACGAAGGTCAAAAGCATACCTCAGACAGTAGGGATTTATAAATTTCAGTCTTTGATTCATCAGAAATATTGGACATAAGCAAGAAACAGGTTATAGAAAGTCATCTAGAAGCACAGCAGAAAATAAATTAATCATAGGACAAAACTCTTGGTTTACATATAATCATGCATTGAGGATGGACATTTGAAACGTGACCAACACGTAATATAAAGTCAGTTTCCACTACCAGTAACAGGAAGTATGTATCTTCACAAGTCAGAGGCAAAATAGACTATTTCTATCTACATAGCAAGTCATCTAGAGGAATTTTTTTTAATTCTTTTTAAAAAATTACTTTAAAAAATTCAGTCAGCTAACAGTACCTGCCCTTTCTTTGTCTTCTGAATACTGTATATTCTTGTTAAAAATACTTCATACACTATCAGTGGTTTTAGGGAGAGTATCCTTATTAAGTACACTAATGAAAGATTCCTAATGATTAACTCAAAACCTAACTGCAATAAAGAAGAGCCACAGAAACTAATATTAAATACTGTTAATTTCTAGGTGTATATTTCAGGTACTTGTAACATTCCTCTCAGATATTAATGTCAATTAATATATCTTATATCAGGTTACATGTTATAGTACATGTATTGTTATCTGTAAAGCATGTTCTCAAGTTTAAAAATACTTATAAAAACCTGCATGTCTATAACTAGAGTTGTTGGGGTTTTTTATTCCTACAGCGTAAACTGTTCATTTTTAATGAAAGATAAACAGGTTTGAATAACAGCATACATCACTATTAAGCTTGGCTCACAAACCTTATGCCTAACATAATGGCTTCTCACAGAGTCAATTAAAAGCATCTTGCTCCTTAAACAAATATTTTTTTAATGACTAGAATCAAGGATCAGTTAACTAAATGCTACTTCATTTTCTCTAATCATCAACATTACTGTCTTTGTAATAATATATTTCCATTAACACACTACAACCAAGCTCCAAAAACATTTACATGTAGTTTTAAAAGTCTGATCAGGGAAGCTTCTTCCTGGTCAGTTTGGTTGCCTCAATCATTTCTTTCGACAATATTAAGGATTATGTGGACCAGCAATCAGGAACCTGTGATGCAAGGGATTTAGTTTCACACTGCCTTTAGTCACACTTATTTTGGTTTTGTTTTGTTGGGTTTTTTCCACATTTCCACTGAGTAATAGTAAGATGCATATCACATTTGGCTTGATAAAATGTGTTGCCTACAATTATCAGTTAGCAAGAATGAAATTCAGAGGCAGCTGCTGCTGTCAAACAAGAAAAATAGAAACATTCTCTTTCTGCTTTTCCAGAATCAGAAGCTTCCTGGAGCTTTTGGAATATTTACATTTACTTAAAACCAAATTTGAATATTAGGCTACAAAAACTAGGTACTTCACTAAAATAACTATTTATGACTTTCAGGTTTATCATAGCATTGCAGTCAAAATTCTTAGTAGTGAATTTCTTTTAGTTCATTTTAAGCTTTAACTTTTCTAATCTTATTAACTAACAACCACTGAACAATCAAATTATTAACACTCAAGAACCCTTCTAAGCTGGGTCTGCCTTTTTTGATCAAAGGTTTAATCCAGCACCAGGGTCTTACTGTTTGAAAGGCAAAGTCCTAGTACTGAGAACTTTTTAGAGTTTTGTTTAATGCCTGCTCTCATTCAAATAACTGAATGCCAAGCCAAGAAACCGCTGAAGAGTAAAAAAAGTGAACAGCCCAGTAGGTACTATTTGAAGATGAAGGTAAAGTGTACCCTCTGTAATCACCGAACACCACATTTAACTTGGAAGCTATTCTGGATCATCACTGGACAGTGATCCAACACTACCTGGATGAGCCAAAGAGCTTATTGACAGCAATGAACTGGCTAGATATAAAGGCAAAAATGCCTTTCAGCCAGGTAAACTCTTAAGCTGCAGTACTAAAGAGCGTGTGGCCAAATAACTCCTCAGCTCCACAACAACAGTCCAGTCACAGAAAACAATTATTTTTCCCCCCTTCAGCTTTATGAGAAACCTCAATTTCTTCAGGAATCTTGTCTCAAGCCTGCTAGGGATGCAAATCTCATTTTTTTGCCTGTATGGAAGGACAACCTTGTTCAAAACTTCTAAACATTAACTTTGGACTAATACTTTTCCATTTGTTGCACAGATGATCTAAAGTGGAAATGTTCTAAGTTAGTATTTAGACAAATTATTAAACTGAAATCAGAAGGAAAAGAACAGTGGAGGTGAGAGAAGGTGCTTTAATCACTTGTAAAGAGGAGCAACAATACTTCTCTTTATTCCTTCATTTTGTGAATATCAGTATAAAACAAACGGAATGCTTTTGTCTCGATTATGAAACAAAAGTCCTTGTTATAAAACTCAGCACAAGATTATAATTATGCTTAATGCTTTCAGCAGAAAAACAAAACAACTTTTGAGATTTGTGCAGGAAAGCTGTGAGGCCAACCATGAGGCCTAATACACATTTTCAATATTCCTACAAAACAAAACCAAAGCAAATAAACAAAAAAACTTTAATGGCAACTTTCTATGCCATATTTATGCAGTGACCAACTGAATTTAAAGCCACTATTAACATAAAAAATAAACAGAAGGAACTGATATGTAAGGCTATTGCTTAAGTGTAAGAAAACAAGAAATTCCTATTAGTGCTTTTGAATATAGTATAATACAGCTCTCCTTCCTAATGAGGCTATGAGCAGTAAAGAGGTGAAAGACACTCTTGAAAAGAGGAAGGAAGAAAAAAAAAACCCAACCTTTAGTTCGTTATAATTTACATCACTTATTGTATTTATAGGTTGTGTAAATTATTACCATTTAAAGCAAAGCATTAATTCCTAAAAGAAAGCACACTTCCTTCACTTAAGTGTTTTGGGTAATATATTTCCATTGCCTCCAACAGCTTTTAAGTTCAATAAATTTACCCCCTTTTACAAAACAAACACATTCCTGTATTCAGTCAAAAGGATATCTGTAAATTAAGAGTATTTTCCTGGTTCAACACAATGTTAATGGGATTTCCATTTGTTTCCTGTTTGAATTTTAACGAAGGTTTTTTCTGATAAATGCATCTTTGTTATTTCTCAGTATTATTAAAAAAAAAAAGTTAAGGAGTTATGTTTGCCAGACCCTTACCTACATAAGTGACAGCAGCTCTATTCACAGACCTCCACACCATGAAAACTCATCTGGCTGAGATATTCTGATGTGCATATAGTTCATTTTATGTGTTACGCAGTTTAACTTCACACCTAGTATTTTCATTTTCTTTCTTCATGAGTTCACAGACAGACAAACTATACTGCAGCCACCAAAACCAATCACAAATGGACACAGCAATTTCAAAAGTTTGCTTTGCCCTAAGGAACTAGGCTAGCAAAGTACAACTGCTTTAAAAACAGAATACTGGCAGCTAATGTATACCCTTTCAGGGACACACACATACCAGGTTAAATCAGTGATACTAGGTCAGCTTGCAGCTATTTCCCGTCCCCCTTCAATACAAATACAAAAAACAAATGTTGTATCAAGATGAGATCCACAGGGAGGTTTGCAACTGTTCACTGTTTCAGACCGTAAGAACAGTCTCTGGAACAGAAAGAGATCTCGACACTCTTCTCCTTGAGCACTATGAGCTAAATAATGGCCAGGGCCAACCTCCCTTTTCCCATCTCACGAAGAGGGCTGTGTTCCCAGCTGTGCGGTGGCACAGCTTCAGTGGGATCAGAGAGGGTGGCCCCATGCTAGTGACCTGCCAGCTCCAACCCCCCCAACCACCTTGCAGCAAGGACAGAAACACACTTTCACAATCAAGTGTGCTAATAATTTGGTTACCACACAGATGGGGAACAGAACTTTTTTTTTTTTTTTAAAAAAAAAACCAAACAAAACAGTGTAGTCATTTATCTGCAGGAAAGGGCTCCAGCCCAGGGCTCCCCCCTGAGTGAGAAAAGTGTGAAACCTTCATGGGGGTCAGGTTTCTTCCCCTGAACATCTTGCCATGGACCATTTGCTCCTCTAGGAGATGCAGTAGGTGATGCATCTAGGCAGCTTCATCCAGTATTTTAACATCTTTGCTCTCTGAAACAAGGAAGAGACATACAACCTATTTTTTTTTAATTTATTTTTTAAATAATATAAACACATTCTATTTTCACAGCAATATTAAAGCCCAGACAGACAGTTTGCTGCCTCTGCTTTCCCCAATATTTGAATGTACCTGGGGACTGGATCAAGAAATCCATGTATAGCCGAGATGCCCTGCTTGCAAATCAATACTTGCTTTCTGGAAGCTTTCTTTTGCCTTGCAACCAGCCTCCTTCAGCTGTGTTTGGCCCCACACCTACAACATCTCTGCTCTCTCCAATAATTGTTCCTTCGGCTATTCTACCTCCACGACCCATTCCATCAGGGTTTTTAGTGAGCTGTACCAATGGCTCTTATCTTTGTTCCCTTTCCTGTCAAAATTAAAATTTCTTAAAACTTTATGCCTCCAAACAGCAGCTAAGGAAACTGTTTTTACCTAGTGTGTAATTTTTCCTTAGCTCTGCCTACTGGAAGCTGCTGGATTCAGCAACTCATCTATTCACAGACAGATGGGCTAGCTCATCCACCCCAGTTCCCTTGCAGAATCAACATGCATGAAGGGGATGTAAAAATTGTCACAGGGATATGAAGATCTTAAAAATTCATACAAGTTCTCTAACAGAATCTTTAAATTGCACATAGACAAATTCCCCATATCATTCCTATTTAAGCATTACTGACCAATTTAAAATCTTTGCTTAAATGTATTTAACAGTTTAAGAGTTTCAAGATTACAATAAAAAGACGGAGGATACTTCTTGATCTTTTTATTTTCATAGTGTAGTTTTTAACCCCTGTTCAAATGGATGTTCAGAAAACAAAGGGTCTGTCTAAAGCATACATTTTCTAGAGTATTATTTTTAGTTTGCTTAACGCTGAAGGAATTCACTACAAGCTCTCCATGGCATGGAACAACATTCCCACCAGTCTCTCTGTTACAGATTAATGAAAAGCTGGCTGCTCATTCTCTGCCTAAAGGCATCTACCACGCATCATAAACTTCAGTCATGGGCACTGAGAAGCAGATCGGGGTACAACCTTACTCATTTAGTCCAAAGGAAGCTCTCTGCTTCACATACATTGCAGAAAGATGATCTCTTGCACCCTCTACACAATTCATTCTCATGTCCTCTTTTCTCACATTACCAGACTTCTCCAAAGCTGTCACATGTTCAGAAAAAATCGAGACGTTTTCTGTCCTCTTTAAAGCACAGTACACAGGACAATCACATGTATTTGTGACAGCCATCACTCCACTACTGAAGCCTAATGTTGATTTTGAAGGAAAGAATAAGAATAAAGTATTTGCAAAATTGCATCAAAAAGACTCACTGGTGATATTTTTATTAAAAGCCCTGCTCTAAACAAAACCTGTAAAGCATTTTAGCTGTGCACTTTCGAATAATACCTAGAAACAGGGCTACAAAGAACATCCCCGCCCCGCCTCCCCCCACCCTCCCCCCTCCCCAAACCAATGCTCTTTGACTGGAATTTATCAAGACCAAAGCAAATATAAAATTATAATATGAAATCAACTGGCTACAAATTAATAAAAAAATCATGAAAGCAACAACAAAAATGTTAAATATTCTAAGTAAATTTTTAGAAAGTGCTAAACACTGGTTTAATTCAACTGCTCCTGCTTGTGTCAGTGGGAATAACAACTAACTTTAAGCTATTACTGGCTACTACAGAACAATTTGATTTTGAAACACTAAAATACAGTTAAATACAGTTTTAATACTACATTAAATTGGATATATTTGGCTTATAAACCTTACCAGTCAGAATTCTCCGTTTCTAAAGAAATAGAAAAGAACCAAGAGATTGTAATAATCTAACTTAAACAGTGTGAGTTACTAAATAACAGTACAAGTGATCTATTTTTTAAAATGTTTTAAGTCAATCACTGAGCTAGAGAGCATTAGCCTACCTGCCAAAAACAGTGGTTTGCTTTTGGCTTCTGTATTCAAAACAATATTGACACATGTGCAGAGGGAAGACCCATAGAACATTTTCCTTTAATTTTAAGTTTAGTATTTCATAGCAGGCCACATACTGGCCCCACCTTTCATCTGCCATCCTGGTCTTTATTCTGCTCTCTACAAACTTTTTTTTGTCCCCAGTTCAAGTTCTTTTAGGTATGCAGCTCCAAATAACACACAGTAGATGATGACATGGTCTAGTGCAAACTGCACATGCATAGTATCCTCCTTGCAACCTAGCAAGCAGTAAGGTTGGCCAAGTCATCCATCCAATCCTTCTCACCACTAAGACTCCTAATAAAATATACAAAGAAATCACACAAAGCAAAGAAAGATATTTCATTGACTTTTGGAAGAGTGAAGTCTGAATTATTTTAATTAAAATTTATAGTGTTTGGCTGGTAATGGAAAACTTGTGTCTGAAATAAGCCCTTATATGGTAAAGAATTCCTCATCTATGGAAACTAATTAAAGCAAGTAGTTCCATGAGCTCTGCTACTAAGGAAGCTTATTTTTGCCAGATTTGTGTTTCACAGTTGATGAAGACTTCTGACAGGAGGCTTTGGAACCTCTTCTGCAACTGGCCACCTATTTTGTAAAACAGAGGTACTACTCTGTTAGCTTTGAAAAGTCTGCCTTTCTGATGATGGCTGAAATCAATCATCTGAACAAAAAAATTACATACAGAAGCACATACAGATCCCAGTCCAGAAACCTAACAGCTAGGGGAGGATGATGTCTTGTAACAAGGCTGCACAAAAGACACTTGCTGGCAGGAAGGGCTGTGGGCTACACACGTTCCTTACTCCCGAATACCATAGAATGATGCAGCTTCCTCCTTATATAGGAGTGAACAACTGAGCAGGACTCAGCCATTTTCTGTGCCAAATCACATGGACCATGTCCCACCAGCCTCTCTGCTGAACTTCCTACCACCCAACACCTCATGTTCAACATGCTCACATTGAGCAGCACTGCAATGCCCAGCCTTTCCCACTCTTCTCTGCTCCCTGATCCTCTCCACTGCATAGTGCTATCATACATCCCAAGCCTGTCAGAATGCTATACCCACACTGCCCTTTCCACTGTTGTATGCCAAATATAACCTCAGTCATTTGTCCAAGGCCTTAAAGGCATCACCTAGACAAAGGGCGAATAACAGAGTATTTGATAAACCATATAGACAGGCAATTATGGCTGGCTGATGGGCAAAGAGAGGCATAACTAGACTGCCAGGGCACTTTGAAAGAATCTGCTTACAGGCTCAACAGATTGGGTCACAGTTCAAATCTAATTCATGATCAGGTAACCAAATTATTTGCTTTGGAACCAAAACCGAGTGTTTTTTCTTTTAAATTCCACAGTAATTTTGTTCCTATTTAACTGAAATTTTACATAACGTCTTGTTTCTCGTCCTTGCCAGCTGTTCATCAACACATTTCTCAAACAAAGTAAGATGCGATAATAAGATTTCCTTCATTATTCTCAAATGTTTATATAAAAATAAATGGAGAAAATATAAAAACAGAGCTATTAAAAGTGCTTTCAGAAACAAAAATGCCTGTGGAAATACCTTTCATCAAATAACAGTAGCCACTGTTAGTGACTATGTACAGCATACAAAGGGAGGAACTTCAGTAATATATTACTTGTGGAAGTTATTATCATTTTCTGAACTACAGTTCTGTTCCTCCTTAATTTATACATATTATCTAACCCATCATATATGAACATAGGCATTAACTGGTCTTCACAGAACCTGGGTTAATTAAATAACTTTTAACTCAGTTTTACTGGTAGCAAAGCAAAAAAATTCAGAACCTTGGCCATCAAGTGGATGGTGCTGCTTTCACGGTGTTGTGAGAGTGACTCTTCCATCGCAGCACTGTCAAACCTTCCAAGACCAAAACGACTGCAAGTCTTCAGCAAAGAGAAAAATCACCAAAAAACACAGACGCTGGCAGAACGACTGGTGTGTGTAAAAGTCAACAAGGAACCATTTCTCACAACAGCAACTAGTGGGTAGCTCACTAAATGGTAGATCTGTAACAACTGAAGAAATACTTTTTCTTCACAATGCATAGTTGAGTTATTACTTTACCAGTGTCTCACTGCAGCGAGACACTGGACACATATAAAGCACAAATGGACTCAAAAAAGAACTAAATTATTGAATGACAGGCCCACTGCTGGTTATTTAAAACACAAATGCTTGGGTGCAACCTTCAACTAAGGAGATCCCTAAACCACTAATTAAGGGACCTAGCCATGGGAAAGAAGCACTATATATACTTCATGCATTTCCTACATTTTTCTCTCCAAGCACCTCTACTAGCTGCCTTTGGAGAGAGTATGGAACCAAATGGACACTTGGCCTGACCAGAACAAGACTACTCTTCTGTTCTCACGAAATACTGGACGACATGCCAAATAACAGATGAAGGCAGACAAGCCAAGAGGCACAAAATGTATGCAGACATTAGACCCTTACTCCACTTCCAGTTCAGAAACAGCATTAATCACCATTTCTGCAAACAGCATGATGTAATGTAAGACACAACACATTTGGACAGAGTTATGTCTAATTACTGTGAGAAACAAAAATTACAAATGAGAAAAATTATTTTGCCTCTCTCATACGTGTGATTTCATTAGCTACTGGGAAACAAGCCACGATCCATGGCCAACTCTCAAACAGGAAAGCAAACTAGGTACAACTAGATTTAAAAGTTAAGGCTGTATTCTACAAAGAGGTTAAATGTTGGTCCACTTTTTGAAAGCTTTTCCAGTTCAGTGGAAATCAAGACTGGAGGTGGACACTGTATCTGAGGAATGCCCCAACGCAGTACATAGATCCCACCCAGTAAAGGAGGGAGAAGTCATTTAGGCCAAGATTTCTATTCAGTTCTCATAGGTTTCTTTTCTTTTGGTTAACTATTAAACTTCCATCAAGATCATCAGTCCCTTCAGATTCATATGGGAGTCTGTAAAATGGCCAATCAAATTCAACTACACAGGAATGGGATTTTTTAGTGTTATGGTACTTATTTTGTAAGTGGTAATGCGAGAAGAATTAGGTACAGAGGAATTTTTTCACAGCTTTCTCTAAAAATGAGGCTGATATCCTTTCTATGGGGAAAACAACAAACCAACCAAGATTTAATCTTTTCATCATCTTGTCATGAAATAAGATTTTGTTCTTCTGGACAGAATTTGTTGTTATGCTTTATACCCATCATGAGTTATAATAATATTTCAGCCTGGAAAATGAGCATGACTCAGATGCCTACAGCACCTGAGATTCCCTGATCTTCAGTTAGGTGACATATGAGAACCTATTCCTTCTAGTAAACCAAAATGAAATCAAGAGTACAACAGTTTTGGCACAACTACTTCAGTTATTCAGGGGAGTTAAGAGGAAACAAATCTTACAGATTGGTCAAAATGGCTGAGAATGCCTCTGTCTGCTTTAGACAGAGTTAATTCTACTCCCATGAGTAGTATTACCTTCCTGTTGGTTCTGGTGACAAGCAAGTCCACTAAAAAAATATATTACCTTACTGCTCTCTGGCATAAGATATTCCACAAGAATGCTCACTCCTGTGGAGGTGCACCTTGTTTCAAGAGCCAGTTAGTTTCCCTTAACTCAACTTGTTTCTATCCTAGTAGAACTACAAGAGGGGCTGAAGAGACTTCAAAAGATCATCTCATCTTATTCCTACTGTGAGACACAAGCAAGCATAGTTAGATCCTCCTTGAGACTGTTTTGAGTCTAACCTGTTTCTGGAAACCTCCAATCTCAAAAGCTATTCCACAACTTCTTTAATTATCCATTTCGGTGCCTAACGATGCACACAAATGAATTATTAAGAATATGTAGAGAGATAAATCACATTAGTGCATTAGGCAACTGCCACAGAAACTTGTGTACCTAACATAATTCTTATTTTTCTATTATCCATCCCAAGCCATATTACTTTTTTTCTGCCCTCATCTCATGTAAGAGTATCTCCTGTAAAATTTTTTACTTCTCATGAGATGTCTCTCCCACAACCCTTGTTTTTTTCCTATGAGATGGAACAAAGTCATTTCCTTCCAAATTTTCTTGCAGGTCATATTATCAAAGGACTTTTATTACAGCTGCTGTATACAGGTATCTACCTGAGACCTCATCAATGCTAAGCAGAGAATAACAGCTATGACCCCTTACATAGGACATTCCTTGTTCATACATCTCAGACAGTATTTGCCCTTCAACTATAAACCCCAGGTTTTCATTGGCTAGACTACTTTACCTTTTAATTCCTCTTTCAACACTTATGCAAAACATAGGAAGTTGTGCTCACCATTTGGAATTTCAATTAATTGTGTTTGGACTGTCTCTCCAAATTGTTAAAATAACTGCTTTTCAACCAACCTTTTTCCCACATGGGAACCACTTTAAATTTTCCAGTAGAGCCATAGGACTCTGTATAGTGATTTAGGCCTACTGATAATAGGTTTGCTTTTTTTAGTTATCCTTATAAGCAACCAGTGGATTCACAGAGTCTGTAGACTGCCGCTTGAAAGTAATTTACCATCATCACTCTGAACTCATCCTGAATTTCAACATGCTAATGCAACATCCCAGCTTGCTGCTGTCCACAAATACATTCTCTGTATTCTACTAGCCAAGCGCCTAAAAAAATACAGAACAAAAACAAACAGAAGATATACTGGACCTATCTGAAATGCCTTCTCAGTTGTTAGTGAGCCATTAACAACACTTGGGAGACCTTTTCTCAACCATTTTATGATTTCATGTGGAGTTCCCCAGGCATTTTCTTTGAATGATGTGTGCAATCAAGTAAAGAATATTACAAGCATGAAAAAAATAATGAAGTCAAGATACATCATCCATCTACCACTCATCTTTTGCCTACTAGGCTAGCTATACTGCCAAGGAAGGAAATTAAAACCGTCTAACACAGATAAGAACTAGACTGGTTGCTTATCAATTCTACTGTCTCAGAGGTGCTTATAAATCAACTGTTTAATAACTTGTTAAAAATGTGTACAGACTAGGGTTTCATTCATCGACTTATAATTCCTTTCCTCTTTAAAGTTTTATTGACTGGCTTACAATTACCTTCATTTTCCCTAGCACCTTTAAAAAAATTAAGAAAGAAAGAGAGAGAGAGAGAGAGAGAGAGAAGTAGGGAGTGTAGTTTTACATTTGCCCTTCCTTAGTGCTCTGAAAAATTGCCTGCTCTCCTCCTAGAGACTCTCTGAAGAGTTAGACTAAAGAGTCCCTGACAAAGAGAAGGATAATGCTGACTTTCCAGTTTAGCAGCCTCCCAGTTCTTACCCGAGCACAGCCAGCTGTTCAAATCTGTGAAAGAGCATGGTAAATTAATCACATAGGAGCTTAAATAGTATGCTGAGATCTCTGGAGAGGACAAGGAGGAAAATGATGAGCAGTAGACGTTACTAGTTGTGACTCCTGACCATCTAGATAAAAACATTTCAGTTGTTTGCTGCCTGAGACAGTTCAAATGCCTTTAAAAAAACCCCCAAACCTAAAGATAGTAGGAAAAAAATAGCCTAAGCAACTAACCTTATTGTTTACCTTCAAAAGCCTGTTGAGGGGCAATAAAGCAGACTGGCTCAACAGCAAGTTTAACAGTACACTTCTGAACAACTTAGTAAACCCTTTCGGACAGATTTGGTAAGTGGGAGTCTGCTCAGATATTGCCTTCAGCTGCACTGCCAGGAAAGCGCAGGAAGCTGGCGTCTCCGTCATTCAGGTCTGAGGCACTGCTTATTGCTGTAGCAGGAGGCTGTTGTGTTAGTGGAAATCCCCTGTTAGCTCTCAATTGCAGTCAGCATTGTCTCTTTCCTGACAAGTTTTCCCAAAATGTGAGTGCCTAAAAAGGCCTGTAGTTAAGAAATTCTCCAGGAGGCTGGGAGGCAGCTCACCCTGTGAGGGACAGGAGAGACACAAACCATTCTGACACCCTGTTGGGACACAGAGGATGCAGAAGAAATGGCAAGAAGGCAGTCTTTTTTTCTGTACCTACTTTGAAGTAAGTGGAAATGTCATGTTACCTAGAAGGTAGGCTGAACACTAGATTCAGCACATGAAGAAGACATTACTCTACTAGTATGTGTCACACACTAATCAGTTAAAGCAGCCTGCCAGTACTGCCAGAAACAATCCTACCATACGTGCCCTAGTTTAGATATTGGTCACAGTAACCTATTTAGCTTTCAAGGGAGATCAAAAGGTGCTTCTCTTCTCTCTCTCTTCTTAGTAGAAGAAGAATTAAAGAGAAGGAAGTTTTTAAAGAGAAAGAAAACTAAGAGCAAGAGACAGTCATCAAAAACTGTTTCCCCACTTTAATCAACACAGATAATTTCTGGTATTTATGCACTCTGGTTCCACCCTCCATCAATGCTAGCCGCCACTGCAGAAGCCCCCAGTGTCTCTCATAGTCTCTCCAGCTGCAAAAACCGATGCAGCCATGCACACAAGAGCCCTCAAGGGAACACACAGCCATCCAGGTCTCAGGCTGCAGGGTGTGCCTGAGTTTCAGGCCAGTAACAGAAGACAGTAGTGAGCTCCCCTGTGGGAGATGTGCCCAAGTAAAGGAGTTACTCTGCCTGGTGACAGAGCTTCGGGAGGCGGTGTCCAGGCTAAGGAGTATCAGGCAGTCGGAGGAGGAGATAGACTGGTGGAATCGTTCTCTACCGTCACAGGGACAGATTCACCACACAACTATGGCAGAGGAGGCAAAGGTCCCCTCACCCTCTCGCCACCAGGCAGAAGGAAGAGACCCTGGAGACAGCGGGAGGATGGAAGCACATTACTGCTTGGGGTAGCAGGCAAATCCACTCTAAGCCTGCCTCACCTTCCCAGGTGCCTGTAAGCAACAGGTATGAGGCTCTGGAATTGGAAGGACAGATAACAGATAACAGATGTGGACATAGGTCTTTCTAGATTGAAGGGGTCATCTAGGCAGCCTACCTGCCGCATCACAACCACTCATATAAAAACAGAAAGAAGGGTAGGTAGTTGTCATAGGTGACTCCCTTCTGAAGAGAACAGAGGGTCTGATATGCCGACCAGACCGAACCCCCAGGGAAGTTTCCCTGTGCCTCCCTGGGGCCTGGGTGAGAGACCTTAACAGAAAACTCCCTAGTCTGGTGAGGTCCTTAGACTACTGCCCACTATTGCTCTTTCATGTTGGCAATGAAGGTGTAACCAAAAGAAATCTAAGGGCAATCAAAAGCCTTGGGGCAGTTGATTGAGGGATCATGTGCTCAGGTAGTGTTTTCATCAATCCTTTCAGCAGCAGGGAATAATATTGAACAAAACAGGCAGACCCAGCTGATCAGCATGTAGCTCTGAGGCTGGTGTCATCGGCAGAATTTTGGGTTTTTCGATCATGGGAAGGTCTATTCATCGCCAGGTCTACTAACATCCAATGGGATGAACCTTACTCAGAAGGGGAAAAGAAATTTTGCTCAAGAGCTGGCAGGGCTGGTGGACAGAGCTTTAAACAAAATTGGAAGGGGGAAAGGGATGGTAACATACTAGTCCCATTGTTCATCATTGTGATGAACAATGGGATGGCTTGCCTAAGTTTGAGGAGCTGCGTGCTAGTGGGATTCCTCAGACAGCTCCACAAGGTGATAGGCACAATGAGCTGCACCTGAAGTGCATCTACACAAATGCATGCAGCATGAGAAACAAGCAAGAGGAGCTAGAAGCCCTGGCCCAGTCCCAGAGATACGACCTCACTGGCATAACTGAAACCTGGTGGGATGAGTCCTGTGACTGGTGTGCCATGGTGGATGGATACAGGTTCTTCAGAAGGGACAGGCAGGGGGGTTGCACAGTATGTAGCGGAGGGACTGGAGTGCGTGGGAGCTTACGGTTGGCAATGGCACGCTTGAGAGCCACTGGGTAAGGATAAAGGGACAGACAAATAAAGCAGATGTTGTCATGGAAGTCTACTATAGGCCACCCAGCCAGCATGACAACACTGATGAGCTGTTCTTTTAGGAACTAAAGGATGCCTCTAAGTCATCTGCCCTAGTCCTTGTGGGGGACTTCAACCTGCCAGGTGTCAACTGGGAATACCACACAGCTGGCACAAACAGGTCCAGAGGATTCCTAAACCACCTGGATGACAACTTCATGGCACAGGTTCTAAGGGAATCGAACAGGAAAGGTGCCTTCCTTGACTTGTTGCTTGTGAACAGGGAGGCTCTTGTGGGAAACGTGGCAATTGGTGGCTGCCTTGGCCACAGTGACCACAAAGCAGTTAAGTTCAAAATCTTTGGTAACAGGAGGAAAACTACCAGCAAGACCTCAACTCTGGATATGAGGAGAGCAGAGCTGGGGTTGCTCAGGGAACTACTTAGTAACGGCCCCTGGGAAAAAGCTTTTGAAGGTGCTGGGGTCCATTAGTGCTGGTCATTTTTTAAGTACCACCTCCTAAGAGCACAGGAGCAGGCCATCCCAAAATGCCAGAAGTCAAGCAGGCGAGGCAGAAGGCTGCCTTGGCTGAGCAGGGATCTCCTTCTAGAACTAAGGCAGAAAAAGACAGTGTATGGCCAGTGGAAGCAAGGTCAGGCAACATGGCAGGACTACAGAGATGCCATTCGCCATTGCAGGGAGGAAATCTGTGTGGTCAAAGCTCAATTAGAGTCAAAGCTGGCCTAGTACTGTGAGAGACAATAAAAAGGGCTTTTTAAAATATGTTAACAGCAAAAGGCAGGCCAGGAATAACATTGGCCCGTTACTTGATGAGCACGGTCACCTCACAAACAGGGATGCTAACAAAGCAGAGACATTCAATGTTTTCTTCATCTCAGTCTTCAAAATCAAAGATGGGATCAGGAACCCCCAGAGCCCTGGGCTAGAGAACCATAACTGTGAGAATTATAAACTCCCTACCAGCCCTAAACTTGTGTGGCATTTCCTGCTGGATCCCTGTAAGTCAATGAGGCCTGATGGGATCCACCTCAGGGTACTTAAAGAGCTGGCAGATGTCATAGCGAGACCTCTCTAAATGATCTTTCAACAATCTTGGGAATCTGCAGAGGTTCCAGTTGCCTGGAAGCTGCCAAATGTTGTCCCAATCTTCAAGAAGGACAAGAGGGAAGACCCCAGCAACTTACAGGCCTGTAAGTCTCACTTCTGTGCCAGACAGAATTATGGAGAAGATCATTCTGGGAGTTACCGAAAAACACCTGGAATACAACACAGTCATTGGTTCCAGTCAGCATGGGTTCATGAGAGGAAAGTCCTGCTTTACAACCCTCATCTCTTACCCACCTAGTTGGCCAAGGGAAGCCAGTCCATGTAATCTTTTGGACTTTAGAAAAGCCTTTGATACCATCTCTCACAGTATCCTCCTGGACAAAATGTCCAGCATACAGCTGAACAGACACATAATGCAATGGGCGAGACACTGGCTGGTGGGTTGGGCTCAAAGGGTTCTAGTCAATGGGGTTACATGGGGCTGGTGACCGATGTAACTACTGGGGTCCCACAGGGATCCATCCTGGGGCCGGTGTTTTGTAATGTCTTCATCAATGACCTGGACACAGGGCTTGAAGGACTACTAACTATATTTGCTGATGACACCAAATTGGGAGGAGCTGTGGACACTCTTGAGGGCAGAGAGGCCCTGCAGAGAGATCTAGATCAATTAGAGAGCTGGGCAATCACCAACTGGATGAATTTTAACCAGGGCAAGTGCTGGATTTTGCACCTGAGACACGGCAGCCCTGGACACACACACAGACTGGGGAATGAGAGGCTGGAGAGCTGCCCTGTGGAGAGGGACCTGGGGGTTGTTCTGGTTGATGGCAAGTTGAACATGAGCCAACAGTGTGTCCTGGCAGCCAGGAGGGACAGCCGTGTCCTGGGGTGCATCCAGCACGGCACTGCGAGCCAGTCGAGGGAGGTGATCGTCCCGCTCTGCTCCGCTCTGGTGCGGCCTCACCTCGAGTACTGGGGGCAGTTTTGGGTGCCACAGTATAAAAAGGATCTACAGCTACTGGAGAGTGTCCAGAGGAGGCCACTGAACTGGTGAAGGGTTTAGAGGGGAAGCCATATGAGGAGAGGCTGAAGTTGCTTGGATTGTTTAGCCTCTAGAAGAGGAGACTGAGAGGAGATTTCATCACAGTCTAAAACTTCCTCATAAGGGGAAGAGGAAGGGCAGGCGCTGATCTCTTCTGTCTGGTGACCAATGATAGGGCCAGGGGAAGATGTGCCAGGGCAGGTTTAGGATGGACATTAGGTTCTTCACCCAGAAGGTGGTGGGGCACTGGAACAGGCTTCCCAGGGAGGCAGTCATGGCACCAAGCCTGACAATATTCAAGAAGCATTTGGACAAGGCTCTCAGACACATGGTCTGAATCTTCTGATTGTCCTATGCTCAGCCAAGAGTTGGATTCAATGATCCTTTCGGGTCCCTTCCAACTCACAACATTCTATGATTCTATGATTTGATGATTCAACAGATGCTGAGTTAGGTTAATATATGCATTGTAGCTTCAAACCTACCTGTAGCCCAGAAAGTATAATGGTAGGGTCACTTCCTTTACCAGTACCCATTCATCAGTAAAATATCCATACTTACTCTTTTAGCTTTATCAGCTTGGGGCCTGTAATATTACATGTGCAAAGTTACTGAACAATTTCAGTTTCCTGTGTTCAATGCATATATGGGATTCAAGCAAGTATAAGGCCTTATATCTTCTGTATGCTGGCAATACAGTGATGTATCTCATCAGACAGTAGGGTGCAAGAGCAGTTAAGAGACTTACCCAAAACCCAGTTAGAACAACTGAACCAATACACTAGAGGTAACCACAATAACATAAATGGATAAAGGAGGACTGGACCTCTTACTCCTGGGAAATGTCCACGTTTCATTAATTAAATTCGGAATTTGAAATATTTTTTTGCCAGCAGTAACTATTTATACTGCTGTCAAAAAAACATTTCAAATTCAACAAAGACTGCTGAAATCAACCACGCCTTGACCATGACATCTTAGAGTTATCCAGAAACACAGCTGGCAAGGATTCTTGATCCACATTGGCAAACATCAATTTAGGTAAGCAAGAATCCTTCTATTTGGATTTGGATCAAGATTTTACTGAACAGGATCAAGGTTATAATACCCACACTGGACTTCAAATACACTGCAATGAACAGAACAAGTTCTCTTTGATTTATAAGGTTATATATTAAGAGAAAGAAATCACTTTTCACAGAACACGGCAGCTGAAGGAATTAGATTGGACAGTCTCTTACTAGTTTAGGAAAAAGAGAGACATACTGATGGGCTGACTCTGACTGATCCTTTGTTCAGGAGCGACATGTAACAGATATTGGGTATCTATTACATATCACACTGCCTCATCTAGTTCCTTCACCTATTTTGTACAGAACTAAAGGTAACACAGGGATGAGCTAGAAGACACCTATCTAAAGCACAGCATGAGGAAAGGCAAGACATTTAATATTTAGCTAAACTGCCACCTTTCTAGTAATTTAAAAATATGCACCTACTATTCACATGACAACAAACCATCCCAGACAAGAAAAATGGTGCCTTGACCCACAGACCCATTCCATGTTTTTCCCTTCCACAATATATAGCTCTTGATTATGAATTTGTTTGTACAGGACTTACTTAAATAAACACTTTGCTTAAACAGATCCTTCAGTCTAGAAGAATGATTTATAGCTCCCAGTTTAAACAGTGACAATGGTGCATACTTGACTAACAATTGCCTTAGCAGGCATTAACAATTCACAAACTTGCAGAGGAAACACCATAAAAGCAAAAACGCCAGCATTTGAACTAAACAATGGTAAACTGAAAAGTAAGCATCAGCATTTAGTTTTGTTACAGTAATCCCAATGAACTGAGCAGTATTTTTTCTATAGATGTTCCAAAACCAGTGCTAATTCCTTCTCCCTTTTAAATGCTAGAATCATTTAGTTCAAGAGAAAAATGCCTTTATCTGAGCTGAATAGACAAATATTTTTAATAAGATTTTGCCGGACAAACCCTGTTTTCAGATACATAAGATATATTTATTACCCCAATTAACATCAATTTATGCTACATATGAATAAACCAAACTCATGTCATTAGAAAATTAATTAACATGTTTCTAATCACATGTTAACTCATGACATTAGAAAACAAAACATGTATTTCTGAATTACACACCTTCTGCTCCCAACCTATCAATAAATTCAGTCTCCATTTTTTTTTTTTTCAGGATCCCAAGTTTTAGTACTGGTCATCTATGTGAATACTCTAGAATAGCACCATAACTTGTGTTATGTAAGGCAAAGGAAATTATACAGATACATATACAGTGGATATGTTACATCCTTAAAAAAAGAAACTAAAAGCTGATAGCTCCCCTTCAGAAAAAAAACCTATCTGTCTTCAAAAAGAAGAAAGGAGTATACTTTTGATGACTTCACAATACAGCCTTGCACCATATGTTTCAATTGTGTTAGGGTTTTTTTCTGGTTTTGTTTTTCTTCACTCTTGAAGGACCAGAGCAAGCTCTATTATGCATGGATTCGGAAAGTACAAGTCAGCCAAAAGTCATAGATCTCTCAGGACAGACACGTCCATCTGTCACTTCACAGCAGGAGAACAATAGCAGCTTCAACATAGACACAACAAGCTCACACAATCCTTACACAGACAGATAGAAAATCTGCCTTAGCTGATAGCTAGCTGCCTTTCAAACTCCAGATGTTCCTATGTAACACCAGGATCAATTGCTGCTTTCTTGTTTCTGTATTTTGAAATTCCTCATTTGTTCATAGCAACCAAAATACAGTCAAGTTTACTGCCTATAATCTCTACAGAGCTTTGGGAAAATCAGATTTCAGAAGCAAAAGAACTCAAGACATAAAAGCATAGAGTACACTATTCCTTCATCTGCAATTTTTCTACTCTTGAGGCCTATTTTAGAAGTAGATGATCCATAAAGCTTAGTAAAGACTGTACCTGTATTTGTATAATGATTTTCTGGAGCTATGCTCAGCAGCATCCAATGATCTTCTCTGTAAATCTTTTTAACAGACAGCATATTGCATTGCTTCTCTGTTGAAAAATATCAACTTTGATTTTTTAATTATTTATTTCATACTTGCAGATCTTGAAAACAAAAGTTCTAGACAGAAAAATAATTCTTTGTAAAACACTCTAATTTAATTCTTAAGTGGTTAAACAGAAAAAATGGCAAAACATTGGTTGCAGATCAATTAAAAAAAACTGTTACTGATAAGACTCAACCAATTTACATGTCTAAATATAATCTCACCAGGCCCAACCATAAAACTTTTGTTTCAGTAGTATATGTTGTTGGTTTTCTTTTTCCTGACAATCAGTCTCACCAGGTTTTGATTACAGCAAATTTGCAACACTGGCTCCTTCACAGTTCCCACATGTTCCAGAAGTAAACAAATGGCTCCTTTTAAACAACAGGATAGTGCCATCCTGTGCCCTACCATAAAGTTTGCCTCATTGAGAATAATGAGGCAAAATGAGCTTCTAAAACAAGTTTGACTGCTACTAACTGAGGGCACACTGAAAACATATGCCTTGGAGTACCTTCAGAAGTCAATGTTAGGATTTAAAACTAAGCAAAGTCCAATTAAGCAAATGAATCTCAGACATGACATAACTCCACAAAATGGAGGCTGACAAGTTACCATGTAAAAATCTCACCAGTTTTTGTTCAAGAATGCTATCATCTGCATTTCCTCCTTTCAAGGACCACAAAAGACAGATAATGGTGATGGCCCAGGAAAGGAAATAAAATAAAGCAGCTTAGGAAGGAGCAAGAATAAAATGTTCAAAAGTTGAAGATGGAATGCAAGTATATACATATTACTGATAGAAAGTATGCTTTATACAACCTTTGAATTCCAAGGCTCTGCTTCAAAAATTTATCTGTGTGTCTCAAATATTTCTGGAAATTTGCCAGGTACTGGATGTAAAGTTGTCCTTTCCAAAATCATACCCCTTTTTTGAAACTATAAAGCAAGCTCATTTTCCTTTGACATCCCACAAAGATGTAGTTCAGTTCCCCCTAACTAGCAAGGCAATTAATTATGCATTAACTCTTAGTCCTTTAAAGTTTGTGGGGTAGGAACAGTAGATAAAACTTGAATAAAGAATATCTCAAATCCCAAGACAGAGTATGTATGTCTGAGCAGGGGAAAAAAGGGAAGGAATACTATTTTAGAGGGGCTTTGGTTTAGTTTGGTTTTGGATGGCAGGGGTTGTTTGCTTTCTCATCTGAGCTGAATCTCGGAATAGCCTGAAGCCATAGATAGAGAGCATAGATTGAGCAGGAGTCAACCTGGAAAAGTCTAAAGGTTACAGCGAATCAAATTCCTCATCGTTAAGCAATGCAAAAAGAGTTAAACCTACCACAAAGGAAAATTAAATTTTAAATACCTGCTTTTCATTTGTATCTTTTAATGTGGTTGGTTACTTTCGTTGTACATCACTGCTTTTTTTTAAGCCATCTCAAACTACATAAACTCTGTATCTTCTAGTGCTTTCCTAAACAGCAGGTGCTTTCCTAAATAGCAGATTTTTTCAACTACACTTCAATTAATATCTCATACTGCTAAACAAGCTATGTTCTACCTAGTAACACATTCGAACTGTAAAAGGCCAATTTCCACTTTTTGGCAAGATTAACTAAGATGACTTAGTTCATGCTGTGAGGACAGGCTGAGAGACTTGGGGCTGTTCAGCCTCGAGAAAAGATGGCTCTGGGGAGATCTTATAGCAGCCTTCCAATACTTGAAGGGGGTCTACAGGAAAGCTGGGGAGGGACTTTTCACAAGGGCAGTTAATGACAGGACAAGGGGAAATGGCTTTAAGATGAAAGAAGGTAGGTTTAGATTGGATATTAGAAAAAGTTCTTCACTGTGAGGGTGGTCAGACACTGGAACAGGTTGCCCAAGGAAGTTGTGGATGTCCCCTCCCTGGAAGTGTTCAAGGCTAGGTTGGATGAGGCTTTGCGCAACCTGGTCTAGTGGACGGTGTCCCTGCTCATGGCAGGGGGTTTGGAGCTAGATGATCTTTAAGTTCCCTTCCAGCCCAAACCATTCTATGATTCTATGCAAACTTATCCTTTAAAGAAAATAAAGCTTCAGGTAAACATTACAATTCTCCTTTTCTCCTTACATCAAGTTCTATGGATTTGTTAGAATAGGACCTGTGCCACCAGGAAGCAGAGCAGAGAAACAGTCTTCCACTGTGGATATACAGCACACTGTCAACAGGCGTCCCACTCCTTTGGCTGCTCTTTTCCCCTCCATTTTTCTCCCTCTCCTGTGCTCCCTCAGAAATTAGATATACTGGTAAAATCTGCAGTAAATAAGGACCAAGAGTGAAAAAGAAAATTGCAAAATTCTGAACTAGAACTTGACAGACAAGTAGATCCTTACTCATGCTGTAAAACTGTTCAGGGCAGAAAAATCCTAAAAGCTTCAATATTGATATTAAAATGAAGGAGGAACAATTTTCAAATTAATATAAGAGTGAGAATGGCCATGACAGTTAAAAGGAATGGTTTCATGATTTAGAAATATTTATTTTTCCTAAGAAAGTTCTCAAATTCAAATAAAATCTCACAGTGGAGATGCAGTAAAGATACAACACAACATTTTAATATAGTGTTGGGGAAAATGAAGTCACAATCTATAAACTGCAGGGCTGGAATAAAATTTGTACTTTACAGAACCATTTAATCCTGGGATCCTTGCAAAGAATACTTTTCTTGCATATGTTAATATAATCAGTATAATATCATTATACTTTGCCCAAAATTCTCATTAAAAGTCATTAAGATTACACTTCACATGTTTAACAAGGTCTTTAACTGCTGGACTTTACATAAACCAGTACAACAGTTGTTGACATCTTTCTGGAGCCTAGTTCAGCAATGTACCACATCATCCAAACACTCCTTTTAAATCCACACAAATCGAGATGAAAGCCTGCTATTCACTAAGAAACTCCCTCTGCCAAGGTGCATTTGCAAAGCATCCATGTTTTTTTAAACAAACCAAAGAACAACAAGTTCTCCAGTCAGAAATATATAAAACCAGTGCCAGGGCCACTGTCTCAGTCCTAGCTTTTGTTCCAGGTACAAGTGACCACTGAAATAATGAGTAAAATTTTAAAAATCTTATCCAAATACAGCCTTAAAAAAACTAAATAAAAAAAAGCAAAAAAATTCCACCAATTCCCACTGGATCCTCACACACTGATTGGCAGAACAGGATTAGCAGTAGCACTTCCCAAATGCAAAGAGACTGAGCACAAACTCATTAGCAGGACTCATGATGCAGTACATACTTCAACTCAGCTGTGAGAGCATCTCTGCTCACCATCATCATCACACAAAGCACTAGTCCATCTACCATCACGTAAACACAAGAAGTGTGTGGACAGTTCACAAAGCAACAGCAAACTGATTCCTCCAGCACAGGGGAATCGCTCTGCAGGTCAGGAATAAATGCAGCTTTCATAACAAGTATTGACATAGTCACCAACACATGCCTGCTATTCCTGTAGGCAGGAGCAGTGTGACACTTATGTGAGTGGCAGGTAAATGGAGTAAGTAGACCCTCGAATGCCCTTTGCCTGAACCGTATCAGGAAGGTCCCTTCAAAGAGAAGTTGTTCTCTACCACAAACAGATGGAGCAGTGGATGATCCTCACAGCAGATGAGGATGCAGAAGGTAGACATCCACAGTCACTGGATAAGTAACTCAACCACTGAGTATGTCTCAGCAAGTCAGCAAATACTTTGATACATTTCAGGTGAAGCTAGGCTTTGTTTCTGTGATATCACTTACTCCTTATTGCTGACAACTGTGTCTTCTGTTGATATTTTTCTAGGACATAGCCCTGTACCTGGAAATGCTCATCTTAGCGTGGCCAGTGCCATGTCTTCCAGTCACTCCTCAATACAGAGAACTACATACAGGGGCCACAGCTCTCCTTGTTGCATAAAGCACTACTTCAGTTTCTAGGAACAGACCAGCTTATTTTCCTCTTTCCAAAACTAACATGACTGCTACTGTAATCCTGGAAAAAGAGATACCCAGGGGAGAATCAAACGGTAACGACAGAAGTTGTGAAAACAAAATGGCTTCCTTCCATCTGCAAAACATAACTGCTAGGGAGGGTAAAGAGGGAATGCTTTGAAGAGGAATCTCCGCATTAAGAATTTATTTAGATGTGTCAGACAGACAGTGTTCTGCTGTGCTTGTCCCCAGTTATCTGGAAGTAGAAATAAGATGGGGAGCAGATTGCAAAGCTTTGATCTGAAGTGGAGCAAGGCTGGTTTCATGCTATCAGTCATGTCATGGCCTTTACAGGCAGCCAAGGCTGAGATCTGTTCCTAAAACTCTCATACATCTTCTAGTCTCCTGTATCCACTGACCTCCTTTGATCAAAATGATGTGTAGCCCCTTCTGCTCCCAAAAGGAAAGCATCTGGTAGAAGAAGGAAGCCTGCATGTAACCCCAAGGCTGTGGTTTCAGGAGCAGCCAAACAAGTCTGAAGGTGTCTTGCCATCTGAAGAGGAACACGACAGAGGCCCGTCCCCTCCTGCCCTACCTTCCCACTGCCCTGTGCCTGCCCACTCAGTCCAGCCCCTTCCCTCCTTTACACCGGAGTGTGACAGACCCTCTTAACAAGAGACATGTGAAAGCCTGGGTATTTTTTCTCTTGAGATATTCTGGAAGAGGGGAAGAGGAATGCGATCACGAGTAGGTCTAGGGTATCTAGACACTGGGCCGCTCTCAAGACTGTCACTTCAGGTATCATTGGAAAAAGTTGCTTCATCTATGGGATTTTAAAACATCTGTAGTTTGTCCCATCTGTAATATTTTTTCTTGTATCATCTGACAGGAGTCAGGCCCACACATTAACTTTTTTCTGATGACTCCAGGCATTTCTGCTTTCTGTTAGAACTGCAGTACTGAAAAAAAATACTTGGCTTTGGTAATTGCTCATGCTAAGTCTTTCTGCAGTCATGGCAGAAGATAAACAGAAACTCTTTCAGGTTCAGGAGACACCTACCTAAAAAATGTTATTAGCTTGCTCGTTTGTATTAACTCACTGAAAGGTACAACAGCTTAACATAAGCAAAACTATTTTCTTATTGAGTAACACAAACATGGCTACGTTTGTAGTACACTATTTCATTACAGTAAAACCTCTGTAAATTAAGTAACGAGGGCATGCTAGCATTATGTGTGCTAAATATTTTAACACAGACATATTCACAGTATTTAGTGCAGTAAAACAATCCAACAAATGGATGTAGTCTACAAATCTGTGCATAAAATTATCCCATTTCAGGGTCAAATGCACATTTCACAGTTTAGCTAGAAAATATGATGCTTCCATGGAATATTATACCTAGTGCCTGCCACTTATTTTCATTTGTTTGAGTAAAAAATTGCCAAAAATTTCCTGACCCACGTTTTTTAGGATACTTAATATTGAAAAAACCCACGAACCTGCATCTTTAACTTCCATTATGCATGCATTCAAGGTCTCCTAGAATACTGCATGCATTTTAAATAGCAGTTTAGAATGACAAGTGTAATTAAAGAACAGCGATTTAAAAGGCCTAAATTTATCCATTAGTTAACAAATTAATTTATCTGACCATATCTAAGCATGTATCTGATCACTTAAAGTAAGCCTGAAGCAATAGAACACTTCTCTTGTGCAATTTTTTAAATCTAGAAAGACAATACTTTAAAAAAACTGCCCATTTACCACAGTTTTAAACATCAGCAGAAGTTCTTCAATGTTCAAACAACCAAAAAAGTAAACAAAAAATTATTTGCCTCATACCTTTGGAAAATGCCTACTTAAAGGAGAGTGCCAAAATGATGTCAGGGTAAACTTGATACCCAAACTTCTCTACTGCAAGGGTGGATACCCTCTGAAGCTAAATTCTTTCCTGATAAGAAACATCAAGAGCTGGCCATTATGGAAAACACACCTCTATCCTTGTAAGTGATAACAAAGTGAATTGTCACAACCTCCTGTCCCAATCTAGATAAAGAAATCTTTCCTTCAGATAAAATTTCATTTGCATTCTTCTTAGCAAGCAAGAGAATTGGCAAGCTTGTCTCCTAAGAGGGAGGAGATTTTGAAAAAAAAAACAAAAAACAAACCAAAAAAAACCCCAAAACAAAACCCAACCAAACCAAAACAAACACCCACCCCTTTTATAAAGAATTTCCAAGCCTTCCAGAACTGTACCTAGTTATCACAAATTTACCACAAGTTGCTAATATAAATACAACAGTTCTTGTAGCAAATGAGATAAAGACACAAAAAGATTCCTGCAATTCCAGGAGTAACAGAAAAGTATGAAATCATATTGCACAGAAAAACGGGCATATTAACAAAACCAGCGTAAGCACAGTAACAGCATTCAGCCCATCAACACACATACCATAAGCAAACACAACCACAAGTCATGAGGCAGCATCTCTTTCCTTTCCTGTTTCTTTCCTGTTTCTTCCCTTTACTTGGGATATTGATCATCTTGAAGGAATCTAACTGAAAAATGCCTTCTGACCCAAATAAAGAGAAAAAACACTCAAGAAAAGGCCATTCCATGTGCCTTTAACAGAGCCCCACTTCTTTGACCCTGCCCAACCACAGCGAGACTTACCTTCACAGAATTTTTTTTCCTGAATACAACTAGCTTCCTTACAAAAGAAAGAAAAAAGGAAAAAACCTGCTCCCTTTCCTCATCAGATTAACATGATCTTTTTCTTTCTAGCTCTCCTTTCTATGTCAAACTCCTATTACAGGTGTCGCACAGAAAACCTGACAGGGCCCATACTTTTAATTAATCTTCATGTGGCCAGTATACCACTTACACACTAAATACAGTGAAGCTCACTTCTCAGTAAATGCAGGATAATTCCAAAAAAGTCTCCAAGATATTCCAGATTTTAAACCCATCCACAAAAAGAGCTGGTTTTAAATCAAATTAATTCACTTTCAATATATACATATTTCTGTATCTGTACATCTGTCATATGCATTTCTAGCAAGCAAAGCTCCATAGACCTCTAGTTACTTGCATCAGTAACTTCAGGTATTATGAAAAAAACAAAAAAAAAACCCCACCCAAAAAAACAACCAAAACCAAACCACAACACTTCTTTGGCAACAACATGAAATAAAATTAGATCTCACTGTATTTAAAAAAAAACTCTCTTAAACCCCAGAGTCCAGTCAATAAACATTAGCCCTTACATAAAGTGTAGCCTATAAATGATCAAGCTCTAACAATCCCCAGCCCATTCTAGAGGGTCAGATAAAATCTACTGCTTCTTCATTGGCAAAATATTTAACCAGTCCAAATAATCTCTTAAAGAGAAGTTAACCCCTTGATTCCATGTTTAAACATTAACATTTTCAGTCTGCAGAATGTATAAGCCAATTAGTCTTAAAAAACTATTTGCAACCCATTTTCCTTTGATATGGAAATATACAGAATAGCCACTAGCAACTGGCAACATTTACACATAAAGTATTTTTTTAAGGATTACTTCAATTGTAACTAGGAACCTGGTGGTCTGAATGCTATTTCTTATTCTTTATGATCTGAGAAACTAACTTAAACCAATTTTCTCAACTAAAGTCTTCATAATCTTATCTAACAAGAAAAAAATATCTAAAAAATTTACCTGGTGAAGCATTTGAAGTCAATTGCTGGATAAATTTCACTTTCTCAACTAGGAGAGAAAGTGAAATTTATAAGAGTCTTTTATATTTCTTCAGGAGATGATTACCAATTTTAGAAAACAAAACCTTTTTTAAAAAAAATCCATTTCTGACAATCCCTTTGGAAAATGAACATATTTAGCACAGCTGCAAGTAAACATTCTTAAGCAAGAAGCAAAAGCAACAGATACACTAAAGAATAGATTAATTTTACCTTTAATCCTAATATGTTTAAGAAAACCAAGATTCCTTCCCTTTGATATATGATAATAAGCAGTCAGGGATAGTGAGTGTACATCTTCCACTGATTTTTATTGGAGCCATTGGTTTTTCAGCTCCTTGGAAATAATCAAGCAGTGAACATGAGGAATGTCTCATGGTGATAAACAAAGGATACATCATGCCTCCAAAATATACTAGCAAATACAGTGCAATTCCATTTTTCTGATGATACTGTGAGTGAAATTTTCAAACACAGCTGATAATTAGGTGTAAAAATTAACATCAAATTGCTTATGTGGCACTTAAAATTAGAATTGGGGGGAAGTTAGCTTCTGAAATACAAGCCTAACAAGACAACTAGGTAGCATGCAGCCTGCCTGCCTGCCTCACATCACTGACAGCTCAGAGGTCAACCCTGTTGGGCCAAAGAGTTTATTTCAATGGTGCCAAAACATGGGTGCTTTTCACACTCAGAACCATATCAGAAGCCCAACACCTGCTCTCATCACCAGTTGCAGATAACAACCTGAAATTCTGATTCAGTTGTGAGATGCTGTATGTGATGCTTTACACTCCCTAGATTCTTTGGACATTTTATACTGTTCATATATTTAAGAAGTCACCTAAAACCAGCCATACTGCTCAGCATAGCGGCACTGCAGGCACCACCCCTGACTGCAGGCATCAGCCAAAAAGACACACAGAATCTGGCTCCCTCAACCATTTTCTCGTTCCTCTTGGCTCTCTTACTCTCACCATGAGGGGGTCAGTTCAGTAAGAGAAGATCCTCTGACTCCTCTCCCTCTGACAATTCTGTACCCTGGTGGTGAGGACACACCACTCAGAAGTGGTGAACACAGATGGGTCCCCCAGACTAGAGACATATATGAATACAGGTCACCTATTTTGAGTGCAAGCACTCCAAATAGCTGTCAAAGGGAGGTAATGGCACTACCTATTTAATAAATACGCTGTGGGACTACGGGGCAGGGCACAGACCTTTTACCTACCTCAGGAGAGGATCCCATGTTGGTAGAGTTGACCAGCACCCACCAGTGCTCCAAAGGTAGGCAAGACATGAGTTACACTTATCATGGGCTAATTCTTTAAGCCTTCCTGTTCTGTTAGAGATCCCTGGTTCTCTCTGCTGACTCTACAAACATTGCAGGCTGTAAGCTATGGGAACATGAATCAGGTGCTGAATTTTTCAGCTCTACATGGGATTTGTACACAGAGTTGCTTTGAACTTGTACTCCGCATTTTTATGACTCGATATACTGGTATATCAATTTCCGGCAGAATTTCAAAGCAAGCCATTTTGAAAACCAATTTGGGGGGGGGGGGGGGGGGGCAGGGAATCAAGAGAGAGAAAGATGCAGATTCCTTTTACATGTATGACTCATTTTAATTGTTATCCTACAGGCAGATCAGTTAATTGCTAGAAACCACTGACTATTCACTGCTTTTCTTATTAGGTAAAAGTCATTGCACACTCAAGACTGAAAAAAATCATAACATGAACTAAAAACAGACCTTACTTTATACTTCTAACATTTTTACTTTATTTTATATTCTTACTCTATTTTCAAAGTACTATTTTTGCAAAATAATAGTAAGTCTACATTGCACAGGCATGTTTTCCGTTTGCTTTTTTAACATCAGAAGTCAGTTACATCAGCTAATAAAGCACTGTCTTTTTTTTTATGCTAACTATCCAGATGTGTCTCTTGAAGTTCATGTTTAAATCAATATATTATGAAGGCTTTATTTCAAAGCTTAACTCAGTACCCAGGACTTTATTCACAGCACTCCATCAGATCAAGGTTTGTTTTTATTTTACTATACCATAAAGGATCTCAAACAAAGCTAATTTGGCAGAGAAGGGCAAAAATTACAAGAATTTTAATTGCTTTTTTGGGTTGGGTGGGGTTTTTTGTTTTCGTTTGGGTTTTGGGTTTTTTTGTAAAACAGCAGAAGTCATGCAGGAAAGAAAAGACTTCAAAATCAAACAGAGCCTTGGTGACATGGCAAGTGCTCAGCTAATGAGATCATGCCAAAACCAGCACCTACAACAGACATACAATGGAATGACAATCACATAAGCTCCACAGAAAGTTATCTTTCCTTTAGGCCTGAAGGAGTCATGTATTGCAGCTGGGAAGACACCTTTTTTTAAAGAAATCAAATACATATGTTGGTGGTTCAGCCTGGAAATAAGACATGGCACATATAAATAAAGCAGTCCCGCAGCTGCCACAGTTTATTGTTGAAGAGTAATATACCTAGAGAAATTATCTGGATTTACAGACATTCTCAATTACATTCAGGTCTTCAAGAATGTATCATTTCATACAAGATAAGTCTCCAAAAGATAATTCAAGCTTGTGAGGGGGAAAAACTCTAGGCCACAGGTTGCTGCTAAGGTAAGCACAAGTGGGGCCATCTGGTCAGCTAAACATGGCAATACTGCACTGATATGTAGGTTACTGCGTTGCAGACTATTCCAAAACAAGCTCACCAGGGTAGAAAGCATAACCAGAGACACACTGGTTATTCTGACAGACATTAAAGAAGTGTTGCTAGTCAGCCAGTTTCAATCTCTTCTTCTTTTTTTTTTTTTTTTTTTTTGGTCCAGACTCCTCCTAGAGTTCTCAAAGTGCAACACCTTAAGGGACTTCAATGTTCATGAGCACTGTATGGTGCACAAATTAGCCCAGAATCTGATACATGGTTTTGTCAGATGGCCTCCATGCAAATACACACAGCTAGAAATATAGCTAATCTTCTGACCAGTAAGTGAAATATATTCATATTGTATGGAGCTAGCAAGGAAGGACTGCTATGTAACTCAAGCCGTATGACCTCCCTGAAATAATTCAGTGTTGATTGACAGTCTATTTTTCAGGGGGGAAAAGTGTAATCTGGATTCTAGAATTACATAACTTACTGACATCCTAAACCAAATAAATACACTATATGGTATATATCTCAGTCCAATATGGACCCCTCTGGCTCTTCTCTGATCACAGTCAACATCATCTCTGATTCATGGACATTAGCAGGGTATTCCAGTATCAGCTGTAACAGTGCCAAATACATGATACAACCTCTACTCCTAGGCAGAGCACCTCATTTTCAATATCCAGGAATCGCACTGGTTCTTTCTGGGCATAATGCTACTTTGAGAAATCACGCTGAGCTGATTGTCTGCTGCAACCCTCCATTCAGAGTTGCGACATTTCACACAGGACATGCCAGTGGGAGTTAGTAATGTTTTCTATCAGGATGACTTTGACTTCAGAACTGCCATTAACCAGACTCAGCTTACCAACCTATCCACATCACTGTCTCTTTCTGTTACTTGTCATTCCACCAGTGGAATGGGGAAAGGAATGATTTTTTCTATCACTGCTGATTTTTAAATTCACATGAAATGCTCTTTTTATGCTGCAGGTCAAAGAAGAATTAATTCAGAAGTGTCCTAATGCCTCCATTGCCCAGGAAGTCAGGCTGCCTGACCACAGGAGTCCTTCCAGGCCTTGCAAGCTCTGGTTTTGTGACTCTTCACAGCTTGGCAGGGGTAATGTGATTTTTGTTTCATGTCACCAATAAAATTAGTGAAGAGGCAGCAGCTTATCTGCAAACATGGCTAAACAATGACAACTCTATATTTACAGTTACATTAGGTACATGTCATTTAGCCAGGTCAAAGCTGATCTTTTCGTTTTGCTTCGTTCTACTTTGCGAACAAAAACGGGTATTGAAAGGTTACATACTTGACTTAAGTCTATTACATCTTTATCCAGCAACTGAACTTGTTACTTCATGTAAAAACATTATCAAGTTAATTTTATCAGATAAATTTTCCACAAACCCCTAACAGTTAGTTTTAGCTGTATACATTTCTTCCAGTGCCTATTAATTCAGTCCCATCATAGAGAGTACCATGTCCTACCTAAAGCCTGGCTTTTCCAACATTTTCATCCAGCCCACCCAGCACGTTTTCCCTGGAGGAGGCAGAGAGCTGTTTTCAGGCAGCACCAACTGCTCAAGAAGCAAAATACTGCAGCCTACCATAACCTAACGCAGAGGGTCGGGCTGAAGCTGCTGGCAGAGAGCCAGTGACCATTTCTGGTGTGCCACTGCCCACCACCATCAATCTCCTTTTACCGCCTCAGGGAGCAACTGTGATCCAACCACTCAGGGCTGATGGAACAGTCCACCTGCCCATCTGTACATCCAGCTGTCTTCCCAACATGTCCTCCCCAGCAGCCCAAAACAAACCTAGATCCAGCCCACAACCCTGTGTTGTAAAACATTAAGTCATCACGTGTAATCTAATAAACTAGAGACAAAACACTTATGTCATATTCTAGTCTCTGAAACTTTTCCAGAAGTGGGAACTGCCTACCCCAACCAAAAAAAAAAAAAAAAAAAATCAGGGGGAGAGGTGGTGAGGATGGGCATGTAAGTAGCATTAACAGAGCAGAGAACTCACCACTCAGCTTTTTCAAATTTTCTGGATGCACTTTCTTTGTCTCTGGGGATTTTAAAGGATGCTGTTTAATGGCTGGCATTACAGGACTGGAATCTTTTTTGTTATAAACCTGTGAAAAGAGCTACACTGTTTCTTCCAAATACTGCCCAACATTATCTAATAAAATCCTTGCTGATTTTGTACTCTCATTAACAGTTATACCATTCCTATCAAGTAATGTACCAACTGTACTGCTGCAGTTAGATTTGCGCCTCACAGAATAAACTAAACAGTCCTGAACACAATTGTATTGGTTTTGCGTGGCAAGGTTTTGGTAGCAGCGGGGGGGGACATGGGGTGGCTTCTGTGAGAGAAGCTGCCAGAAGCTTTCCCCATGTCTGACCTGACACAGCCAATGCCAGCCAGCTACAAGAAGGGACCCACCGCTGGCCAAGGCCGAGCCAATCAGTAACACCTCTGTGAGACCAGAATTAAGAAAAAAAAAAAGTAAAAGAGGGGAAAAAAAAAGCTGCACACTTTGCGGCTGGAGAGAGGAGTGAGAAGATGTGCGAGAAACAACTCCACAGATACCAAGGTCAGTGAAGAAGGAGGGGGAGGAGGTGCTCCAGGCACAGGAGCAGAGATTCCCTTGCAGCCTGTGGTGAGGACCATGGTGAGGCAGGCTGCCCCCCCTGCAGTCACTGGAGGTCCATGGTGGAGCAGTGACCACCTGTAGCCCGTGGAGGACCCCACGCCGGAGCAGGTGGATGCCCGAAGGAGGCTGTGACCCCACGGGAAGCCCGCGCTGGAGCAGGTTCCTGTCAGGACCTGTAGCCCATGGAGAGAGGAGCCCACGCCGGAGCAGGTTTGCTGTCAGGACCTGTAGCCCGTGGAGAGAGGAGCCCACGCCGGAGCAGGTTTGCTGGCAGGACTTGTGACCCCGTGGGGGACCTGCGCTGGAGCAGTCCCTTCCTGAAGGACTGCACCCCATGGAATGGACCCATGCTAAAGCAGTTCATGAGGAGCTGTCAGTCATGGGAAGGACTCACATTGGAGAAGTTGGTGGAGGACTATCTCCCGTGAGAGGGACCCCACGCTGGTGCGGGGGAAGGAGTCCTCCCCCTGAGGAGGAAGGAGCGGCAGAAACAACGTGTGATGAACTGACCCCAACCCCATTCCCTGTCCCCCTGTGCTGCTGGGGGGAGGAGGTGTAAAATCAGGAAAGAGATTAAGCCCGGGAAGAAGGGAGGGATGGGGGAGGTGTTTGAAAGATTTGGTTTTACTTCTCATTCTCCTCTGATTTTGGTTGGTAATAAAGTAAATTTGTTTTTTCCCCCAATTCGAGTCTGTTTTGCCCGTGCCAGTAATTGCTGAGTGATCTCTCTCCATCCTTATTTCCACCCACGAGTTCTTCGTTATATTTTTCTCCCCCTGCCCATTTGAGGAGGAGCAGTGATAGAGTGGGCTTTGGTGGGCATCCAGCCTCTAGCCAGGGTCAACCCACCACAACAATGATCAGGACAATCACACCCATGAAAGTGGGAGTCTTGGCTTCTTTTAAACAAGGTTTGCAGCTGGCTCCTCTTCAGTGTCCAAAGATTGAAGTCACATGTGAGGTGAAACAAGAAGAGACTAAGTTCTGAGAACACTGATTATTATTCTATCTTAACAAATTAAAACACAAATAATTACTGTAAAAAACCCAAAATGTTATTTTTCTATATCTGGAACCTAATACAGATACACTGTGTGATCTAAAAATTAACAGATGTCCAGAGTTTAATGGGTAGCACTAGGAAGCATTCTGAGTTGCATGTCATGGTGGGCAAAGAGATACTCTGAGAAGCTCTTAAAACTAGAAATCTACTGTGTAGCTACATTCAACAGCTGGAGATCAGGCTTTGGGACTCAGAGGTCCTTTGGCAACTCTATGCTCTCAAATGATTCACAAAGAAAGTGTCTGGATGTTCCTCCAGAATTTTACAACTGAAAATGGGCATGCGGCAGTTGACGGTGGAAAAGGGCTTCAACAATGACTACATCAACTATGTTGGGTTAGAGTTTTAAAATAATTTTCTAGCTTACATTTTGCATTTTTGCACATGCAGAACTAATTTCTTCTCATCTATGTGATCTAAGTATATATATCATGTATAATTTTGATGGGTGGAAACCATACTTTTCAATTCATTTCCTCTTACTCTGCACAATACCTCTATAATTTAAGTCAGATCTCTGCTGGCTCTGCAGCACTATTACTGCCAAAAAGGTAGTCTGTCTTTCAACACCTTTAAAGATTTTTCTTTCATTTTCGATCAACAGATTCATATAAAGTTAAAATACAAATATATAGCTAAAGATCGTCTACTGCTATTCCTAGTTATCAAAATTTCCAACATCAGTATCTATTATAATTGATGATGACATTTTTCCATAAACTAAATAATCAGTTTTATAAACGGAGATTACATCTCTTAAATGCCAGTCAGCTTCTGAGACAACTTCAAAAACACCTCAAACTCTTATCAACATGGATTCAGCTCTGCATAATAGCCTTAAAAAGAGAAGCTCCAGACAATAGTAATCAGTAACCACTCCTGAAGAGAAAGACAAGTAGATACAATGCTCATAGCATTATTTAACAAACTATGGTTCCTTTTTTTGTTTTTTAACCCCCAGCAGAAACTGTTCCCTGTCACTCTAACAACTATAGTTCTCCTGAAAGCACCTGAAAGTATATCATAGACAACCCATGGTATACTTACTGTTTTAAGAATGGGAATTTGTGTCTTCAATATTATATTAGATAAGTAAATAAAATAAATAAATTAAATCAGGCTTCTGTAAGTGATTGAAAATTATTTTGTAACCCAGTTTTAATTCCTATTCACTAAGGACTCTGAAAGCCTGACCTCAACTAGGTCAGTAAGATCAATTCCAGCCTCTTTGAGCAAAATCAAACAATTCCCAAGCTGTGTCCAGTGGCTTCCTTCACAGCCCACCGAAGTTGAAAGGCAGAGTAGCTTTGCAAAAATGGTTTAAAGCAAGAGGTAAAAGATGAGCATTAGCTTTTCTTTGGGCCATTCTGAGATTAAAAGCTGATACAACATATGCAACATGACTCCTGGCTTCGGTATGGAAGAAGCCATTAAATGTTTGGAGGTTTTTGTGCCCTGTTCATTTGGCACCTCACAATGACTCCCCTGTACTGGATCCCCCCTCCAAAGCTACTGACACGCAGCTCTAGAACTTTCTTCTTCTACCAAAGTAAGACAAACATAAAAAAGGGATAAAAACACTGTGATGTATCCACAAGAAGAACCAATGTAAGCATGACAATTTCTTGCTCATCAATCACTTTCCTAAGAAAAATTTGTATTTTAGGGTGGAAAAAAGACGAAATATAGAGTTCTCTATTGGGTATGGGAGATTAATGAGATCTGGATGTGACGAGCTAACCAGAACTGCCACAAAATGGGACTATATGCCCAGAGTACATGAATGTACACCACACACATGAAAAGCACATGGAAAATACTTCAGCATACACAGTACATAGGTTAGCTTCTGCTTCACAGAATCACAGAATTATTCTGGTTGGAAAAGACATTTAAGACCATCAAGTCTAACTATAAAACTTAACACTGCCATGTCTACCTCTAAACCATGTCCCTAAGCACCTCATCTAAACTTCTTTTAAATATCTCCAAGGATGGTGACTCAACTACTTCCTGGGGCAGCCTGTTGCAATGCTTGACAACCCTCTGAGTAAAGATATTTTTCTCAATATCCAATCTAAACCTCCCCTGGCACAACTTGAGGCCATTTTATCTTGTCCTATTGCTTGTTACTTCGGAGAGGAGACCAACATGCACAACTGGAGAGCTGTAATGGATGGCTATAAATTCTTCAGAAGGAACAGGCAAGAAAGGAGAGGCAGTGGGGTAGCCCTGTATATTAGGGAGTGTTATGACTGTCAGGAGCTTAATGATGATAGGGTTGACTGTCTATAGATAAGAATCAAGGGGAAGGCCAACAAGGCTGATATTATGGTGGGAGTCTGTTACAGACCATCCCATCAGGATGAAGAGGTAGACAGAATATTCTATAAGCAGTTGGGAGAACTCTCATGATCGCCAGCCAACTCTTCGGGCCTGGCTACCAGCCAGTTTTCTACCCAGTGAAGAGTACACCCATCCAAGCCATACATAGCCAGTTTCTGCAGAAGAGTGCTGGGGGAAATGGTGTCAAAAGCTTTACTAAAATCCAGATGGACCATAACCACAGCCTTTCCCTCATCCACTAAGCGGGTCACCTTGTCGTAGAAGGAGATCAGGTTAGTCAAACAGGACCTGCCTTTCATAAACCCATGTTGACTTGGTCTGACCACCTGGTTGTCCTGTATGTGCCATGTGATGGCACTCAAGATGATCTGCTCCATAACCTTCCCTGGCACCAAGGTCAGGCCTGTAGTTCACCAGATCCTCCTTCTGTCCCTTGTTGTCGATGGGCATCACATTTGCTAACCTCCAGTCAGCTGTGACCTCCCTGGTTAGCCAGGACTGCTGATAAAAGATGGAAAGTGGCTTGGTGAGTACGTTTGCCAGCTCCCTCAGTACCCTTGGGTGGATCCCAACTGGCCACACAGACCTGTATGTGTGTAAGTGGTATAGCAGGTCATTAACCATTTCCCCTTGGATTACAGGGGCTTCATTCTGCTCCCTGTCTCTGTCTTCCAGATCAGGGGGCTGGGTACCCAGAGAAGAACTGGTCTTACTATTAAAGGATTGAGGCAAAGAAGGCATTAAGTACTTCAGCCTTTCCCTGATCCTTTGTCCACTGTTTTCCCCCGCACTCAATCAGGGATGGAAATTCTCCTTAGTCCTCCTTCTGTTGTTAATGCATTTACAGAAACATTTTTTGTTGTCTTCTACAGCAGTAGCCAGATTAAGTTCTAGTTGGGCTTTGGCCTTTCTAATTTTCTCCCTGTATAATTCTCCCTCACAACACTCCTGTAGACCTCCTGAGTAGGCTGCCTCTTCTTCCAAAGGTCATAAACTCTCCTTTTTTTCCTGAGTTCCAGCCAAAGTTCTCTGTTCAGCTGGGCTGGTCTTCTTCCTTGCTGCCTCATCTTTCGGCACATGGGCAGGGCCCACTCCTGCACCTTTAAGGTTTCCTTCTTAAAGAATATACAGCCTTCCTGGACTCCCCTGCCCTTCAGGACTGCCTCCCAAGGGACTCCCTTAATAACAGCAGTAACTCCTTGATAACAGCAAGAGACCTCTTAAGTAAACAACATCTCTCTCCTTTCACTATTACCTGCACTCATTTCTTTCTCAAATGCTCAACATAAGCTTTATTAATTAACTAAAGGAATAATAAATACAAGCTCTGAGGAAATGGTAAGGGCAGGACATAAAATAGTTCAAGGTAACTAAAGTGAACATGCACTCTTTTGAAGCAAGTATCTTCATTTCAGCTGAAACAACACAGACAGGCTCTCTTTAATAGGCATGTTTTTAATACAAAAATCAATACTTTATTTTATCTAGAAGCTGACACCACCCAGTCAAGATGGCTCAAATTTCTGCTGCCCTGTTTTTGTCAAATCAAATGAAACTCCAATGTCAAATTTAATTTTGCATCTTCATTTGTTTATAGGAGGAAAACAAAGATACTACCAGAGCCTGGACTAGAATAAATCCAAGTTAAATGTTTTACAAATTTAGAGAAATTGTTTCAAATCATCATGTTAAAAAAAAAATTCACCAGCTATAAACAAAAAGACCAACTGATACAACACATGTTTTATTAATCATCCAATAATCCCCTCTTACGTTTCAGAATACTCATGTTTCTTAGAAGAACTTTTTCTTAATAGCAGCCATGCCAGAATATGAATAGTTGAGGATTTAGTTGTTTCTTTAAGTCAACCAGCTCAAACCATTCATACATTTAAAAAGCCTCATAAGTCAACAATGCAATGGAAAAATAACTGTAAAAAAGGATAAGCTAACTTTGCCTTTAGGAACTAAATTTGTCCATTTTTTTATAACTTTAACCTTTTTAAAAATATCAACTGTAAATGTACAAACTAAAAATTAAAGCAGACAGAATCACAGAAAGCTGTCTAAAATGGTGAAGTATGCAAGTGCCTCGTAACTTCAAAATTTGCATTTACCATAGATAATTAATTCAATAAAACACACTTCCTGGCGGTGTGCCACATCTCACCTCTTCAGGAAACACCAGAAGAATGCATGACTACAACGTGATTGGTGCTTGAGTTACCTGAAAAGTACATTGTGAGCAGTACTTATTAATTCATACGAGGTGATTAAGTTAGGAGGTTTTGGAAAGGGAATGGAAATAGCCCACCTCTTCCTCCTGTTTAAAAAGACCCACATCAACATTTCCCTATATTTTAAAGCAGAGGTCATATTTGCTTGTTTTGTTCAATGTAGTTCACTGTCTGTTGGTTACATTTAAAGTTACCATTGAAAGGTTTTATAAACCACTTCTTCACATTATCACACATGAAATACTGGAGACTTTTCTCCCAGCTATACCATTCTTATCCAAAATATACAAATCCCCAGTATTTGTACATGCTTTTAAGATAATAATGACTCCAAATAAGCATAACCCAAGAAAAAGGAATTGCATGGCTATGTCTGGTGGATGTTCAATGAAATGGAGTTTCCATACCTTTGGTTACTGCAAGACATATAGCTTCTCAGATATTCAGTCATAAATAACTGTATGTATATACACTTATACTATCAAAATGTATAAATCCCAGTTAACATAACAGGTACGGTGTTATGAAACCAGGTCTCTGGTTTCAGGATTGGCACATGTCCACACGTCACATGGCCATGCATTTGCAGTGGAAAAAGTCCTGCTGCCTGGTGGGACCGTGGAGTCCTGGTGAGTGAGGGAGGTGGGGGTAGGAAACAGTTTGCAATTCATCCAGCTCAGTGCCCTCCCTCTGCTTATGACTGATGGGCCTCAAGAAAGAGAGGAGATGGGAATGACAGGCGCAAGCAAATTATTACAGAAAACAAAAAAGAAAATCATAAAAGGGGAAAAAAATCATGGAAAACATCCATTTAAATGCATGAGATGGAAAGGATTCTGAGACAGAGTGAAAGGGTTAACTACAAACCTACACATTTAAGTATTGCTGTGACCCTCCAGGTTCTGCATATTAAGGTCAATACCCAAGGAAGATTTCAATCATACCTTCTAAAACAAGTTGAAGAACTAGTGAGCTTTAGCACTAATGAAGCTAAAGCTAGTTTAAAAACAAAACAAAAAACAACTTACAAATTGTTTTTAGAAATGAGATAAGAAAGAGACAGTCTGCTCAGTCTGTCAGTGTAAGGCTGCTCATTACAGCACTGCTTTCTGAACAAAACATCCTATTTAATTTTATCATACCTGACTAATGTAATTTTTATATGTGACAGGAAACAGTTCCAGAGAAAATTATTTCAATACACAAAGTAACACTGACATACAGCCCACATTTTCTTCATTTCATCCCATTATCACCATGCTTCTTTGACCTCATTTCACCACTGTTTAACAAAGCCATTAAAAGTAGTTTTGTTTTCCTCATATATCATCCCACCAACCCTTTGATCCTTTTGACACTACCTTCTTACTTCCTTTGATTCTGTCAAGATCTTTTCATAACAGGTACCTTAAACTGCCTGCAATTCAAACAAATGTAAATGTACTCCAGGACAGAGAAGCATGCTATAAAACAGGGAAGAAACACTTATTTTCCCCCACTTTTCTTGGTCACAGAATCACAGAATGGTAGGGGTTGGAAGGCACCTCTGGAGATCATCTAGTCCCAACCCACTGCTAGAGCAGAATCACGTAGAGTAGATCACACAGGAACACGCCCAGATGGTTTTTTATTATCTCTAGAGACAGAGACTCCACAACCTCCCTGGGCAGCCTGTTCCAGTGCTCTGTCACCCTCACAGTAAAGAAGTATTTCCTTATGTTCAGGTTGAACCCCCTGTTTTCAAGTTTGTGACCACTGCCCTTTGTCCCGTTACTGGACACCACTGAGAAGAGTCTGGCCCTGTCGTCCTGATATCCACCCTTTAGGTATTTATAAGCATTGAGGAGATTCCCCCCTCAGCCTCCTCTTCTCCAAGCTAAATGGAGTCAGCTCTCTCAGCCTTTCCTCATAAGGTAGACGCTTCAGTCCTCTAATCATCTTAGTGGCCCTACGCAGGACTGTATCCAGTAGTTCTTTATCCTTCTTGAACTGAGGAGCCCAGAACTGGACACAATACTCCAGGTGAGGCCTCACCAGGGCAGAGTAGATGGGGAGGAGAACCTCCCTTGACCTGCTGGTCACAATCTCCTGAATGCACCCCAGGATGCCATTGGCCTTCTTGGCCATGAGGGTACATTGTTGGCTCATGGTCAGCCTGTTGGCCACCAGGACTTCCACATCCTTTTCCCCAGAGCTGCTCTCCAACAGGTCAGCCCTCAACCCGTACTGATACATGGGGTTGCTCTTCCCCAGCTGCAGGACCCCACACTTGCCCCTATTGGATTTCATCAGGTTCCTCTCCGCCCAGCTCTCCAGCCTGTCCAGATCTCACTGAATGGCAGCACAGCCTTCCAGAGTTACCAGCCATTCCTCCCAGTTTTGTATCACGAGCAAACTTGCTGAGGGTGCACTCTGTCCCTTCATCCAGGTCACTGATGAATATATTGACTAGGGCTGGACCCAGCACCAACACCTGGGCACACCATTAACCACAGGCCTCCGACTAGACTCTGCCCCACTGACCACAACTCTCTCAGCTCTACCCTTTGGAATATTTTTGCAGACAAGTTAACTGATCTTTTTTGATTACTATCTCAAAGTCAGATCTTGTGTATTTTCTCATTTCTTTAAATATTAACAGTTTTTAGGTTTCTCAGACACATTTGCTTTCTAGTTTAAACTGCATAGCTGCATAGTATTAAATAACATTTCAAGATAAAGCTCAATGTAGTGGTTTTTCTGCTTACATTTAATTTGAGAGGCTTGATGTTGAATGAGGGATGATACTATGATGTCTTATCTCTGCTGGTATTTTCTTAGCAGATTCCTGTCCTGAGAAATTATGTATTAGTTCTGAAGAGTGAACTGTGAGTTCTAAAAAATATTTATGAAATCATGTCAAATACCGTCAAGTGACACTTTTTTCACATGTTCAATCAAACAGAATTAACACTGTGTTTACATAAGACTTAAAATACACCTCAAAAGTTAACTATGTAATAAGCAATCACATTATTATAAATAGTAAATATCATGAAACCCGCAACACAGAGCCACTTGCTTTTATATTTTCCAGACAGTGCATGTGTTTAAAAATTTAACTGTTCACATATTTAAATAACTATCTACTTTGTGCTGGAATAAACCAACACATAGGTGGTGAAACTTTCAGCTCAGCGGAGCAAAAACATTAGTATACAAATAAGTGAAAGGGAGCCAAAATAACTTCCCTCTAAAGGCAGAAACTAATTTAAGCATATGAAAAAACCATAATCATTAGGAAAACTAGTTTATCTTCTGTTTCTGAAAGGATATGATAAATAACACAAAACGACAGTGTGGGCCACATCCAGGAAATCTGTGAGGTCTCTTGGACCACACATTCCCTCCAGAAAGTCATACGTACTAATGATAAAGCAACTAACCCACTCAGGGCACAGGACTCTTCTAGATATCTGTGAATATGAAGCCAGTGCTTATTTGTTACTATTTAATGTAATGTTTTTAGGTATTCTTCTCAATTACAGTTCCTTTAGAAAAAATAAATGCTTGACCATACCTGCTTCCTCTGTGAATAAGGAGACACATAATGATGTTTTGAGCTGCTGAGGCTTTGCTGGAAACCATGGGAAACTTAACATTAAAAACAAAACACTGCCTTCTAAAAAAGAAACGAAAAATAAGCTTTATATTTTTGAGAACTTGACACATGCCCCTTGAGAAGGGCCACACAATGGTCTAAGTCAGCCCACAAAAAACAAGTATCAGATAATATTGTTTCCCCCTAGACTGCAAACTGCTTCACCATGCTACTCATTGGGACTGTAATTTCCCATTCTTCTTTTACCAGATCAACATCTTCCTGATATGGGCCATAATGTCTGAGGATTTTAGAGATAATGTGAAGTGTATTAGATGTGTTTGCACACACACAAATTGTTCCTCTCAGGTGATGAATGATGCCTCAGCCCAGACATTCAGACCCAGGTCTGACGCACTGGATTTTAATTAATCAGTGCTTATAAATAATCTTTCACATTCTCAGATACAGAAAAACACAAGTGAGTAATGATAGCATTGATTTTGATCAATCTTTGTCTTTGTTCAGTCCTTCCAGTAGAGGAAACCACATTGGAAAGAGACACATTTGTTTTCCAAATTATCTGGCTTGTTCGATGCAAATCTGAACTCTTCAACTTCACTGAAAAAAATAAAATTGCACTCAATTAATAATATATTCTACTTTGTCACAAGAGCAAGCAGGAATGGAAAGTGCAGCAATACATATCAATGCCTGAAAATGTAGACTGTTCCTGAGTAGAGAACTCTATAACTATTGATAAGGATTCAGAATGAAAAACCTCAAATGGAAAATTTGTTAAATGGTTATTAAATTATTTTTATTACAACATGAGAACTTTTTGTGCATTTGAGACAACTTCTGATATCTTTAGGAATTGAACACAGAATAAAGAATAACATAGTGTCTGACAACTTTAACAATAGTGTCTTACTATTACCATTATCATTATCAGGCTCAAAATTTCAACCATGATTATTGCAGTAGGAAAGGACAGGAGGAAAGACTTCTTTGAATTATCATTTAATTAGTGATCTCCGTTCCATAATCTAATGTACAAAAAGAGTGTTTTCTTCTAAAAAGTATGGTTTGGTTACATAAAAATTTAGAATAATCACTATCATAGATACTAGGTTTGAGGTTAATGATCAGTTGATCAATTGATTGATAGCTAGATACAAGGCCATTTTTATTTTCTTTTTCAGTATAACTCAATAGTAAAAGACTAAATGGAGAAAAACCATTAAAAATATTTTATTTGGACTGTTTTCACAGACTGTATCTAAAGTATGAGCCCCTCAAATACACCCTTCGATTCTCTGGTAAAGAACCTTGCACTATTCTTCAGCTAAAAGGAAGACTTTTAGATACCTAAGCAGTAACTTCATGTTACCTGACATACTTCTCAGTATAATCAGTTAATGACACGACTGAACCTCCTCCTGTCCAAATAGGAGAGACGTTTTAGTCCAATAGAAGAGCTGGATGACTTTCCTGTCTAAACAAAAACCTTATCTTCCTTTATCAATTCTGAAGTACTCATCTGTGATGCTGTTGACTAGGACTAATTGCATTCAACATAGCTTTAATAAATCTTCAAAGAAGAGAGCTGTACTTTGTATATGCAAATACATCATCAGTTCAAATATTTTCAGGTATCAGATGATGATACCTGAACATGAGAATACTTATCGATTTTCCTAGTTTATTCTTAAGGTAGTCACAAAACAACTCCATTGTAGCAACACCAAACATTCACTTGCTGTGCAGAGATCAAAGTAGCTACTATATACAGACATTCTAACAATAACAAAACACCACTCACAACTATTTACAATGAACTTCAATAGTCTCACCTACACAAACCCAAATGTTGCCTTTCCTTCCCTACCTTCAAAGCCACATATTTCAACAAGGCCCACTTTGGTATTTGAAGTAAACTGTACAGTGTTTCAATATGATCAGTTGACTTCAGCAACAGATGTGGGAACAGGCTACAAAGGCTCAGGAAGGAACTTCCTAATACCTGCATGATCCTTGTCTCTTTAACTCAGCCTCTACTGCAGCAGCACAGGATAATCTAGGAACTCAACCACCAGTAACAGCGAACGGTCTAATACCTGGCACAAAACCTCCTGTATGGCATTATAATCATTGCCCAGCGTTTCTATTTCCGGGCAAAGTTACTTTTCCCCATGCCTCAGATCACAAAGAAAAGTAGGATAAAATTGTTTATTTAGTATTACAAGAATAAACATTTAAGTGGGTATGACAAGAAGAAGCCTGCAGATACAATCTGGAGTGAAAGGCACTGTTAATTTAATGCCCATATTCACTTTGGAAAATCCAGCAAAAGTGTGTTAAATGTATTAATATACAACAGAAAAGTGATGAATGCATGTGCAATACATGCATGTGTCTTCATTAAGGCCAGATTACCATCTGGTACATTACTACCTGGTATGATCACCATGCAATACAAATTTACCCCCAAGCAGGTGCGAACACAATGACATTTCTGTCAAGACTGCCAACGCACAGGATGCTGCATTCATGCCGACTTTAAGCTAGCTGCATGAGGATGAACAATAACTGGTCTGGCACTGTCAGAGTTGTAGATGAGCAATACCTGACAGAGCAGAAAACCTACTGGCACCAGGATAATACTAAAATCTGGGCTGATGAGGTATGTTGATGCAAGATGTTTGCATTATGTAGTTATGAATTTTTTATCTGCTAGCGAGTTCCCTAAAGACGTACCATTGAATCAACACTCTAAATCAATCCAGTAAATCACGTAGCACAACAACACAGCATTCTCCTCCCTCTATACTGCTCTGTCCCAGTCAGAGTTCTAAGAGTTTTTAGCCTTTTCTCTAACTCTGCAGGGAATCTCACATATTTTATTTTCATGTCAGCAGTTAAGATATATCTACAGTAGAAGGGAGAAGGGCAGAGAAACTAAAAACTTCCATATTAAATACAATTTCACACATGCATAGGAGAAAATGAATGAGAAAAACAAGTTAGGATTACAGACATAGCTGCTTAGATTCCCTAAACAAGACAATATGCATTATCTCATCTGGCAGTTTAGCATGACTGAAGTGAAACATAATTTGTAGTTGACGCCAACTGGCAGGAGACAGACAAATGTTCATGGTAATTTTTGTGTTTTGTTAAAAATGTACTTCTGTCTTAAATTATAAGGAAAATGAATAGGAGACTTTTGCTGTACAAAGTACAAGATTTGCAGATGCTAGCCTGAGTTGCTAACTCACAGAAAAATGTGTCTTGAGTTTTTACAATTTAAAAAGACAAATCTAAAATTATGGCAGGTCAAATCTTCTACACGGTATCTCCGTTTCCAAGAGCAGCCAAAAGCAGATGTCTGGGGAAGAGGATAAGAATAGTGTAAGCATTTAGTCATACTTTCCCCAAATACTCGCCAGTCTCCAATAATTTGCAGCTCAGGGACTTTCAAAGCCAGAGGTCATGCTTATGTATTTAATAATCCCCTACAGACTTTTTCTTCCATTCATTTTGTCCAGTCTCCCTTTGAATCGGTATAAATTTTCAGTATCCACCACATCCTGTGGAGTTACACAACTTAATGATATGTGTGTGAAACAAAAGTCCTCTTTTTGCTGTTCTGAACCCAACACCTGCTAGTTTCATTTCCATGCTCATTAGTTCTTGTACTGGGAGGGACAAAAACCAACTGATCCCAAGCAACCTTGCCATGTCATTCATGTTTTTATAAACTACCATCGCATCCCCAGCTGTCTGTACTTCTCACTGACTTAACTGTTCTTTGTATGGAAGGTGTTACGCATCACTAATTGCCCCTGCAGCACTTCTCTGGGTCTTTTCCAGTTCTGGATCCTTTTTGAGATGACGATCCAGAAACACAGAACAACAGTCAGACGTGGATACACCATCAACACAAATGGTGGATTTGTGCTCTACTCCTTTAAGAGAGAATTATTTTAAAACCTCAGATTTCTAGCACTTGATTTGCTTTTTTGTCTGTGACATACTTGCAGAACCATGTATTATAAATCCAGGGTCTTTCTTATATCCAAGAGATAACAGTCAGCTCAGAGCCCATCGCTTTACATGCAGCGTAGGTCTGCTCTCCCTGCCCCCCGTGACTTCCACCATTCTTCTCCAACACTGAGTTGCATATACTGTTTATTGCCTAGTTACTTGGTCTTATAAAGTATTTGTGCAGGTGTTTACTATCCTGAATAACACAGCAGCACAAGCAAACTCTATAATCCTTTCTTCTAAACCATGTATGAACAAATGAACAGCAGAGGCACTACAAGACATTCACATGCATCTACACTGGTAACTTCCCTCCACTGTGACAACAGACCATTTACATCTACCTTTAGTGTTCTGCTTTCTTATCCATGCAAGAAGCTTCACTTTTCCCCCCACACCAGTTCACTTTCCTTATGAGCCTCTCTGAAATCTAAGCAGCTTAAAAATAAAACTTGATCTCTATCATCTATATGTCTCCAGGTTTATGAGGCATTATTTTGCCTTCAAAAATTTATGTTACCTCTTTCCCATTACCTCGTATTTATACAGGTGTCCACTATGTCTGCGCCTTGGTACACTTGTGTATTACAGACGGCTGGCATGCTGCTCTGTAGTTCCCAAATCTTGCCTGGAATCCTGCTAAAACTGCCATGTATTTACCATTTTCAGCTGTTAACAGCACATTTAACAGTTATTTAATTTCCGAGTGAATCTCAGAAATGTGGCAATTTGTTCTTGTTCATTTTTGTCAATTCTTCTCTCTCTCCCGCCAACATTTCAATTTGAGACTGACCCTCTAATATTAGAGTCTTCCATAAAAAAGAACTCCTATGCAGAAACCTCCATCAATTTCTCCCACTGCAAACAGGAAATCAAAATATGCACTTAGTCTTTCTACTATTGCCTTATCTTCCCTGAAAGTTCTTTTTATTCCCCAATAATCTCTGTAGCTGACTTCCTGCTCCTCAACTTATTCCTCAAATTATTTTTCCAACCTCCCTTCTTATGGACATTTAATTCTGCTAGAATTTGACCTTTGTGATTTCCCCTTTCACACACAACTTATTTATTTAACTTCAGCTACTACCCCCAAAAGTGTTTTTCAATAAGCTTCAATCATACAGTGAACTGGGTTTAATATTACAAAAATAGACAAGGATTGAGGACAACAGTTTATTTTGAAAATATCTACCTCTGTCACCTGTAGAATAATGGAAAGACTTGAGGAGAACAGAGGTTTCTCTAACAGAGCATTAGCATCAGTATGAATTGCCTTCCCCAGTCCACAGGACTACCAGGAGATTGAGGAATTTTTCTTTCCATAGATTCTTCAATACACACGGCTAGTTTAAAACATTTGCACTACAAGGGAAATACATTGCCCTAAAATTTTCTCTCTCCTCTACATTTTCTTTTCTGAAAAGGATCATTACAAACAGAAAAGAGAAACTTAGTTAAAAATTTCTTCCCTTCTTTTAGGTAAGATTTCCAAAGAGTATTTGTTTCAGTATTTTCAAGATCTGTATGATGTGATAAAGTAAGCTATTCTATTATTAGACGATGTTAATCTAAAAAGGCAGCATGTTTACTGGAGGAAAAGATAAGAATTCAAAATGACAAACCGGGGGGGTGACCCAAACAAACACTGTCATGTTCAGTAAGAACATGTGCACGATGCTACAGGAGGCAGAAATAACCAACGATAAAACAATCAGTGAGAACAATGTCTGAGAACACGTGTCCTTGGATGAGGATCTGGTGGATTACTGCCTGACCACGACAGTCACAGTGCTGCAAAAAAGACACACATCATGTCAGCAAGTATGAAGAGGATCCCACTCCATTTTATCCAACATCACTAAAACCTCAAGTAGAATACAGTCTTAAGGTGGGCAGAAGAGAATAGAGGTGAAGTAACAGAAGATAACCCAAAGAAAAGCAACAAAAATAGCTAGTGTACAGAAAACAGCACCTGTGAGGTCAAAGAATTGAGCTTAAAGAAATAGCAGGCTATGATAGTTACAAAGCATAATAAAACACAGTTTAAGAAGAAAAGCAATTGTTTGTTTTCTCCAAGACAGATGCGGGATGAGCAGTTATGGTGTTAAAATGCAACAAGAAGGGTGTGAATTGGATAACATTAAAATAAATTTTTCTCATCACATGATGATGTAAGGGAGACTGTTGAGTTCCTTAGAACTAGTCACACATGATAGATACGGGTGATGGCAGACGGATTAGGTGACTTCATAAGGACTCTTTCAGTCCTGTCTTTTCATGATCTTTTCCTTGAAACCTGAGGAATCTCTTATTTTCAGTGACAGACCAAAAAAATTAAAAAAAAAAAAAAAAAGGTGTGGTGGTGGGGGAGCAGCTACAGGGCTGCCTTAGATAAAGTGAAGCCTGCTCCCACATACACTGTTCACCCTGACCCTTCCCGTGTCCAACTCTGAGAAGTCTGCAGAAAGAAAGAAAGACTAGCAGCCAAGAGCTGGAGAAATTGTGCTGAAAGCATAGACTTCTATTCTCTGACCTTCCCCAGACATTATATAAACATGGCTTGGAACCAGATGCATACCCTGCAGAGTAAAGTGCATATGTGCATGTGCGACACTCCTGATGCACCCTGAAAGCAACAGACTGCACATCTACTGTGCAATGCATGCAATGGGTAACAGAAAAACTAGGTAAATTCTACTGGCATAGGCTGGTCAAGCAACAATGAATTAGAACATTCCTAAGGCTTTGTTTTAGACTGGTCTTCCACTCTTTCAGGTTAACATGTCCCACTCTTGTACTGAGCAAGCTCAAGAAAAACTGGGTATTTCTGTACTCCAAATTTGGCTGCGATGAAAGGCAAGCTCTAATTCAAGCTGTCAGGGCTGTCACGGAATGCGGTCTGGGTCACTTAGATATAAAGATTGGTTTAAGGTAATTACACTGATTTTATGCAGTCATGATCATGACTAATGACTGAATAAACATGTAGGCGCAAGACAAACCTCATGCACATTTCTGCAAACTGGACACTTCTGCTATATTATCTAGCATCTCAGCAGAGCAATCAGCTGAGCAGTCTGTGGAAAATCTTGCACACCAGCTGTCATGTACTATGTCTATTAGTAGCTTAAAGAAAACCTAAAACAGAGAGAAAAATGAGATTTTTGTTAACTCTTGAAAGGTAGACCATCAGAGCAACACTGTCCTGAGAAAAATCAATGCAGAGAGAGGAAAAGAGGAGACATAACATTGCACAAAACTTTCTATTAAGCATACAACCATAATTTCATTATCATGCCAAACTTGGCCCACCACTTAATGTTGAACTCCTAAGTTAAAACCATTTTCTAAAAGTACAGAAACAAATCCACAAACATGACTGAATTTGCAATTAATATACGTGCAACTCATCTCAACATGTAAAAACTATACAAGATTACGTTACTATACTTAGACTAGAACTTACATTTGAAATTTTCTTGTAAACTTTACATTATTCAGACTTGCCTGTGCAGAATGATGCTCAGGTTTTATCAGGTATCTGTTCTGAAATAGAGTTACAATTGCTAACATTGCCACAATGACTACATACACTTACTGCCTTATTTTGCAAAGTAAGTGTGTTTCATAGAAGGCTGAGACAGCAACAGTATTTGCATGAGATACCCTCCACTGTTTATATTATAAGCACAGTTCAATACGTACTATTCATCAGTATTAAGTAATTGTGCAGAAAGATGCTGCCATTCTTTGGATACAAAGAACTCTCTTGAGGAATTCTGCACAAATCTTGCTTTAGATATCTCCAGACATCAGGCAAATTGTACTCTTATCTGCACATACCTTCTCTTTTACAGGTGCTTTACTGCAGAATAGTAACTATATTTACAGCACTTGCATATACATCACTTATTTAACATTTCTACACTTGAAGATACTTTTTGTTACAGCTTTCCCTGCACAAAACTGCTGTTTGCACAGGATGTATCAAAGCATTACGCACACACCAAGACACAAGAGTACATAACCATTAAAATTAAGCTTCTCTCAAACACACTCACCAGTATATAAAACCGATACATTAGCAACACCACGCATTTCAGTGATGAGGTCAGGTTTTGACAAATAAAAGTTCAATGAAAACTCTGAAAAACCTGTTTACAATGATCCCAGACTTAAGCCTTGCAAGCTGCAATTCACTGACCTATGTAAACTGATTCGGCTTTCAGATTATCTCCTGGTGAATACTATTGCAAAATCTATAAACACAGATGGCACCAACTGGCACCCTATCTGCAATCTCAACAGAAGATCAAATACAGGAACTGAATTTATCCTCCCACATTACAGGTGATTCTTTCCAAACAGGTTTAAGGGATTATGCCTGGAAGCTGAACCAAGAAAGTTCCGTCACAGCTACCCAGAGTCTCAGCCACTCTGATTGAATGAAGATGGTTTAAAAACTGTACCGCTTTTAATAAACCAATGCAATATTCAGTTCAGACCAGGCCCAGCTTATAATTGCCACAGTTATCATGCTCACCATTTCTATTAGCAGTAAACTTACAAGATTTTTTCCTAAAGCACTATAACAGAACCACCGACTTGGGATCAAAAAGAATCTAGCAGGATGAAAAGGCCAACAACCTACAGTTAAACTTTAAATAACAATTAAAGCCTATTGTACTATTACAGTATAGGACTATTGAACTATCAGTTGCACTATTAAAGCCTATAATTTTATCTACAAAACTTACTATTATTCATCTGGAACAGAGTGAGAGCATTCATACTGTTGGTGAATTATCATAAACGATGCAGGAAAACACACATGACATATGCAGTGTCAGGTGTTAGCAAACATGAAGGTTAATTAGGGAACTCTAAAGCTAATTCAAACCCAAGACATTTTCACTGGTAAAATGTTAGATACCATGTACAAAACATGACTCTAACAGTAAGTCCACAGTCTTTAAGATAGTAAGGCAGTATTAAGACAAATTAATTTGAAATGGAGCATGGACACCAGTGACAAAGGAGGCTGTACAGCTGCTTCAGCAATATTGCTTCATTAATCCTTTCTAAGCACTAGAAGCTATTGAAAGGTCAAAATTAAAAGATCTGAAAAGCAGCTTAAAGTAAGGTTTCCTCATGTGTCTGGCTTCATTTATTATAGTCCACTCACTGGTTGTAACACAATGTAACACTTGCCCTAAGACACTTTTTCCCTCTTTTTCTAGTATTTCATTTTCACGGTTTATCATTTAGTTTCCATGCTTTCACCATAGGCCTCAAAGAAATCCTCAAAGGAAATCCCAAACAACATTTAAATCAATATAAATAAGAAATGTTCTAAGGAACAAATATCACAGCAGCACTCTGCTCATGCAGTCTTACAGATTCTGGATTCACCTTTGAAGAACTCATATCTAACTTTACTACAGAGCTCCAAGCTGAGAAAGACAGCATTATTATGAGGACCAGAAGACAAGGAAAATTGGATAAATTATTCTTTAGCAACAGACTGTCAGGTTGGGTTTTTTTATTTTATTTTTTATTACATGTACTGAATCAGAAATTGGATCCTATTGATTGTATGAACAGCACAACAGGACCTAAATATCTTCTGCCGTGATTTATTTGTGCTCAGTCATGGCAAATATAATTTGCACAATTGCTACATGTACCCCCTGAGTTCAGAATTTCAGATATATTCCTGATCCACTCACACAGATCAGGCACTCTTGCAGCTATTTGCTTGCTTTTGTAGGAAATGTATAATTAATTTTTTTTTTTTCATTGTGGATTTTGTTTTCTTTGGAATTACTTTCCACAAAATAATCTTCCAGGTAAATTGATTATTCTCCTAACTGGTGTTGAAATGCTTATCCACAGTTTATGTCTGACCTCCTAAAGTCTAAACATTGGGAGAAGCAAAGGCAACTAAAAACATTTAAGATCTCAGATTAGCAGTAAAATATTTTCCAAAATGCATTAACTACTTTCAATAATATAACATGAAGATGACTGAAACTGTTTGCTTTACTTAGAAGACTATTTAAAAATAAAATAATAGAACTGCTGTTTACACAGCTTTCAGAGTATCTGACCATACCTCCCAGCAATTTTAAAAGACAAGTGATAACAAGACTAGGGTTTTTTTATATGGACTTTACAAAAGCCCTACATTCAGCTTAATTTCAGTTCATCTGTATGTAGGACGATCATTTTGGAAGTACACACCCTGTTAGTTCCACATTTCCACAGATTTTAGGCACCACCAAGGAGAATCCTTTCAATTTTTTTAAAAGCTGAAAAAGCAGAAGGGAGAAATAACCTAAGCAAAAGACATTGGCATGATTTTAACAGATCTGTCAACTATAATCACATCAGCAATTGTCCCTGCATCAAATAAAGGGCTTTGAAAGCCAGTAACACCTTCTAGTCGCTCACCATCTCTGCCCCGATTTCCAAGCGAGTTAAAATTGTTGACACCCCAAATGATTTATCCCCTAGGCAGAAAGCAGAGAAATCGGAACTGTTGTGGGGGGAGAGACACCAAAATCAGAGAGGAAAGTGGCAAGTGGGAAGACACAGAAAGCCCCTGTTCATGGGGAAGGGAATGGGGACACAAAGCAGCTTCTCTCATTGCCAAAAGCCACCAGCAGTTCAGAAGTTGATCTTTGCTCTTCTCCCCACAGGCTCGATGGTGCAAAGGGTCAGCCAACAAGAGGAGCCATGCATGCTTGTGCTTGTTCCTGGGCATGAATGCACAGGTGCACACAGGAAGCAAGGAGACCTAGGGACAGCAGAGCAGCCATCCGTCCGAGCTTCACCAAACAACTTTGGGACTGTTGCATGGTGAGGGGCAAGCCCAGGTGCTTCCGTGGGGGCTATTCCTACGTGAAGAGACTTTTTCCTTTTCCTCTAATAAGCTGCCTTTAAGATACTGAGGGTGAAACTCCTAGAAACAGGTTGTTGCCTGCAGTGGACAACCAGGAAGCTTACATCAGCTAGGAGCTGCCATCCCATGTTCTACACGTCCCCTCGTAGCAACCATTGCTCCTCTTTTACTGTGGAGCCCTCCAACTGGTACTGAATGTCTAGCAAAGGAGAAGCTCCTGGAAATACAAATTTTCGTGAATAATAATTGTGTTCTTCACATCACTCAGAAAAATAATGAATCCACCTTTTCATGTAATTATTATTTAAACAATAATGTCTACCCTGTACTCAAAACAAAACATTGGGTTTCTTGCCTGGTGCCAGCTATATGCTCACCTGCAGCCCAACCAGGTTCTGATGATGCAATAGCACATAGCACTTAATATATCATTGTCCTACTGTATTACAGAACATCACAAGCAATTTTCATAGCTACAAGCTACAACATGAAAAAGGATCACAGCAACTACTGGCTTCCTTTCAGTCTTTGCTGGTAGTACTCCTGATCCAAACTTACCAGCCAAGCACAACCAAGAGTGACTTAGAAGACATGGA